>CM053785.1:855466575-856066575 GCA_028749045.1 Cupressus sempervirens | reverse complement strand
AAAATTAATTTAATTTCTTCTTATCCTCTACTGAGACTTTGGAGAACGTGAAGGCTAAAACATGGGATCATTACAAATCCGCCCTCCTTGAAATTGCTTGTCCTCAAGCAATTAAGTAACATAATGAACTCCAACCTCCACCTGGATCCCAATTGAAGTAATGTGTGATATCCATATGGACATTAAACAAACTACAAATGAACATCATTAAGATCAACCACATGTCCTGCAAATTAGCTCCCAAAACTTGTGCTGATGAAGTATAAGTCTGAATGTCACCAGAAGGCGGCTCCATAGAAGATCTATGAAACCTCTTCCTCCCAACTGCTGCAACACAAAACTGAATCTTTGTAGATGGTGAAAACTGAGCTCAACTCCACTTAGGTGAATGATCAACATCAGCCTCAAATATCAGATTGTCATAAGACAATGTTGTATCCATGTTGAACATAGTACGATCCCAAGAGTGAACATTAACACTTTGTTGATCGATAGTATAGTATGACTCTGTCACTATATTGCTCACCTCATTAGCAATAACAAGTGTACTATCATCAGAGCACACATCTACAACCGTATGCTTACTGCCAAACTCCTCGTTGGATGGTTCAATTGACACAGAAGTGGCTGTTGATATGATAGTATCCTCGTATTCTCCTAATCCCATTATTGTTGCATCGCCATCCTCTGACAAAGCTTCATATGTGGACTCCTGACTATCACCAACAACCGGTGGTGTCTTGATCCCATCTGAAGAATCAACTACCTTCTGCTCTGGAGCAACATACAAATCGTCAATGTTGATGCCCATCTGTCTAGCCATAAGCTGCAACATCACATCCATTTGCCTATTCTGCTCCTGTTGCATCCGTCGCCCCTTCTCTAATGTACCCAATAACTTTCTGAACATCACATCTTGCTCACCCATGTTGCTGTCTTGTTCAAAGAATGTCTCCTCTGTGTCTGTATGATTGGATTGTATGTCCCTCTACACAAATGAACTATCCCGTTCGTTAAGCGAGTCTGAACTCCTACTTTGTCTTGCTCTGGTATTGTGAAAATTATAAAGCCCTTATCACATGCTCAAACATAAATGTTGAAGATCTCCACAAGATGGCAAGACTTATAGCTCTGATACCACTGTAATGGATACCCAGGAATGCCCAAAAGCTGAATCAACTGCTGAAATTATATTAATTCTAAAAATGTTGCAATCAAGTACAAAGAGATGTATTCCAAAGGCCAAACCCTAAGGGAATGACGTCTAGAATGTTACAACAGAGAATGAACGTCCTCTATTGCCAAAAAAGGAGTGTGATTCACACATCCAAACTCTTATCAAATGCAAGTCATAATCAACCGATACAATAATCCCATGCTAAACAATGAGACTCTCACCCTTATTTATCCTATTCCTTCACCCTTCTAGAAAGAACTGAAACATTAATTAATTGCAAGTGTTAGAAGCTTCCCCCTTCCAATAATTAATGCACTCTCTAGAAACTCCTCTCTTGCAATAATTAATTGTGCTTCTAGAGGCTTCCACCTTTCCAATAATTAATACACACTCTAGAAGCATCTCCTTTGTAATACAATAATTAATTAAATTAATTAAATATAAAGCCACCTTTTAATTTTAACTGAATGGCTTTATAAGAAATTAATTTAATTTCTTCTTATCCTCTACTGAGACTTTGGAGAACGTGAAGGCTAAAACATGGGATCATTACAGGATGTATCATGGATCATTGTCCTAAGTACGCAGACTTTAATGTGACAACTAGTGGAAGTTATGCTTCATCTTCTCAAGTGTTGATTTCCTATGTTGCTCTTCATATGATGTCTGGTATTTAATTCGGTGAGGTTTTATATTTAAGAGTTTGCTTACACGCTCTTGGATCTAGGCAGTTGGTTAATGTGTGGACCTATGCCTAAGGTCGCATAATGTTATCTCATATACTATGTATTTAGTCATTAATTATTTGATGATCACTCCTATATTGTAATGTACACTTCCTATTATTGGAGATTGTGAACTCTAAGCTGACCTATGTGTCTTGATGGCTATTTATGTAGTGTCCTTGAGTCTTTAAAGGAAGGATCTAAGTGGTTACTTATGTTTGAGAATAGGAGTTTAGTCTGTAATCTGGAATGTAATTGGCCCTAACTGGGAAGGCCTTATAGATCGGCATATTGCTTATCATTTTGTAATGTGAGTTGTCATATCAATCAATATTCAGTACTACGTATGAAGATCTCTTGTTTATAAGTGTGTTATGTAATGTCCCCGTTTTGGTTGACATCGTTTTGCGTGCCGAATCAATCTATCACGAACTCTAGTAGACTGGTGGTTGTGATGAGAGGGTCATTCTGGCATTTATTTGAGGATTGGATGGCTTATTATGCTCTTGGAGATATTATTTTATCATTACTTTTTTATCCGCGGCCTACATGTTATAATTTTAAGTTGAGTTGCACTTTTTATTTTATAAAGTTATTTAAGTATAAAAGTGCATTATAATGAGTTTTTATAATGGATGCTTCTAGAAGTTCTTAGTAACTTCTTAGAAAAGTGAATAAATAGAGGGCTTGGCCTCTCATTTGCATGGACAGGATTTGATAATTCAACTACATTCTCTTTGAGCATTTGTGGCACCATCCAAGTCTGCAAATATTCAGCATAATCCTTGAGAACGATACCTCTCAAGAGATTGCATAACTGAGGAAGTGAAAGACCTTCTGAAGGGTTGCACATTGGAAGTGGTACTTAGCCATTTCATGTTGATCTTCATTGGTATATTCAATTTGGACAGAAATTTGATTAAGGGTTTTTTTTTAAAAAGTAGTCCGAAAATAAAAGTAGAACCGAAAAAAAAGCAAGCCGAAAAAGTAGCCCGAAAAAAGCAGAACAGGAAAAAAAAGCAGGCCAAAAAAAGCAGTCTAAAAAAAGTCCGAAAAAACAACTCCGAAAAAAGCAATCCGAAAAAGCAATTCGAAAAAGCATTTCATGTTGAGCTTCATTGAGTTTTAGACTTGGACTGAGGTTTGATATTTTTTGGAGTTCTTTTTGGTGAGGGATTGCATCATTGTTCCATTGGAGAGCTTCACAAGAAGATTCATTGCAAATCTGATATCAACTGGTGATTTCCGGAAGTCTGGCTGGGATTACATTTTATCATCATTGGGTCATCAATATTGGTCCAAATCTCATGCAATCATTTTTAAAGCATTCCAATAGCCTGGGCGTTTCAGTCTGTACCATTTTCGGCTGCCAGTGTTGAAGGCAAAAATTAATACATTTTCAGTACAGTGTCGTACTGTATGGCCTACTTCAGAACAGTGTACGACCTGCAGCAAAGAACAGTTTGGGGAAGTGCAAATTTGTTGTTCTTCATCAGCATATGATCGTCTGCAATTACATCAGTACCAGGTTCTTCTATTATCATTGCAATAGCTAAATATCAGTAGGCAGTAGGAGTAATGAGGGTTTGCATTGTTTGTTGAATTCAGTCTCAGTTTTGTACCCAGCTATATAATCACTGTACACCTTGTTCAATGAGCTTGATAGATCTTTGTAATCAGTCCCAGCATTGAATAAATTTGTAAGTAGTTTCTTCGTACCAAATAGTTTTCCAAATCTGAAGATGCAATTGTTCTAAGAAGGGCTACATATTGGCACTGTTTTTGCTTCATCGAGTTAATTTATTGCTCAACAGTTCCTAGAATCAGTTATTTACTTCCAGCCTATGTTACCCCGAGTTTTCGGGACGGGGGGACGGGGGGACGAGGAAACAGGTTTCCGAGACGATTTTTTTTTGGCTGAAATAGGGGACGGCTGGAAACGGCTATATATATATATATATATATATATATATATATATATATTGTTGAAAGACATTTTTAGCTAGCCGATTTTATAGCTGACCTGAGCAACTTAATTTGGTGCTACGTTTCAGCACCTTTGTAATTAATTGCACTAGGATTTGAAACCTTCATTTTGGGCCATTATAACTTGGCCATCATTTCAAGGACGACTTTGCACGTTTGATATGTGTAAACCCTATATCTATGCTTTTTGGACAGCAAACTTCTGGGCAAGTCGAGTATCAAAATCTGCATATCCATCCATATTTTATCTCAGAAATAGTAAGGAAGGTTGTATTTCAAGACTGAAATTTCCCGGGCAGATATTAAGATTATTGTATGTTTTTAAACTCAGAATATAATCTAAAAAACTATCTTTAGTTGATAAACTCATATTTGATTCTGACATAATATCTGAGTTGTAGCCTGTAATTGACGTATTTGAATGCAAATAAATATTCAGAATGTTTGTGCCCTAGTTTATAATATTTGTTATCTTTTCCTAGCATCCTTATTTGAAGATATTACACTATAACAGCTTCAAAAGATGAAACTTTAGCATAAAATATTTAGCTAATCATGAATAAAAGCTACGTAAAGTAGAGTGTGAAATGTTTTCTCTATTGTACCCCTAGGAAAACAATAAAAGTATTGTATATTAACAATTTAATAGTGAAATTTTCTGGGCAGATACTAAGATTATTGTTTGTTTCTAAACTCGGATTACTGTTATGTTTCTAAATATTTAACTAATCATGAACAACAGCTAGGTAGAGTGTGATCTAATATTTTCTCTATTACACCCCAGGGGAAAACAATAAAAAATTGCATATCACTAGTAATGTTTTTTTTAAGTTGAATTTTATTTTAAAATTGGAAACTTCAAGCAATCCCCAAGACAGATAGGAAACAGCTACGGAGTCCCGGGGACGGTCAACACCATCTAAAAACGCGTTGACCGTTTCCGAATTTTCGGGGACGAGTTTCCGATTTTTTCGCTTGGGTGGGGATGGCTTGGAAACGTTTCTGGCCATCCCCAAGTCCTCGAAATGGGGACGGTTTCCGAAACTCAAGGCTTAGGGCAGGAAACGCGTTTCCGAGTAACATAGCTTCCAGCAGTATAGTTGCCAAATGTTTGATGAAATTCCATAGTACATATCCAGTCTTAATCTTCAGCAACACAGTTCAGATTTCATGCCAAGTGTTTGTAAAAATGTCTTGGCTGTAGATGCATTATATTTCCTTAATATTTTATGCATTAAAAGTTAGCATCATATTGAGGAGCTTGCATGGTAATCGTAGAAGTTTTTTGTTTTTTTTTAAAAAAAACTATCTTAGCAACCATTTCTATCACACAACTTCAAATGGAAACGCTATATCAGCAAGTCACAAGGTTGCACATGAACTGTTTGACAAAATAACAAGTAGCTAATAAGGGCAGTTTGTGATCAGTTTTGAGCTGGGTCATTACATGTTATTTAAAATTGCATCTTGTTATATTCCACTGGAATGTATTTGTTGGGCGCTTGGTGTTATCATTAATTTGTCATTGTTATAACTTGTACTAACACTCGTAGATTTATGTATGTTTCAAGTTACCTTCTCAAAGCATATGTATATGATACTAAAAGGTATGTCTCCGTAGAGACATGTCTCTTTAACTCTCATTAGTTATCAATAACATTTGCTTATTACCATGATAAAGAGTGTGATAATAACTTTTATATATATATATATATATATATATATATATATATATATATATATATATATATATATATATATATATATATATATAGTGAGTTATCCGACTGAAATTACACTAACACTAACACTCCCTCTTAGTTAGAGAGGATAAACATATGAACAAATATTACACCATTGGTAATTTTAGAAATGACACATATAAGGAAATTTGTTAATGTATAGCATCAGGCAGATCTCCTGAGCCTGCAAATTTTATATAAATATATATTTGTGACTCGCATATATGTACATATTATAATCAAATACTGATCAAGCACATCTGAGATGAAATACAATGCACTTATGTATTGCAGATTGATCACTTTGAATATATATATATATATATATATATATATATAACAGTCACAATTAGTTAGTATTAACTAACTAATCAGATCTTGTATGAGATCGAATTAGTTAGCTAATACTAACTAAATCTCTACACAAATTGTGACTCTTGAATGGAAAGATCATGACCGATCTTGAGAGGCATCTATTGAAGACAATATATATATATATATATATATATATATATATATGCGCATCGCTTGTTGTGGTATTGACATCGAAATCAATATATGATCATTTCCTACAGCAGATGGATATCCAACATTGTCACTTATTCTCACAAGTTGTTATTCAAGTTATATTCGCAATAGCAGGTCACAATTCTGTGTTCTTACAGGCTGAGATTCGTCATCAGAGATTGACATTATCTTTGATCGGATTCATCACTGCAGATCGAGACTAAAGATTGGAAGTTTGTATTCCCAACAGATCGTGCTTCTACATACGGTCTGATATAAGTTTAATTCATTTACATGGTATGAGAGCTACGGTTATTATAAACCCAAAGTTAAACTTGAGAATTCAGATTGCATACCTTCAAAATTCATCCTTCAAAATGACAAGTGCAATAAGACTCGAGGATCATCTTGAAGAAGCCAATAACTTCACGGCATGAAAGCTATGAATCATGATGGTATTAGATGAAACAAAGTAGACTCATTTGTTAAAAATAAAAGTACCGAGCCTAAGAATGAGCCAGAAAAATCACAATGGATTGAAAACAATAAGAAAGCTATGAACTTAATAGTGGATTCTATAAGGAATCACATTGTGCCTATTCTAGCAAAACAAACAACTGCATATCTCATACTTAAATCCTTAGAAAACACATTTGAGGTAAGTAAAACCGGAAGAAATCTTACACTAAAACCACAACTGAATCACTTAAGCATGACCAAAGGTGAATCCGTAAATGCCTACTTTATGAGAATTATAGAATTAAGGGATCAATTGTCTAATGTTGGGTATGAAATGGACAGTAAAGAATTATCTCTAACAGCACTAAGTGGCCTCCCAAGTTCATGGGAACCATTCAAACAAGGCATTAGTGCAATATCAAAACTACCAAAACTAGACCGACCAAGATCTGACTATCTACAAGAAGTCAGGCTGTTACCAAAAGGAATCAAACAAAAATCCTTAGATAAAGACAGACAAGTTCTTAATACAAATACAAAGAAGAAAGGAAAGAAGAACTTCAAGAGAAAGAAGAATTTTCATGGGAAAGGAAAATATAGAAAAGATACTTCACAAATGATATAGATGTGACCAATATGGGCACTATGCTGTAAATTGTCCTGAAATGCCCACGTTGGAAAAATAAACTCACAAGAAGAATTTGAGAAGTTCCTATTTTATTCAACACTGTCAAATCTAAGTATCAAACAAATCAAGTACCTAGGTAATTGATAAGGGATCATCCAAACATATTACAGGATTCCAAGAAAATATGCAAACTATGGTAGAAGAAATTGATGAAGTGGCCATTGAAGATGACTCTGCACATCCTGTAAAAGGTGTACAGACCTGTACCATCAAACTAGAATCAAGCATGGAAATTCAACTAAAAGATGTACTATACGTACCTGAAATCAAAAAAAACTTAATATCTATATCGACTCTTGAAGATAATAGATACAAAATAACATTCATGAATGGGAGAGTTTTGGCTTGGCATAAATCCAACACATTTAAGAAAGCCAAACCTATAGGAATAAGGCAAGGTTATCTATATAAACTGTGTACCAAACCTAAACAAGCTCCCATTCTTGAATCTCCCGATATAAATGAAATTTGGCACAAAAGATTAGTCCACAAACACTTTCGAGCCTTAAACTCAATGGATAAATTGGTAACAGGACTCCCAAACTAAACTCCTCACATTGTGGAACATGCAAAGGATGTGCTTTAGGAAAAAACACCAAAGGATCATTTCACACCAGTTCAAGCAAAACCAAAAATATATTGGAACTAATCCACTCTGACCTCTAAGGACCTATGTCAACACCCTCCGAGGGAGGGACCCTATACTATGTAGTCTTCATAGATGATTTCTCAAGGAAAACATGGATATATTTCCTAAAATGCAAAGAATCTAAAGAAATCCTAAATAGATTCAAAGAGTTCAAAGCTCTAACTGAAAATTTCTCCAGAAAAAAAATTAAGACCTTGAGAACTGACAATGGGACAGAATACACTTCAGAATTGTTCAAAGAATATTATGTTAGTTCAGGGATTAAGAGGGAGTTCATTGTACCCTACAATCCTCAACAAAATAGGGTAGTTGAAAGGAAAAATAGAACTATTGTGGAGGTAGAAAACTCCATGATGTTTGATCAAAATCTAGATTCCTCCTTCTGGGCAGAAGCATCTAGAGTAGTTGTTTATATTCAAAATAGATGTGTGCATTCTCATCGTGATAACAAAACACCTGAGGAGACATCTACCGGATAGAAACTTGACATAAGCCATCTAAGGATCTTTGGCTGCCCAATGTACATTCATGTACCCAAAGAGAAAAGAACAAAACTAGAACCCTCTAGAAGAAAAGGAACCTTTGAGGGATATAGTGAAACTTCAAAGGCATATAGAATATTCATTCCTAGACAAAGGCATATAGAAGTTAGTCGAGATGTAATATTTGAGGAAGATATTGCCTTCAACAGGGAAAAGAATTATGATGAGTTAGAAAATCAAAATCCAATCATAAACAAAGATATATGTTCTACTCCCGAATTTTAGTCAAAACGTCCTAAAGACACGTCATATGAAAATCCATCTGAATCTAAGATTCAAAACAAGTGCCTTGATGAAAATCAAAATTCCAACAAAAGAAAACAACCACTTTGGTCTAGGAAAATCGTGAAGGAAGCTAAAAACCTTGCAATGGCTGATGGTACATTCAGAGAAAGCAAAAGACCCCACAAACTAACATATAATGCATAAATGAGCGAAATTCTTGACTCTGAACCAGCCGATGTTGATGAAGCCCTCAAACAAGAAGCCTAGAAAGATGCTATGGTAGAAGAATATCGCTCCATTCTAAAGAACGATGTTTGGGATATAGTTCCTAAACTAAAGGGAAAATCAGTTGTTTTCTTCAAATGGTTGTTCAAAATTAAACATGCTATAGATAGCAGCATAGAAAAACACAAAGCACATTTTGTTGCCCAAGGATTCTTTCTGAAGAAAGGCATTGACTAAAAGGCTTAACCACCCAACCACGGACCTTATACTTATCCCTACACTTTCTCTAATTAGAAAGGCACTCCCTACTCGGAATAGACATGGAACACCTTGTCAGCCACTGAGCATCCCGGTATTTAATCACACCACTCGACTTAACAACAGAGAATGAATTGGACATGCATGAGCTATTAAATGATCCCTTTTAAAATAATAAATAATTGTTATGTCACATTTGATTCTGTTTACATGCTATTGCAGATTTCTCTCTCACCTCTTCACCCTTTTCCTTGGCCATACAGTCGGGTCAATCCCAGGTGGTTATAATCTTAGAGTATCCACTCTTTTGCTAAGCCCCAACAAGGGTTGGAACATTGCAATTTCCAATATATCAAATAACAAATAATGATCTTAATAAGCTTGCAAGGATATAATTCAATTCTGATATACTTTAGTAAAACAAAGATGTATGAACATATCACGCACATTTGGTCTTGACTCAACAACATAGAGAAATTGGACTATTGAATATCCATTCAATTGAAATTCAAAAGTAATGTGCAGAATTTTCATGACACATTCCTTCTTGTTGCAAATAGGAAAATAATTTATAAACATACAACAATCTGAATATGAAAACCTGACCACATAACCTAGTTCGAGGATGGAAGACATGAGCCTTGGCTTGGTTTCAAATAGCCGGTCCCTTGGATGCGAGCCTTGGTTGGACACTAACAACTAGTTCCTTCTTTGGAGTAATTTTGGACGCAAGACTCAAAGTGATTATCAATCATGACTTTCAGCAAAGGCAAAATGACAAGGAAATAACGTGACAAGAACTGCAAAGGTATATCATAAATCGTGTGGAAGAAGAAATCATTTCATGTTCTTCGGGTTTCTCACAGCTCCCAAATATATAAAGGCATTTGATATATCAAGGCTTCCAAGAAGTGGTAACTCTTAAAGAATTAAAAGATTTGTCTTTTTGAACACCAAGATTATATGCTAAGTGTACATTTTGGTTTCTAAAAAGAATTGAATAAATATGGAAAAGAACTTGAAGGTTATAAATCAAAAAAATATTATAAACATATTTATTTACTTGCACGTAAATATATTTTATTAAGATGGCACATAGTAAATGTTTATCCAAGGTCGTACCTTTTAAATATGTATATCTAAATACATGTTCCATCTTGGAAGATTTATTTTATCTTCTTGTACTTGCATTTAAATGTGTGTATTAAATAGATAAAATCTTGTATAAAAATAATATTATGATGTCACCTTTAATTTATATCTATGTGTACGTACATAAATATGTATTATAATGATGTCGTGGAAAAGTCAACCAAAAGCCATTTGAGGTACGCATTAATTAAGTTAAAATGACTAATATTTTAAATGTTTATTTAATAGCTCATGCGTGTCTAATGTGTGTATCTTGTTATGCAGTCACTAGGTACTCAACCGTGGTGATTCATGATTCATACCCATTTGCCCAGTGATGGTGATGCTCCTGTGCCCAATTCATTTATAACAATGCTTCCACCCCTTTGACGTGCTCCCTACAAGGAAATTCTCCGCAGTTAAATCATATCACCATAACAAGTTATTAATCATAAATAATCATAACGGCTAACCGCCTTTTCAATTCCATGAATTCATGATAAGTAATCTACTAGCATGTTATCTTCATATGAAATTATAATAACTAACCATCTTACCATTTTGCAGGATTATAACAAATTTAACTATCAACTAACTTCATGTGAACCTCAACGGCTATATGAACATTTTAAATTGGGTCAAAAATTGGGATGTAACGACACCAGTCTTCAGCACTGCAGGTTGGAAACCATTATAACGACATTCAGTCTTTGGATCATGTTCAAACTTTAGAGATAGTCATCTTGCATGCATTTGTGTTGTTATTTTGCGAGTCTGGATCATCTTCAGAATCTAGTTTCATACATTTGCCAACACTACAGGCAAATCATGTGTTGTCATGAGACTACACAAGGTTGTTATGGTCGTCTCAAGAACGCCTCTAGGTTCTTAGACTTTATCAGGAGAACCATGGGGTCAAGCACGGATATCCTCTTTCACCTACTTTGTTTGATATTGAATTTACTGAGCGCGAGAAGTTTCTTCAAGACCATACCCTTGCAAGTGATATTTTCCTGTTCCACCTCGTCTTGATTTTTAGCTTCTCTTTACAAATGACACAGTTATTTTGGCCTCTTCTCTGGAGGACTTACAAAGACAACTCGATGGCTTTGCTTTCTTTTGAGATCTAAAGCACTTGATAGAGGATATAGGGAAGCCCAAAGTGATGGTCTTCAATGCAGTTAAGACCTCTCACCTTCACTCCTTCTATACAGGTGTGGAGGTGGAGATCTCATCCTCATACACTTACCTTAAGGTTAAGTTTTTTTAGGCCTCGTTTCAGCATGAGACCCAACCTTAGGCCATTGATCAATAAGGGGTATGGCTCCTGTGCCCAATTCATTTCTAACAATGCTTCCACCCCTTTGACGTGCTCCCTATAAGGAAGTTCTCCGCAGTTAAATCATATTACCATAACAAGTTATTAATCATAAATAATCATAACAGCTAACCGCTATTTCAATTCGTTGAATTCATGATAAATAATCTACTAACATGTTATCTTCATATGAAATTATAATAACTAACCATCTTCCCATTTCGCAGGATTATAACAAATTTAACTGTCAACTAACTTCATGTGAACCTCAACGGCTATATGAACATTTTAAATTGGGTCAGAAATTGGGATGTAACAACATCAGTCTTCAACACTGCAGGTTGGAAACCATTATAATGACATTCAGTCTTTGGATCATGTTCAAACTTTAGAAATAGTCATCTTGCATGCATTTGTGTTGTTATTTTGCAAGTCTAAATCATCTTTAGAATCCAGTTTCATGCATTTGCCAACACTACAGGCAAATCATGTGTGTTGTCATGAGACTACACAAGGTTGTTATGGTCGTCTCAAGAACCCCTCTGGGTTCTCAGACTTTATCAAGAGAACCATTGGGGTCAAACAGGGATATCCTCTTTCACCTACTTTGTTCGATATTTACATTGCTGAGCGTGAGAAGTTTCTTCAAGACCATACCCTTGAAAGTGATAATTGTCTGCTCCACCCCGTCTTGATTTTTAGCTTCTCTTTACAAATGACACAGTTATTTTGGCCTCCTCTCTGGAGGACTTACAAAGACAACTCGATGGCTTTGCTTCCTTTTGAGATCTAAAGCACCTAATAGACGATTTGGGGAAGCCCAAAGTGATGGTCTTCAATGCACTTAAGGCCTCTCAGCTTCACTCCTTCTATACAGGTGTGGAGGTGGAGATCTCTTCCTCATACACTTACCTTAAGTTTTTTTGGGCCTTGTTTCAACATGAGACCCGACCTTAGGCCATGGATCAATAAGGGGTATGGCTCCTTGGTTCTCCTTGAGCGATAATGTTTTTGACACCACTTTCAGAACACCTTGTCCAGGATGACATTCTAGATGCTCTTAACGAACCCACAATTATCTATGGTTCGATGGTGTGGGGTCCTTCGCTAGATTCCAATTGGGCTTTTGTTGAGCAAGTTCAAATGCTCCTTCGGCGCATCGTTAGGTGCAAGCAATTCATGCCACACCACATTATTCTCAATGTGTATGGGGCTCACCCCTTCAAGCTTGAGGCCATATTTAATACAGCTTGATTCGTACATCGCTTTGGGCTTTGCTAATTCAATCAAGAGGCATCACAAGTACCCTTTCTTCGCTTACTACTCTTTATAGTCTATTGTCGCTTCAGTGCCTTAAATCAGGTTTGTGGCTGATTTGTTGAGACTTCATCCCTCCTTAGGTCTATTGGGATTCAGATGGATCGTCTCCCCCCTTCCAGTACTTTTTTTATGATCCCCATCATCTTCTTCCCACTGGATAGGAGCTAAGCAAGTGTGTCAAAGATGGCATTTACACGAAGTTTATTCACACCATCTAGGTCAACCCTTATGGGGCCTTCGACCAAAGATTGCTTTCTACAAAGAGCAGTTTCTGGAGTTTAAGGACAAATTTATTGTCCACCCTTCCTACCTAACCCACCATTGGTCTCATTCCCTTCAAGTCCCTCTTGGGTCCTTCAATGTGGGTCCTCATCATCTTTGTTTAGAAACAAACTATCATATTGACAAAGAGCATAGGACCTATCAGCTTTGCAATATTGTTAGCGAACAGATTTGTCCATCAAAAATAAATACAACATAAGACTCACAATGCCCGAAAAGAAGAACAATTGTTATGAACAGTTGGAGAAGTTATTATTCAATTGCTAACTTTCCTCTGAATTTTGGTACAACTCCCTCTTAAAGATGCAAAATGAAAAAAACACTAATATACTTTTCACCAGAAAGCAATAAAGGCATTAACATCTACCCTAACCATGCTAGTAGATGCATGAAATTGATTTCACATTAAATGGTTGAAGATAACTAATAAAGTCTAATTAGGATCACCCATGCATAACATCCAAACTTAAGATTAACAGGGAACTTCTCTCATCTAACATGATTAAATTACAAAAACACAATTTTGTCATGAAAGATCTTATGGAAGTATCCACTTTTCGACATAATTCAAATTGCAAAAACACTGTTTTAAAATAAATCATATATTCAGCTCATAATAACAAAATAGATTTAATAAACAATTACCATGGCCCAAAGTTTATCAACAACTAGAAGACAAACCTAAACACATAGATTAAAGTATGAGTTCAAAGACTATACATGTGTACTATAAGACTATCTCCAAAAGGCTCCTCCTTGGCATCAAAACAGTTCTTTAAACACCTAAACTCTACCAAAAATAACTGTTAATCTTCTCAAAACAACTGTTATGGAAACAAAACGATTCGTGGAATAGTTACCAAAATTCCCCAAAAAAGAATATTCTGGATTTCAAAAACTAAACTATCTAGTCATCGTCCATGCCGATCATACCCAAATATTCTTCCATGTCTACGACGAATTCTTCAGGAACAAGATCTTCCTCATGGCTTCTAAGTATCTCGAAAAATTCTTCTCTGTCTCGTTCTACCTCGAGTTCAAAAATATCGCTATCTTGGTGAACATAACTGGTTTTGAGCTCCCACACAAATGTAAAGAGACTAGAGATGATGACAAATCGTTCTAATTCTTGTTCTGTCAAGTTTGGTTGTCATAATGGTTGAGGGTCCATGTTCCAAAAATCTGCATTTGCAAGTAAACCCATTTGGGAATTGAAAGAGGTGGCATGCACAAAGCATTTTAGACAAGAAAGATGACTAAGAATTAATCTACGGATTAATTATAGCATTTTCATAAGAGTGTGACAGTCTAGCAATTAGACTTTCGAAGGCATGAGAAATAAATGAATCACACCACCTTTTAAACGGGATAATACAATTTCATATCAAAATTTTGGATTAACCTGCCGAAATTTAAATCAAATATCTTCAAAAATGGGGCTTTATTCAATTCCTACACCTCTCACTCTTTCCGAGGATTGAATTACCTTGATAGACTCACCATTGGATGGTCGCTCTTTCCCACAAACACCGAACAGAAGAGAGTAGGTTGTAGTATATTGGAAACTGGTGGCTAAGTGACTAGTAACGGAGTCGACCTGCATGAGAAGTTTGAAAGCAAGCTCTGGACTTTGAAAGCTTGGAAAGGGGTTGATGGTCTGACATCAATTTATTTAGGGGATACCTATAAAACCAAGGGTTGATAGATCCAAACTTTATTAGGGGTGGCTTGATTCTCGATAACAAGTATTGAGAAGGTTGAGTCGAAGGTACATTTATCTTTTGTTGCCCTCTATATTATGAGACCAAAGGGAGGTTCTACTGTCTCTTCAATAAAGTGGAATCGCTTCCAATCTTCTTTAGGTACACAAATCAGAGGTGCCTTGCTCTGTACCTTTAAGAATTTGTCAGGCTCAAGGATTGCACACTCTGGCACTAGAATCCCACGACATCGTGTCTTGTTAGCTCATTACCTCCTTCATTTACTTCATTCAACACGTGATACCAAGTGTCATCTCGCCATCACCCCTTGTTTTAGCTCTATAAAGCCCAGGAAAGGCTCTTACCAAAAGTAAACTTTATCTTCCAAGGCTACTTAGAGGCAACTCCGGTCTCCATCTAGCCCTATGGTTTACCTTTCTAGGTTAAACCTCTTCGCGGCTACTCAAAAACCTAAGCGGGGCTCTGGGGGATTTCCCCCCTTCCCCCCTCTCTGTCTTTGTTCTTTTGTCTCTTTTATTGCTTTATTTAGATACTATGTGGTATCCTTGTTGTGCATTGGCCCTCTTTGTTTCTCTCAGCAATCCTTTTGACCCTTTGTAGTCTTCTATCGAACATTAAAAAATTTATCTTATTTCTTTGGAAAGGACTTTTATTCCACTAGATTTTCTCTTTTTAGAGAGGAACATTAAATGTACTAATGCATTCAAAAAGATTTCAAGGAGTTTCCTCATTGGAAAGTTCCCATCCTAGGCCTCTTTAACATCTTCCCTTATTTAACCTCTATTGAGGATTCCACACTAAAATGATAAAAAAAAATGTAATGAGCTTTTATAGCCCTAGCTAAGTTTTTCACCAAAACTATAGCATAATTCCGAAAAAAGTGAATTGCAGCCTCAATAAGGCATTTAATTGGACCTATTTTTTAAGGTCGTGGCAAAAGATTACATAGTTGGTACCAATTTCAAAGGGTATAGAACTTGTGAGGTTGCTTTGAGTGAATTTATCTTACCCTAATTTGGCCAATCCCAAAGTGTTCATCGTGCTAGCAAGTTTAAGCATTTTTACCTCAACATAAATTGAATCCTTAAGGTCACTTATGAAGCAACCTGTGAAGAAAGTGTAAAATAAGCCTTGAATATGATTAGCTAATTTTTATACTCATTTGATATTCATAAATTGTTCCTAATTTGTTTGGTGAAGGCTCTAATAAAATCCTCATAAGCACTAGGACCAAACCAAGCCAACAATTGTTTAACAAATCCATTCCAATTTGGTCCATCATAGGATTTCTAATACCAAATATAACATTGGATAGGTTCTTTTCCAATGGATGCAATAGGGATATGTTTAGCGTAGTAGATTGTGAATACCAGAATTCTAAATCCAATTGGTAAGGTTGATGGCATCAAATCCAAAAAAAATCAATTTGAGTCTTGTTGCATATAGGCAGCTGAAAAACTATCTCGAAAAGAGGTGGCATGCCCTAGTCTGTTGATGAATGTTTCTTATTGAGAATTCATAACATGGTTATTTTCTATCAGATAATCAACTGCTACCTCTAGCTCTGCAATATCCTATTCAATGTTGTGGGTATTGGAGCAGGTGGTCACTTCCATGAGAAGGCTTCTCAAGAGTTTTAGAAAATGCTCACTACAATTATATCTTAATGATCGTTTCCACAAGACCACTAAAACAAGGCAAGCATACAATTGACACAAAAAATCATTGCAAACTTTCTTTATCTTGGGAATTTTTCATTTTTGCAACTTAAGATACTCGTGGCCCTGATTTGCAATGAGATTTTTCATATAACATCTGGTTTGAAAATTATCTTTTGTGCAAATTGTGCTCTTGTTGGCCATGTAGATCTAATGTGGTCAGAAAAACTAGCCTTGCTAAGTATAATACCATTTCTTCCTATGCAAATCTAACGTTCTATAGAAGTAGAGCTCTTGATCACTCTGTGCCTTTTTCTTTTATTCAAATCTAATGTGTAGAAAGACTAAAGTCCATAGTTTGGTGAAGTGGCAAACAAACGTCACCAATGGCAGAGATCTCCAATTCCAAAAGCCATGGTGGGAATCACATGGATAAAAGGAGGTTTTCTACAAAACTATATGGTCTTTGGGTCCACAAATATACCAAACTACAAGGATCAAGTATGGTGTAACTTCCTAACTTGCGATCCCCAAAAGCAAAAAAATGGGTAGTGGTTTCTTGAGGCCACATTTTCAAAACTAGCAACCTGTCTTGATTTATACCCAAAAATTATGTGGATGATCAAATTTGTCTACAAGATTGTCAAGTGGCTTGTGCATTAGGACAAAACCCCTCTCCACAATATCATGTAAAAGTAATAATCACCTAGACCAAAACATCTCAAATGAGTTCAAATTATTAAAACAAAACAATTTATCACATAAGAATTTTTTAAAACAATGGATAAAAAACAATGAAAATTGGGGACTCGCACCCCCTCCTAAACCTCAAAGTCCCTGTCCTCGAGATGTTCCTGCACCGGGAACTTGGAGTACCCAAGTACCCCCACCTCCGCTATTCCGCAACCACGTTGGTTTTTTAATGTTACTATTAGGTATGTGCTATGTTGCTATGTTGAATGTTCAATAGTTCTAGCTCATGTTGCAATTTTGTTATGTTCAAGTATTTTAATTTGGTATGTTATACTGAAACATTATTTCATAACTAGTATTTCAAGTTCTAAATGTATAGTATGCAGCACCCCTACCTGCCTCGTCATCCCCTTGCCACTATCCCCCGGATGTCTCCCTGTCATCTCGAAATTGAGGCCCATTATCCCCCATCTTAGAAACTCATCTCGACGTCCTAGTGTCCCTATGTACTTCAACGTTAGTTTTAAAAATGGTTGGTTTAGGGTAAAACTTATCAAATTTTGATCACCCAAGTCCATGAAGGTAAGGTGAGAGTATATAGTAGGCAGTTGTAGGGAGTGTTAAATAATGGCAACTCCAAGCAAAAATGGCCTTTGGAAGAGCTCTGATACCATATGATATTTATCTTCCTATATAAAAACATCCAAATACCCGAGATACAAAAAATAAATGCTACAAACAAAACAAAAGAACAATTTTGTATTGAAATGACAAAGTCATATCACATTTTATTGGTTGGCCTCTTCAAAGGAGCAACCCCCTTTCAGCAAAGATCAATGTAATTAATTCATTGTTGTCTTTCCTTCTATCTCAACCCTCCATTTATGTTATATAACTACCCAAGAGCGCTGCCACTTCCCATGCATGTGGAATAAATATACTTTAGCAAAAGAGAATTACAAAGCATAAGCTTAGTTACCATTTCGAGTTCAATTCGAAATACAAGTTCGAAGAACCAATTCATCGGTACGCCAAATTTTGGAAAGGGTTTTGGGTTCGTTTGTACAAAAACATGTAAAATTATATATATATATATATATATATGAAGCCTAGAAGCATAGGTTACAATTAGAATCACGTAGTATAATAAAATCATATCATTTAAACACCTTTTGCTCTTGCTCAAGACCAAACAACCTATTTGTACACCACAAATGAGTGCTAGAAGCCAACATAAGCCATTTACATTCACTAGATAGGGTTGTGGAACTAAAAAAAATTATAAAATAAGTTCAAAAAAACCACTTAAACACTGTCCACAGAGCAAAATTCAATGGGGTTCGCATGAAATTCAACCTGTTTAAGGAAAACTCGCTCAGGTCTATTTTTTGCTTGGGGATATTCGCTCAGGTTCGAACCATGGGCCCAAAAAATGGAACCCTAGCCAAATTTATGGCGAATGGGACCCAAACCAAGTACTGATTAGAACTAAGTACTGGTTCGAACCAATATGTGGTCCGGAGGGCAAAGTGGTGAACCCTGATAACTAAGGGCATAAGCATTCAATGCTTTTATTAATAAGACAATACAAAAGTAAACAAGAGACGCAATGCATCATAGTTCCTGCCTAATGCATAATGGTTGTAGAGGTGTAAATGAGTGAGAAAAAGGTTAAATAGTTCTAAATTAACATCGTGAATGCATTAATTTTTGCCTTAAAGTGCACTTGTGATTTGATAGGATGGCTCATATTTTGTTGTTAAATTCTCGTCCTAGAAATGCACTTGTGATCTGATAGGATGGCTCATATTTTGTTGTTAAGTCCTCGTGTTATATTATTATATCTTTGGGCATTTAAGCCGAAGAATAAGAGGCCAAAGTCCCCAATATGGCACTAAGTACTCGATATCATACTACGATCAATACATATGCTTTAGACAAATTTGCAGTTTCTACATTGACAACTTAAAATATGTGCAACGAGGAAAGATATTCATACCAATATTTGAATTATAGAACTTGAAGAAGTGATGAAGCATTCGGAGTATCACATTATATGTTTAAGCATGTTATGCATGCTACTAGAGAACCATAAGTAGTTGGAAAAACTCCCTCAACTATGTATTATTCTTATCTTGATTATCAAATAGAAGTCACACTATTTTTAATCATTAGATAGAGATAAATAGCAGTATAGAACAATAACAGTATAAACATATATGCAGAGGAAAAAAAGGATAGATAATATAGAGGAGGAAGAGGAAGAGAGATAAAATAGTAAGATAGAGTGATACCAACATAAGTTGTGTGTGTGTGAGAGAGAGAGAATTAAATATAATTATTTTTCTTAATAAAACAAATAGTCAAAATAAAATCATGGTTATAATAAAAAATTAAAATATATTATATTTTAATTAATGAAACTAAGAATTCAATTTTTATATTAAAACTCACATTTGTATAAGAAAAAATGAAATGTATTGAAATATAAAAATATTTTATAAGTAAAACTAATTGTTTAATTTTACACAATTAGAGAAGGTTCACTATTTAATGTTTTGTATTTCCAAAATTTTCATAAAATTAAGTAATTTTTAATTATTAAATAATATCTATATAATTTAATATGTACATTTGTAAATAATAAATAGATGTAATACATATAAATTTGATGTTGATGAATAAATATGATGTAATAAATAAGAAATAGAATATAACTATTTAATTTTAATACATAGTTTATAAAAACTTAATAATAATTTATATATCTTTTAGAATTGAATTATTTCTTTTTTGTGGTTATTTTCTTTAGTATGTTTTTTTGATGTAAAATATAATTATTAATTTAATATTAAAATATATATTTAAGTTTTAAATATATTTAAACTAAATAATAAATTGTTTGAATAAAAAATATTAATAATAATAAATGATATAATTTATAAATTGTAACACTCATCAATTATACATATTACAAACACTATTATAAAATATAATTAGAAAATAATATTGTTTAATTTATTTTTATAAAAGTAAAATAATAGTAATAATTTAATTACTTTTATTAAAAAATCAAAGTTTTAAAAAAATTAGAAATACAAAGATATAACATATTGAAAGAATTAATATTGATTAGACATATTGTGTGAGGTGGAAGATAAAATGATTGAAAAAAAAATCTTATCAACTTGTCATAAATGTGGAAAAGATAAAGTTGTAATTAATGCATGATGAAGTTGTTAGAAAATATTTGTATTTTTGTTGAAGAAAATTAATTTTCTCCCCCACCAAAAATAGTATGGACCAATAGAATGAATGAAAAATATGATTTATAAAATAATGAAAAATTAGAAAAAGATATAAACATTTGAGATTTCGTATAATCTTTTAAATTCTTTGATTTGATTGGTTAGTGTTAATGTGATATTAGCGTTGACATGAATGCATCAGTATTCCTGCCATGGACAGGAACTAATAATTAAGACTGCAGGTCCTAACAAATATCATCAATAAGTATATTTTGAGAGAGCTTTCAATAAATATATAACAGAAGTAAGCTAGAATTAATTATTAATGCCTCACATATCAATGAGTGATCTCTTGATGGTATCAAGAAATGGGCCCTGTTGCAAAAAACATGTAATAACTTAAACTCATAATTTTTCCACAATCCATCAATTTATAACTTTAAGCTTCTAGATTCGATTGTGTTGTATCTTTTTTCAAAAACGATAAACACAATTGAATCTAGAAGTTTAAAATTATAAAATATAATAACTTTCTAGTGCAAGAAGGAGGAAACATTCTGCAAGCAGGTAAAATTGCATCGGCCGATATTCTGCAATAGCGGTGGTTCACAAGCGATTCCAAGCCAATCTGAGCAAGCAATTGAATTGGGAAAATGAGCTGAAATACATATCACATATGTGGCCTGTTTCTCCACATGAATTTATGCTTTCCGAGCTTTAAAATACTGCTATTAGAACCACAATAAACACGAAAGAGAATTAATATTACAGTCATAAATTATTATTAATAAGGATGGGATGATAGAAAAATTCAATAAGAATTATAGGGCTTACATGGGGCCACACTAAGGCACATAAGGTCCCTTCATCAAAACTCATAGTATTTAATAAGGATTAGCAAATTGTCTCAGAAACACTATGAAAAGAACTACAAACACCCCCCCTAGGTCAGCATTGCCTTCGCCAGATTATGTTGACGATTTTCAATGGGCATCACATGCACTCATTTAAACATGTTAATGGCTGAGATGATGTTAAAAACATATACTGAAGGAAAGGGAACCCCCTCTTGACATTCATCGTCATCATTCCTATTTTGAACTAATCTTCAAGAACACAAAGGGTTTAATACCTCTTACTTTCAAGTGAGGGATTTGGTTGACCATTGAATATTAAATGAAAACACATGGAAATTGATAATCCCTAACTACAAGCTCTAGCATAAAGGTGCTAGTTATTCAAGGACTAGATTTAGGTATTGCATGATGAGATCACCCATACATGCATTTTGAGTTGGGAAAAAAGAGGACTTAATAATATGTTATGTGCATCAAATGGACAAATTTTTGTACATCAAATTTTACAGCTCATAACTCAATAATTTTTATTTTAAATGTATGGATGCAAATATTCAAGAGAAACAGCTCATAATGTACATTTTGCTAAATAAATAACATTCAAATATAGGTTGCAAGTCAAAATCCATGAACTCCTGAGTAAAATAGTCTCAGTATCTACATTCGACAATATGGAAATTATATCACTCTTACATATGGTATCAAGCATCAGTTTGGTCCCCCATCTAGCCATTCCAGATCTGTAAGACCCTAGAGGAAATATTCCCAACAGTGGCTTTCTTCCACTTCCAGAAGGTCTCAGAGGCGTTCCAAGCGGACTGCCAGCTCTTCGACTCACCCTTATGTCTTGGGGTTCTTCTCTGCTGTTCTGATTTTGTAGTGATGTTTAGGGTCTTCTCCTGGGCTCCCTCACCCTCTTTCTTTTTCTTCTGTTGCTTGTTTGTGCTTCTTGTTGTTCCTGTTTTTGGTCAGGCATTGTTTTGTGTCCCTGTTGTGGGCAGGCCTTTTGATTTGTGTTCGGCAATCCCTTCAACCCACTTCATAGTAATAAATTTATCTTATCTTGCTTCAGTTTTCAATTATATAATTTATGATGTGATTGTGATTCAAATTTCATACTTAAACCTGAAATCTTATAACACGTGACAACAGAAGGCAGGGGTGTTCTATTTTGAAATAATGGATAACTAGAAATAAACATTGTTACACAGAAAATGGAAAACCAACTGGTCCACTTATATTTACATTTCAAGTGTGGCCTTACTAGAATCAACTCACAAAGAAATAAAACAAAAATTAATAACTAATTGAAAATTGAAGTATTTGTAAACAATTAATAGAAATCAACTGGTTATCATCAGATAGAATAACAGTATGATTGAAATTTTAAGATGCTCAAAAAACATAGAGGGAGAAGCATAGAAACCTGAAGATTTCTTTGATGAGAAGTAAAGTGGCAAACTGAGTGACATTTGACAGCAGAGAAGGCATGCAGCATCCCACAGGTACTGTGCAGGTTTGTCTTCATGTATGACAGACTCAAAATTTTCTAGGAGTAAGCTCTTTCCCTTTATGCATATAAAATAATCTATATCATCTATGTTTAAGGTGGTTGAACCAGTAACAAAGGAACTCTCATTTCGCACCAAGGGAAGATAGTTTTTCAATTCGGAAAAGCTATCTGCAGCCTTTAGTGCATTGTCTCTACTCTTTGTGTTGCTTACATATAATGCCCCAATGATTTCAAGTCCCTGAGGAAGCAACACTTGCAAGTCTTCTGTTCCATTAATTAATACAGAAACATAAAAACAAAGTAAACAAAGTTAAAACGTATTTTTATGTTAACTCTAAAACTATATAATCAAAAGTCTTCTTTTAGAAATATATAGACAAAGCAGAACCAAATATCTACTATATGGAAAGCATCATCTCACCTAACAATACAAAAAGAAAAGATAGATCTGGTTTCAAAAACGAGGCAATTAAAATGAGGAATTTCAAATCAGAAACATGATTGAGACACTTGCACATTAGCATGAGCAAAAACAATGAAACAAAATCAACAAAATGAATACACCTATTTAAATATATGACAAAGCTTCAAATACATATTTTAAAAACAAAAAATTATTATCACATTGGAAAAATGTACTAAGTATTAGAATGCAAATATAAAATCAAAATGTTTTCATGAGATTCATGTTTGCTGGAACTATCAACGTTCCAATGTAATAATCAACTAGCTTAGATCCTGATGACAGAAGTTGACGCCAAGAAACATTCTGAAAGATGCTTGAGCTTACTACCTTAGGCTTGAGCTTAAAAAAATCAACCTTGCAATTATATGGTTAATCAATAAAGTATATGGATACCTTCTTTTCACTTTGGAACCTTCTCTCATCAGAAAATTCAAAAACTATATTTTTTGTTATGTTGAAGCACTTAAAATTCTACTACCCTGCATCAACTTATGTCCAGTTTGAATCAATACTTAACAACTGCCAAATCCATATGTCCTCCTATGCTTACAAAGTCCAAATGTGTCCTTTACAGACATGTTTACAATGACATTTCAACCTGGTTGAAGCCTGATTGGAAAAATGCTACAGGAAAGCTCCCTAAAATAATCTTCATCATTCAACCAAAACTCTAGAAAATAAAATTCCTTGGTTCACTCAATAGCAAGCAAAATTCTCAATGCAAGAAAAGGTAACAAAAGCCTTCTCACAAGGCGCTCACAGCTGATACAAAGCTGGCATATAAAGAATATAGTGCTCGGGAGTTTATATAAAGCCATAAATATAATTGTGATGAAGATAAAGGACATAGCATATGTAGCAGCCAAGTAACCTATGTGGCCATACGTAGGACATAATGTGATAAATATCTTGTGTGCGCCCTAAGTAAACTTAACTAGTGTGAATAGGGCCTTGGTAATGAAATAGCTAGGTAAAACATCCTGTATACACCAACAAAATCTTAGATTATGATTCAGCTGCAACTCTCATTTTTCCTCTTTTCTCCTGCACTCAGATTTAACAGGATTAATGGTATTTTCATTTTGAACAACCAATTTCCAAGTCTTTAACTAGGACGCTGCCAAATGTGTGAAGGAAACTGACAAACAATAAACTTTTTTATCTTCAGATGAGTTGCAGTTTGTATGGAGTTAATTGAAAATTTATTCTTCACTTGAGCCATGGTCCTGACTTCAAATCTGCATCCAAAACTTCTTTAAAAGGGCATCATAAAAGTTTAAGTAAATAGGCAATTGTTTGTATCTATCAAGTTATAAAAATCAATCAAACAAGGTGTCTTAGCCTTCTGAGTTATGGTATCTGAGTTGATAGCATGAGACTTGATCAATGCATTAGACTTCGAATTTCAGATTCTTGTACTCAAAAAGAAAAATAGCGAGCCCAACAGACATTTTGCTTTAAATTAGGTTGGAATTTGTGAATCGTTGAAGACGGATAAGATTTAGATTATTAATATATCTAGTATGTCTAAGCTATATCTCACTGTCTGGATTCCCTTCCTGTAACAAGTGAAAGTCTTATCAAGAAAGGGACCAATCTGGTATCCTTTGCTGTAGGAAAGGGAATCCTTTTACCCACATAAACCTTGATGTCCAATATTATATTTTAATTTAATTTAATATGATAATCAGATTAAATATTTTTGATGAAAATAAAGTCTTGCCGATCATAGGAAAACTTGGACTTCGACCTGGGATTTGGAAAAATTGGACTTCAACTTGGGATTTGGCAAAATTCAGCAAAAGAAAAATACATAATTACTCAAAAAAACAGAAGTGAATTTAGAGAGCACATATATCTACTGAATTTGCACCTGTCAAAGACGAGAATGAAGAAACAATGAATAACTTCTCATTTTGAAAGCCTTGCTGCTCTTTTGTCTATAAGTCAAATCCAAGTCAGAAACTCACTAAGTTTTGCCAAGAAACTTGCCCGTTATTCTTGCAAAACTTGACCTACAAGTCCTAAGCAAGTTTAAGAAAACTTGCACGCAAAAATATAACCCTTTCCACAACCCATAATAGATCTGAAATAAATATGTAATTACAATTCACATGCAAGAAAATAGACAACATACCCACAAAAATGTGACACAAGGTACACCCTAGGAAACTCTCATTGAGGGAAAAAAACTCAACCTCCAAAAGCATCCATCACCATGTATTATTCAGCAAAGTACCATTGCAATACAACTATGGAACCCTTCAAAGCCATAGCCACAACCAAGCAA
Organism: Cupressus sempervirens; assembly: GCA_028749045.1. Taxonomy (NCBI): domain Eukaryota; kingdom Viridiplantae; phylum Streptophyta; class Pinopsida; order Cupressales; family Cupressaceae; genus Cupressus; species Cupressus sempervirens. Next base: position 856,040,895 of record CM053785.1, on the reverse strand, counting down.
TCCATGTGAACAAGCATAAATCCACACATCCCATGACATGCTTCCAACCTTCACAAATGCTCCCTTTGGCTAACCTGTCAAGCCTTGTCTTGCTTGACTTTTTCTTTTTTGCCTTTTGCCCTTCTCATACAACAACTACCCTAGTGGTTGCTTATATAGTAGCAAGTCCACAAAACCACCAAGTGGTATTACATAAACCATGTGCTACCTAACCCATTGACCCCACATTTAATGTTCGACATTTAATTATTTTCCCCAATATTAAATAATTACATCAAATAGTATCACAATGTTACAATACAACTCATCAAGTATATTTCATGGGAATCTCTACATGTTGCACGTCCATCTAGGTGCTCCTAGGTTCAACATTACATGATAAAATAAAATAATAAAATATAACAATATTATGCAATGTGCGCAACACGCATAATCTCAACACAAGTAACTTACTAGCCAAATAACTTCACAAGTCTGGCAAGAATTCACTGAGTGTTCCAACTATGCTCTTGCTTGCTCATTTTACAAAGAACTTTAGATGAAAAGTTAATAAAAGTTTGACAAGTACTAAGCATGGATTGTTTATGAGCTGTTCTCGTTATTTTGTCAATGCAAACACTATTTTTAGCTTGATTTGTTCGTTTGCCTGTTATGACATAAATGCATACCTCCAGAAATTTCTATATTGCAAGAATATGATGGAAAGAATGCATGGAATGGTGCCTAGGTGTTGTGAAGTTTTCACACAATCGCCACAAAATTTTTGGGGACCCCCTTTTTCGGGCAAGCCTTGGCAACTTTCGCAAGTGTTGGGAATTTTTCGGTTGCCTTAGCAAAATTTGGAGTTGTCCAGAAAATTATTTTTTTTAATTGACAAATTTACACCTTGGACGCCTTCGGGCTAAGATTTGATTTGGTTTGTTTTCACCCAGTGCGAAACTTGATTTTCCGAACATGTAATTTTATTCTTAGGCCAAGCAGAATTCGACGACAACATTTTTTCGATGGTTAAAATGATATCTGGCAAGATAAAATTGGCAATTTTTGGACTTGGATGGATTTTGAAAATTTCATATAATTGTATAAGCTTGAGCATTTTCAAAACGAATTTTTTAGATTTAGTCATTTTGGAAAATCTTGAATTTTTTGGTGAAAAGGGAAATTTTTATAGTGAAATTGAATTTGGAGTTTGAATTTTGACTGCTAGGAAAATGATTAATTTTGTTATAAAAAAAATTGAAATTGTATTGCAAAATTGAAATTGGATTAAATTGCAAAGTCGCATTAATTGGGTTGAAATTTTGCCTAGAGGATTTTAGAAATATTAAAAGAAATTGGTAATTTGGAATTGAAAATTGATTTTGGCTTGTTAGATTTGATTTTAATGATATTTTAATTGCCAAAACATTATGAAATGAAAATTTTGACATCTCCTAGGCTTACCTTGTTTCTATTTTGCAATTTCTAATCAAAACTGACAATTAAACAGGCCAATTTCACTATGGGCTAAGTAATTTTAATGTTGCATTTAAATCTGGGCAATTAATTAAGGGACTAACTTAATTTTGTTTTCCCTCAAAGCACGTCGACCCACTTGGAGAGGCAAAGAGTTTGGTATAAGAGGGGCTTCCCCTCTCTTTTTTCCTCATTCTTCTTTTCTCCTCCTTGGATGTGCGATTTTCTTCTAAGGAAGTCAAATTTCTAGCTTGGTCAATTTTTTGGAGCAAATCTGATTTTTTTCCAGCTTGGGCGATTTTTTTCGAAGTTCGATTTCTCCATCTTTGGCAGCAATTTCTCCTTCCAAAATTTGGTGATTTTATTTGGTGAAAGGACACTGTGGTTTAAGGTCTAATTTTTGGCAACTGTGGGCTATTTCAAGGAAGTCGAAATTCTAATTTTTTGCTAGGGCATCATTATTTGCGAGGATTGAAATTTTTAAGCTTTGATCCAAACTAGAAGACGACCCAGTTATTGGTAAAGGCAAATTTAAGGTAAAATTCTACTCATTTTTAGAGGTGAAGATTAGTTTTAAAGGTAGATTCTATTCCTTGTTCTTGCTTGGTTCATTTCCCTTATTTTCTTCTTGCACTATCCATCCACCACTTCATCATTCCATTAATAGGCTGCAGTTGGGTGATATAAGTGTAGATTTCATGATAGGACACTTGGAGAGGCAGAAATAAGCTAGACCACCCTAAGATTGAAGTTGGGAGATACAAGTGTAGTCCATCCCAAGGTAATGAAAAGGCAGAAATAAGTGGTAATCCCACCCCCAGGAAAGAAGTTTGGAGATTGATAAGTGTATAGATAGGACTTGGAAAGGCAGATAATAGCTAGATTCCATCAATAGAAAGAAAGTTGGAGATTGATAAGTATAGTCTATATCATTTAGAACGAAGGGGCAAAAATAAGTGTTTAAGATGGTGGATATTAGTGCAAGCAAGAACCCAAAGGGAACAAATACCCAAAAAAACAACGAAGACATAATGCTTGAGACCACCTTCTTCTCGAAAGTGAGGCGAATAAGTGATACCAATATCGGTACAGTGAACATGATACAGTTTGAGGATAGATTTAAGGAAGGACAATCCCCCATGGCGAAGAAGATCTACAAGAGCAGAATTGTACACGCAGCAGCTTTCCCTCCTACCTTGCCTTGTCCGGAATTGGTAATGGAACGTGCATCCCAGTTTGATATTATGACCAAGTCCATCATTTTTGATGAAGGGAAAAGAGTGTTGGCTAACATCAATGGACAAGTGGTCGAAAAAGTATTCAATATTCTCTAGCATAGAGGCATGACGGTGGTAACGATGGATCAAACAACCAAGTTCTTTCAAGATAACCAAGAGGCCTACATCATTCATCTAAAGCAAAATTGGTTGCACGAAGGCAAGAAGGGAATTGTTACCAAGTCGCCAAAGCTCACCAAGTCAAATTTCAAACCGGAGTACAGCGATCTTATTGTGCTTCTCAACTGAATCATAGGCGTGGCTCAAGGTATGCAATTCAAGATTTGGATGTACTACTTTATTGATGAAATCGAAAATGGAAAGAGAAAATTTGACTGGGCTAGGATTATAAGTGAAAATTTAGAGTTGCAACTTAGGGCAGTGCAAAATCAAAAGCAATTCTACATGGGATTCTATCTTTTCTATTTGATTGCGAGAATATATGAAAATCCTGGACTTAAGGACTTAGGAGTGATTAGCAATGGGCCGGGGCAATGTTTGGTACATGAGTGCTATCCACAACTTCATTTGCAAAACACCAAAGATTATAAGATGTTTTATGATGTCTTTGCCATGAAGATGGTAAGGATATTACAAGGGACACCTGCTAGAAGGCTCTCAACGGAAGCGGAAGTAAAAGTTAAGGGATTTGGTTAATCCAATTTCCGCAATTTACATACATTAGAGTGGCAGGAAGTACAATTTGTCCCAAGAGACTTCCAAGGTACCCACTTGACAAGATAGTTTTGATGGAGTTGGCTAGGCAACTTGAACATTATGACAAGATGATGAAACTCAAAGGTGAGACAGGGATTACATCATCATTTGGAATAGGTAATGATACTTGCCCCAATCCTGTCGCCTTTGCAACTGCGGAAAAATAATTAGAGCAATATCATCTAGGATGGTATAAAGCAAGACAGGGATTTGATCCTAATGGTCTTATCAAGGCATCTCACGAAAACATGTTCAAACATATTCGTACTATAGAAGATTTTTGGGCCAATGCACAGGATGACTTTCATGTGAGGAAGGTAGCTTTCTCATAATTGTCAGTGGGCATGATCTGGGCGATCAGATGGAGAGACCTTGATATTCTCGATCAGCTGGAAGATGATGAAAATGTACGAAGAGAAGATTATGATACAATGAATGGAATGGAATTGGGTCCAGTGGATTGGGATGATCATCAGGATCCTTCCTTAGCGGTAGTTACAAGGACAGTTGATCTACACATTAAGTCATGGTATAGTGAGAAGTTAAGGCAATTACAAGCTCGAAAGATATGCCTTACTTATGAGAAGATGAAAACGGAGGAGGGAGGTTTAGCGGAGTCAATCGGACAAAAAGGTGAAGGCAATAGCCAACAACCAAAAACTGTCAAGAGCAAGAAGAGAGGTTTGGAGGTTGAGAAAAGTAAAGAACATCAAGAACCTCTAGTAAAGAGACGGAATGTAGCACTAGTAAAGGAGAGCATAATTGAGGCTAGAGGCCAAGAGGATAATACAAGTGGACAAGGGGTCGCGGAAGAGGTGAGCTCTGATTCGAAATCAAGTGGTTACAATAACAGTACCGAGTACTCTTCTCTCTCACAGAACCAACAGGGAGATGATATGACAGTCACTAGTGAAGAAGAGGATAGGCCAATTGATATTGAGGAAATAAGCCAGGCGCCTGAGGCCATTAGTGATGCTTTGCTAGTTGAACCAAATCTAGATTAGGAGATGCACTGTAGCGCTATGGTTAAGGCAAATGCTTATGCCAAGAGGCGAGGTGGTGACTGCCCGAACAGTTGAGGATATTCAAGGGTTGGTGGAAAAGGAAGATAGCGAGAAATAGAAGCAAATTGCAAAAATGGTGGCAAAGGTAATCAGGAGCAACGATGAGGGTCACCGAAAAGTTCAAATTTCTATAACAAAGGTTAGCAAGGCAGTGGATGAGATTGTAGCTCAGGAGTATGAGATAGTAGAGCATAACTTGGGAAGAATCACAGATGACATGGAATGTGAGGAGATCCAGGAAGCCATGTTTTCAATTAGAGAAAGGTTGACGAAGGCAAACAAGAGGATTGTAAAGTTGGATGCTGAAAACAAATATTGGAGAGATTGCCTACCTATCCAACAATTGCATCAAGCAACCCTTCTGCAAGACAACGGGAGCAAAATAGAAGAGATATCGGCTCAGCTGCGCGAAATCAAAGATTGGATCCATGATACAATTCAAGATGGGCAAAATTTCTTGTCTTCCTTTGTCTCAACATTCAGGTCATTGGTGGCTATTAGAGACAAATTCAGAACATTTGAAGGGGAGTGGAAGGATTTCCTTCTAGTCAAGGACTTAGCCATTCCTAGGCTACATGCATTTATCGAACTACCGAAGAGATATTTGGAGAGAACCAAGTTGGTAGATGGAGGAATGAGTACAGTGGAGTCTTGGTTTGTTGCCTTGACTATCAGATTGAGGATACTTGAAGAGATACAGAACAAAATTGCACAACACAGCCCAGGTGTTGACACTTCCATTTCAACCATGATGAGCGATGTTGGGGCTGCACTTGATTTTGAAGATATCAAAGAGGAGAACATCAATGAGACAGAGTTTGGGTTGAGATTGGATGAGTTGGGGAAGGTTGCCATCAAGAAGAAACATTTGGGCACCCTTGCCTCCCTCAATGCCTTTATCGGATATGAGAAAAAGTATGAGAAGGATCATGAGAAGACACTGCAAGCAGCGAGCAACATGATGAATTCAGCTGAGCTCAAGATGAAGCACACGCTTTGCCCTCCCATGAAGGAAGTTAACGACAGGCTAGCCAAGTTCATTGCCTTGGCTAAAAAAATGAAAGAAAAGGGTAGAATTATATTAGAAGATCATTTGACATAAGCCCAAGTGGTGAATTCTCCTTCTTCTTGGGTAGGGTAGGTGTCTAATTCTGATTGGCTACCATTTCAGTGCCTTCTCATTGGTTGCCTCTTTTACTTTTCTTCATTGGTCCATTGATGAGGTGGAGTCTTCTCATTGGCCAATGGGGTGGCAACCCTAATTAAGGTTTCTAGGATCTAATATGGATCATTTGCCTCTTAATCTCTACCGTTGGTTGTAATTTTGGCCACTATATAAGGCCATTTGCTCTCATTTGTAAAGGGTTGAAAAAAATTGTTGCTTAAGATAATAATAAAATTGCTTCTTTATCATTGTTGTGACTTGCATGGTGATTAAGAACACTTGGTATTATTGTATGGTTTCTATTTCCAATAGTTAGAGTTAGATTTCATTGAAGTTGTTAAAGTAGATTTTATTTCAAGAAAGTTGTTAAGAGTAAGAGTAGATGGATAGTTGCATGGTGATATTAGTGGATGTTTGATAGGGATCTATAAACTAGGCCACTAGCATCCTAGCAGCTTGTTAGGAAGCCTTGCGTGATAATCTAGTCTTTTTCCCTTGAATCATTGCAACTATGGAGGTAGAGTTGCTGGTAGGCTTTCATCAAATTCGATCCCCGTCCATTTGCTAATCTTTCCATTCATAGGAGTAAGAGTAAAGCAGCAAGTAGTTTAGTAGTTGGAGTTTTGAAGAAAGGCATAAGTCATTTGAACACACACCCTCCATCACCATCACCATCAACATTATTTGGCGCTCATATACTTTACAAAGCCAAACATCATCATCATCACAATGAGAGTTTGACAATCCTTGAATGAGCAACATTAAGGCCGCCTACGTGATTAACCAGCAAATCACATTAATATAACTGAGTTAGTATCCGTAGGTGTAAGGAACATTGGAGTTTTTTTCATGTCTTCATGAGTATTTACTTTTCAAGAGAGGGATTGAGTATTTGATATTCTATATCAAGTATTCAATTGCTATATGTTATGTAGTGGTACAAAACTGACATCAACACTAGGCTTGTGTGTGGTATGAAATGTAAGGTCATGAAGCACCATAAATATCATTTGTATCAATTCTAGACCAATATATCCATTATATACCACTTAATATCGATTCTAGACCAATATAACCATTATATACCACTTAAAGAGCCTTAAAATACCTCTAATATGTCTAAACAAGCTATAAAATCATAAAATGTTATAGAATAAAAGGCAAAATGAGTGAATAAGGTGATTTCTATGATAGGATATGATTAAAAGGTATTAAGAGGCTATATAAAGAGAAAAGTGAGAGATAAAAGTGTGGAATGAGTGTTAACATGTGTGGAATAATATGACCTAAATATATGCGGAAATAAGGAAGTATGATATATATGTGTTTATATAGTTGAAGCATGATGAATGCATTATAAGATATGATAAAGACATTAAACTTTTAAGCATATGAATATAAGGTGTTATGGATGTGAAAATATGCAAAAATACAATTTATTATACTTTGATTATCACTTATTGCATATATGAGTCATCCGCTTTTTTTGGAATGAACCAAGGTTTATTGTATATGAAAACAATATTAAACCATAAACTCTAGTCAAGATATTTTGTTCAACAATGTGTTTAATAGAAGCATTCCACAAGTTTACATTATACCAATATGAACACATAGCCATAAGCATTTTCCGTTGTTGTCAAAACATTTAGCTCATGGAGCTGTGGTAATTGTTTACTACTATACCCAGTAAATAACACACATGAAATGATAACACAAATGGCACTGGATACCAAATATAGGAGTAAAATATATCTTTAATCGCTCATGAATACATTACTTACAAGAAGACCAAAGATGGTCAGACAAGGATTACAATTTACACCACAATATCATGCTCCCTTCCTTTGCAATACACGACATATCTAAAGGACCCGATAGTTGCCAAGAGGGGCGCAACCATCAAACAACTAACGTGACAACTACCAAGAGTGATAACAAACTTGCAAACTACCAAGAGTGATAACAAACTTAATATGGTCAATTAATACATTTAGGGATAACCAATATTATCAACAATAACAATACACAATTTATGCTGACTATAGTAACTATATGTAGCTCAAACACCAAAATAAACTTAATTGAGTTCATGCATCACATTCACATATCAAGAAATCAGAACTAATATTAAAATTAGTTCATTAATTTAGACCAATAACAAAGTCAAGTTGAAGCCAAATTCCTAGTTGTCTTATAACCTAATTCCCTACAGAGTGATTGCAAATTGTCAATGTAGATTTTTTATTACCTAGTCATAGGTTTTTCTTACATTTTCTATTAAGCTTACTTTAGATTAATAGAGTATTAGTGTGAGTGGATGCAAGGTGTTGATAGGCATCATGGGAGTGGAGTCGTCTAAGGTGACGGAGGGAATATATTATTAGAGATATTTATCACCTTAGAAGATATTTATAATATTATTTAAGAGAATATTAGATGAAAAGACGTGTTATACATAATTACACCGCCCTGACGGACGTAGGAATGGGGGAACAAGTTTTCGGGACAGGGGGACAGACAGGCCTTAATTTGGGGACGGCAGGGGGATGGCAAGGGGGCGGCAATGGGGGCCCTGTTGGGGGGAGGGGATTTATATACTATATATATGGTACTTAAAATGCTAGGGATGAAAAGATGTATTGCAATATAAGATATAAAGATGTAAAAGAGTAAATACTTGAACATTGCATCGAATTGGAACATCAAACATTGAACATAAATAGTCAAATCAGCAAATAGTTAACACCGAGACGTCCCCCATCCTCGACAGATGTGGAATCTAGTGGTTTCGTTGGGGATGGGGGAATGGAGTCCCCAAGTCACCAGGGCAAAAGGGGAGGGGACGCATCCTCGTATTACTATATTATACGAAGAATCGTGCATTTGGAAATATGAAGTCTTGTATTTGGAAATTGAAGAGACCTTTGGTTGTGATATGAAGGGTCTTTGCAATTCTATATATATACATGATTTCCTTGTGTGTGTGTGTGTGTGTATAATGCATCAAGTGGAAAGCATTGTTTGACATAATTGATATGATTCAGAGTTATCAGAGAGATTATTGTTTGATAAGGTTTTCTCCTTTTTAGGTTATTTTGTCAAGTTCTCTGAAGTGTGCCCAAATAACTACAATGACTACGTCAAGATTGAGCCTAGAGATTTGGTTGTTTCTCCCAAAAACCACAAAGAGGTAAGTATTCTATGAATATTAATACGAATTTTTTGTTATATCACTAGGAATAGTGTATGCTTTTAGCATTAATCTCTATGTTTCTCTTCATGATAGGTTGATTCCATGAATTATTATTCATCTCTCTTGGCTGCAGGACGGATTGAGAAGCAATGGGATGTTGAGAGATTCCATGCAAAGTCAACATGACGTTGCTTGCAAACATGAGATTGAGTTGATGATACATATATTCATTAAAGAAGATCATATGTAGGATGTTATTATGAATAATTTCCTTGAAGAGGAAGAAATAATATTTAGAGGGAAACTATTCAACTGCAGAGAGAGTTTGCATGACAAAGGGAATGTCTAACTTTTTGCAAGCTTGTGTGGCAATTTGACTGCTAGAGCTCCTTGTTTAGTCAATTTGGAATCAGCTCTCTTATCGTGATAATCAAAGTAGTGCAAATGTTGCTCCTACTAAGAGGGAGTCTCTAGAGAGAATCTCAACCATTCTTATAGATGTTTTTAATGTATTCTTCTCTGGGTGAAGTCTAAGGTGAAAACCTTTGTTCCACCCTCTATGATTAAGTATGGTGGATCCACCCTCTGCATGTAGGCATGGTGGAAATGAGTTCTTTTCTAGGAGAAAAATGAGGTGAAACTCTCGTTCCAACATCTGTGTATAGCCATAACATTCTTCTAAAGGAAAAGAATGAGGTGAAGCCCTTGTTCCACCCTCTACGAGTAGGCATGGTGGAAATGCATTCTTCCCTAAGAGAAGAATGAGATGAAAGCCTTTGTTCCACCCTTTGTGGGTAGGTATGGTGTATCCACCCTCTACGAGTAGGCATGGTAGAATTCATGTATGTGACTATGTGACTTTATGCTTCTATAGAGTAGCTATGGTGGATAATGTTATGCTGAGATAACAATGTTTTTTATTGAGATTATCTGTGATGAGATTTTGTATTGACATTTTTTGTTGCAGCTATGTGTATCTGCCATACTAAAGATCTCTCTCTCTCTCTCTCTCTCTCTCTCTCTCTCTCTCTCTCTCTCTCTCTCTCTAAGAGAGTGTTGAAGATTATAGATGTGATAGAGATCTTTACCTCTAATAATACTATATGTTGAAATTGAAAAAAGATTTATGATGATTTTCCAAGTAAGCATGACATGGCATCCAAGGTGTACTAGGTATCTCACTTTGAATACTTACAATTTATTAGATGAAGAATCATTCAACTTGAAAAGAGAGATAAATTTTGAAATATGAAGAGACTCATATTTGGCAAATGAAAAGGCATTCATTTATGATATGAAGAGTCTATTAATTCAACATATATTTATATATGTTTGCTTTGTGTGATTAATCAATGTAACAAGTAGAAACATTGTACTTAATCATTTATTATTTTAAAAAAAGAGATATCTTTAGTGGGAGGGTTTTCTCAAGATAAATGTTTTGTCTTTATGTGCCTTTTTTATTCTTCTTTTGTTTCTTGTTGTTTATATTTATTTATGGGCTAACCATTAATACTTTTGTTGTTGCTTATATCAAAAGCATCGTTTTTAAAGAAGAAAATTCAAGGCAGTTTGAAGGAATAAGTTACCCCGATGGTACTTTATGATACATCGGCATTAGTCTAGCCAATAATTCCCATAGGAGGAACAATAGCATCTAAAGAAATAATTGAGATAAGAGCAATATCATAAACTACCCTGATGGTTTTTCATCAACGAAGGGAATAAAACAAGTGAAAACACTTTTTGAGAGGCATTTGTCATTGGTAAAAGTACTAGGAGTTACTCCAACAAGAATGCTTAAACCAAATAATGGCGGGTTATGTATCAGCAATAGGTGCGCTGATGAAATATTCATCGGGAAACAAACATTGTCAGAACAACAGAAAATGATCGCTCTAATCCTGCAAGCTACTCCAATGACACTTAAAACATGTCGAAGAAATATTTCATGTGCTTTACCGAAGATGGAACTACAGTGAACAAACAATATGATTGTTAGTAGTCACAACAATGCAGCAAATTACCACAATGGGTTGTAAATGAAAACTTATCACCAGGAGTTTCACCAATGATTCTCATCAAAGAAACTAAAACCATCAGAGCGGATAAAAATAACTATGAATCACAAAGGTTATATCGATGAATACTATATACTACCATCACAAAAGCATAGGATATGTTCCTCTCAAAAGAGAACTATGAAAGACCTAACAAATATTGAAGAAATTTTTATCATCAAGGAAGTTTTTAACTTATCCAATGGTGCATGTTACACAGATGCTATCATTAAATACTACAGTTGGGAGGAATTTTCTTATGCCTTGCCAATGAAATTTATTGGAGGAACTTAAGATACCAAGATGAATTTTTGCAACCTTTCTGAAAGACCAAGTTACATTGATGGTAAACATACAATAGTTCCTCAAGAATAATTGGCAAGGTTACTCAAAGATGTATCCCTAGTGAAGGAAGTTGTTACTGAAATATTCATCGAAAGAACATTCTAACCGCTTAGTGGGGAAGTGAAAAAGTTGGGACCCGAGAAGTGCCACTACTAGAAAAAGAAGGAAGTTTGGCATCAACTCAAGAAAGGGAAGGTGACCAATTACATTGAAAAACTTCATGGTTAAAAAACTCATGTGACGGACAGTTTCTACAAAGCTTGGGATGGTGACAAGGTTATGCTCTATGGCAGACAATTCACCCTTAATGCTAATTTCATTGTTGAGGTTACCGGGCTGCTGAATGAAGGTATTAGATTTTCCAAGCAAAAAAAAGCTTTGGAAGAGGCGGTCAAGCGCTTTCCCAAAAATGACCAAGAGAATGCGAGAATGGTGAAGGTTGGTAACTTCTATAATCTTGCTCAAATTAAGAATAGCTAGCAGGAGGTTCTCACCTGTGTGCAGTTGTATTTCATTCTGGATGGTAGGGCTTCTAGGGTTCATCAATACACTTTGATTTTCTGAATCATTTCCATTATAAGAAAAGAATCTCCTTCCCTTACTACTTGGTGAATTCTCCCGTAACTGGGCTTAAAGCCCATAAGCATAAGGATTCTAGACCTATCATTTATGAGGGTCTCATCCTTCTTATCACTGAGTTCTGCCGAGATAGTATGCCTGCTCACTTTGTTTCTACCAACAAACGGAAAAGGGAAGTGGAAGGCACTCCCAGCAGCAAGGAAAATGTTGGTGACTCTTTGTTGAAAAACAAAAGTAGTAGCAAACGGACTCTGGTGATGGAAACGGACTCTGAACAAAGCTCCGAAGATTTGGAGGTTGTCGATGTTCCCCTGGATGATGACATGGCCCAGACTACAAGAGACGATTGTTCCTCTGAGAACAAGGATTTTGATCTCAGCCTGGATGATATCTTGCCCCACGATTCTTCGCTTTCTTCCCCTAGTACTGTCAGAAAGCGAGGTAAGCACTCTTCCAATAAGGGTAAAGTTATGGATAATGTCCCTTCCTCAAAGCGTAAAAGAATAAAAAGAAGCAATTCTAGTCTTGGGAACAAGGATGTTATCAAAAACGAGAATAGTGGAAAAATGGTGAATAAGGTCTTGCATGAAAACAAAATTTGGAAGGAGACCAATACTAACGACAAAGATGGGTTAATCAACCTGATTAACCAGACACTGGACTTGGAGCATGCTGAGATCTCTCCTGTTAATACTATTACTACCCTTTCCCTTGATCCAGTGGCCGCTACTGATTCTCTAGCCAAATGTGGTCATGGTGAAATTAATCTTGGTACAGATAATGAGCCAAAGACCAAAACCCAAGATTTTAAGGAAAATTCTCAACAAATTGATGATTTTGAGGATGCCTAGGATTTGAAGGATGATGACAAAGTTCTGGAATATCTGAATAAAGCCATAGACGAAGCTAACATTGGGCTAGAGATGGACAACTAGATGTACAATGAAATTTAAAAACTTCACTTATCTATGTCTTCTTTGCAGGAAAAGTCCCTTTTTTTACAAATGAAGTTGGATGAGGAATGTAAGAAGTGGAGGGAGCTAGAATCTCTGGTTGGGAACATCCCAACCAAACTCTAGGAGTATGAAGCTTCCCTTAAAAATTTGATTAAGGATAGTGAGATGGGTATGTAGGATGTCACTTCATCCATCATGGCTGCTGCTGCCTCTACAGGGAAAGTTTCTCTGGATGAAGCCAATTCAACCGGTCATGCTCTACTACTGGCTGGCGATCAAAGCAGAACCAAACAGAGCACTAAGAAAGCTGACCTCCAGCTTTCTGTGAAGAATATTCACAATTCTCTCAAAGAGGTTGTTGTTTTAGGCACTTCTATTACTAGTGCTATAAAAGACCTGATCTAAGCTTTTTATCTAGGTTTTATCTAGTCTTTTGGTCCTTGTTGTTTCGCTAGCTTATGGTGGTTGTTGGTCCTTGTAAAACCAGCCTGACTTGGTTGCTGGTTCTTGTAAAACCAACTTTTGAATTTTACTTTGATATTCTGGGTTGCTGGTCCCTGTAAAACCAGCTCCTGACTTTGGTTCCTTTTTGTTTGGGGTGTTGGGTCCCCTTCAAACCTACTTTTACCTAATCAAAACATTATGACTGCTTCTCCGATAAAATAACAAGGGATGAGAACAGGTCAACTGTGACTAAAGAAGCATATATGATCGAGGAGAGTTATGTTGATGAAGTAAAAGGGAGTTCAAAAGGCACAATAGATCGAAGAGACTTTTTGATGGATACACTAATTTGGTAACAAATTTATAAAAGTGGCATAGATGAAGGAGATTATATCGACAGAACACGAAGAAGATTTTGGCAATGTAACAAGCATCATTCCGACATTTCAAATTTCAAAAATTGATGCATTGATGACTTGTGCCAAATTAAGTACTTGCACAAGCATTTGTTCTTTGATTTGTTGATCAAAGCAAATTTTATCAAAAGGAAACCTTTGAGAAAAACCATTATAGAGACAAGGAGAAAAAGAAAATTGCAAATAGAGGAGGAATATAATACTACAATCAAATCCAAATGGCATTTTGTTTTCTTCTAGTATCTATAAGAAATCATTTGTTACATAATTTAATTATCAGATTGGAAAGCCCTAGAAGTTATTGGGGTAAAATACAAAAAAGGGAGGAAAGTAAAAGCAACAAGAAGCAAAAAACTAAAACAAAACCAATGCTTGAAAGAAAATTGCATCAAGACATGTTGGACCAAAGGAAAGGGTCAGGGCCAAAATCAAGAAAGGTTGTGCAACATAAACCTAATGCTATAAAAATTGAGGAAGGATACGAATATGTGTGTGCTGTGTGGACTAGTGTAAGGGAGTATAAGCTTTTTATTTTTCATTATGTAGGAAGAAATTATCATGAAACAATGCGCAAGGTGTGGAAAATGAACTTGGGAGACTTGTGGTTCCAAATGTCTTTATAAGTATTGATCTCCTTAAGTTGTTGGCAATGACCCAAAGCAAAAAGCCAAATGTAATTTACAAGGAGAACCTGCTAGATTTAGCCCAGAAATCAAAGATAAACAACAATAAGGAAAGCCAAAACAAATACAATAGACACCAGACATTATCCTGGGAAAAACTCAGCCACACCCAATAAAAGATCATTTTATTGATAATGAAATTCAAGTGTACAATGTTTTTTGCTTGAAGTGATATATATAACATAAAGCGAGATTCTTCACATTCTAACAGAAGGTCTCTTTAATTTCTCAAAACATAATTCTTTATTTTCAAATATAGCTCTTTGTATTTTCATGCCTCAACACATGTCAAATGACACATTATTATATTTAATATTACAATTTAATCGTTAGTATCCTCTTCAACTGAAGGTGAACATAACGATAATAATGTCCATATTTCTAGAGATAAAGATCTCTATGACAGCTACAAACTCCAACACTCCCTCTTAGCCAAAGAGAGATCTTTAGTTGAATAGTCACACAAGGCTACAACAAAAATGTCAATGATAAAATCTAATTACATGGATCCCATAAAATTCATGGAATCACTCAACATGAAAACCCTACAAGAAACACAACTAGCTTTCATCATGATGTTCTTATCAAATCTCTCAACATGATACTAAGAAAACAATTTACTCTTTTATAATAATCATGGAATCACTCCACATGAAAAACCTACAAAAATCACAATCAATTTTCATCACGGACTAACTCAATGTGATGTTGTCATGGAATCTCCCAACATGACAAACCTACAAAAATCATAATAACCTTTCATCACAGACTCACTCAATGTGATACTGTCATGGAATCTCTCAGCATTACAAGTTCATAAGTTTTAACCAGAATTTTATCTCAGACTCCCTCAACGAGATATAGGCATGGACTCTCTCAACATGACTTCCAACTCCCATCACAGAATCTCTCAACGTGATGACATCATCGAGTCTCCCAACATGATATTCACTATGAATCTCTCATAAGAGAAAGAGTTATCAGGTTGACCTTATAACTATCATTAATTTCACATAAATAAGAACTCATAATCAACACAGAAAATAAGAGCCTCAAATTCTACAATAGCACAAGCATTAAAAACATATTTAAGAAAGGTGTGGATTCCATGTGAACTCCCTCTTAATCAAGAACTCCTTTGATCATCATAAGAAGATGACAAATAAACTCCCTCTAAAGTTATATTGCTCTCTCAACATCTCCCTCTAAAAATGTAATCTTTATCTTGTTGCATCCTGCAATCAAGAGAGTGAAAATCAACTTATCATAAATATCAATGCTACAAGTATAAATAACGAAATTCATGAACTCTTCAAAATAATGCTAATATCTATGTTAATGCCAAACAAGATCCATTCAACAATAGTTGTATCCTTCTTGCTACAAATATTGACATTGATTTTTTTCCCTCTAAAAGGTACTTCAACATTAATCTTTCCTCCTCCCTCCATTTCTGTAGGCCAATCTCTGACAGCTTTCAAAGTCTCAAGAAGAATCGTTACACTTCTCACTAAGATAGTATTAAACTTATCAAGATTGATTCATAGTCCAAGAAAAACTAAAGAAGCCAAATTTGTAAATTGTTATTCCTAATGCATATTCTGTACACAATCAAAATCTTTTACTGCCAAAAAAGGTTTTCTCATGTATCCATCCTGGAACAGCTTGACGTCCAAACCAAGTTGTAGAGATCGCTAAAATAGACATCACAAACCCAAATAAAGGAGCTTTACACAAAATACTCATAAAGTATTACTCAGTATAGCATTTGACCAAAACCTAAAGATTGTAATTAATTATTAGGGCTATGAATATAAAAAAAATATTAGAGTAACTTCCCTGTTTACTTCTCTTGCCAGCGTGAGTGTGGCCATCAGAAATATCTGAAGACCATCGATTGTTTTATCGCCTCCACTCTCTGCTTTGTCATTCATCTTCCGCATATGCATGCAAAGTGAAGGCGATTTTAACATAACCCACGTGAACTGCAGTCCAAGTCACTATGAATTGAAACACGAGATCCTTGATTTCTCCATTGGTATCAACCTGAATAGGCTTGAGCACAAAAGGTTGTTGCAAACTTTGGCTGCTTAGAGTTAGAAGGACTGGAGCACCTGAACTTATGGCTTGAGTTTTCCATTGTATAAAATTATAT
The DNA here is from genome assembly GCA_028749045.1 of Cupressus sempervirens. Taxonomy (NCBI): domain Eukaryota; kingdom Viridiplantae; phylum Streptophyta; class Pinopsida; order Cupressales; family Cupressaceae; genus Cupressus; species Cupressus sempervirens. The sequence continues at coordinate 856,024,383 of CM053785.1, read as the reverse complement.
GGAAGGATATGCCATCTCAATTACAGAGGAACATGATAGGTGGTAAAACCATGATCGACGTCTGTAGCCACATTGAGTCAACATCTTTCCCTCTAATCTCTGAGATAATAGTACTATGAATAAAAACTTCTAAAGAAAATTGTTGCTCATGCATTTTACAACAGAGAGCAATATATCATATGACTCCCATTTTATAACAAAGAGCTAACTCCCATTTTATAACAAAGAGCTAACTCCCATTTTATAACAAAGAGCAATTATCATCCAAGACAGCGCTTTAAGAAACTTTGACTTTCCTTGATATTTCTCTCAACACATGTTGCAACTCCCAGAAACTATTCGTGTTTGACATTGCTCATTTGTGCTTAGCGCACGAACAGACTTAACAGATGATGAGGAGAGTAAGAATAATATATGAAGGAAAAGTCGTTTGCATATCGACATTAATACCTTATTTCCACGCAACATGTTGAGTGGACAGTGATGATGAAAATCAAGGTTGACAGTTACGAAGATGAATAAGTTCCATTTTCCATATACCATACAAATATAAAACAAAACATCCAGATTGTCTCAATCAAGAAAACTGAATGACACCGCATGCAAAGAGAAGAATTTACAAGATGACACTCTAGACACCCTGCCGCTCAAAGATGCTATGCCCAATTTTATTTAAGGATTTGGCATAAAAGACATAAAATGCCTCACAATAGAAAAAAGGCTTGCAGTTACCAAAGAAGTACGCCATGAAAAATTACCATGAGACTACTACAATGATGACAACCATGAAAACATGATATGGAGAATATATCAAATAGGACAATATAATAACTCAACACTAACCAACTAAAGATATAGAATAGTTGATATCATCTAGAAAAATTGAAGGAATGCAACCAAACATATGAATGGCGGTAATTCTAGAAAAGGACAAAAACGGAAATATTTATTGAATTGCCACTAATTTTGAAAGGAGTTTCAAAAGATGATCCACCCCAAATAACAAAAAAAACATACATGATGCCAAAAACAAGACACCTGAACACGGCTATTTATCCAACACAAACAGGCTTCCATTATTGCTAAAATCAAACCTGGCTCTGATACAATGTTGGATTTAACCCAAAAATCAAAGATAAACATCAATAAGGAAAGTCAAAACAGATACAATAGACACCAGAAATTATCTTGGGAAAACCCTTCGTGAATAAAAGGAAAAACCCAGCCACACAACAAAAGATCATTTTATTGATAATGAATTTCAAGTGTACAATGTTTTACACTTCAAGCAATATATATAACACAAAGAGAAGAGAGACTCTTCACATTCTAACCGAAGGTCTCTTAAATTTCCCAAAACATAATTCTTTATTTTCAAATACAACTCTTTGTATTTCCATGCCTCAACGCATGTTGAATGACACATGTTTTTATATTTAATATCACAACTTGATCATAAGTATCCTCTTCAGTTGAAGGTGACCATAATGATAATAACATCCATATTTTTAGAGATAAAGATCTCTATCACAGCTACAATCTCCAACAGAACCATATGTATATGTATAAAAGAATGCAATTGAACAAGTTTTCATCTTAGATAACTTGCTCGACTATACTATAAAGTTTAAACCATATGAATTTGCAAAATGAATATGCAAGGTTAGATACAACTTACAAGGAATGGAGATTACCACTACATAGACCTAAACAAGAGAGGAAATTGGTTCAACAGAATGATGAAGATGGCCCTCCTTTCAGTATTGACCTATTTGAACCATACATGAAGCATACTTACTACTTGGTAGGACGTGTGGCAGGCATTGAGGCCCCAAACTTTATGTCTATTTCTCCAATGGTAATAGCAGTAGATATTCAGTGTCATAACCCTAGACCTTTCAACTGTGCAGAAAATGTCTCCCGAACGATTGACATAGGATTGACATCCATCAAGAGAGACCATAGATGGAATGAGGAAGTATTGTCATCAATGACAAAGGGGGATATTGATGAAATATTGTCATTGATGTCAAAGTCAAATACATAACCAGGATATGCATATACAGTTGAATATATATTATTGATATGATATTTATTTCATTATCAATATAAATATCTATGATAAATATATTTCAATGATATAGAAAGCTGAAGATAAAAAATCTGAGACTGTCTATTTACATGTTGAAGAAAACACAAAGCTTCAAAATTTCAATGTAAGCTACAGATCATAAACAGTGACTTCTGAAATTCATATTGCACAAAAAGACTAGTCATTAAAGTCATAATAAAGGAACTACTTCATGAACAAATACAGATATAAATAAAAAAGTCAATCTGCATTAATAAAACGAAGTAATATAAGTCAAAGACAAAAATGTGATGGTGACAAAGACCAGGCAGAAACTTGAAGACTATCAAAGCAACGAACCTGCAGAGAAAGTTAGTAATTTAGTGCCATGAAGCAAGCACAGAAACCAGCATCACTAACTTACATCGTGGCAGCATATATTGCACATGTTTTTAATGGAGACCTGGGAAAATAGCGTTGAATGAAAAATCATTGACTTAAGCAAGAAGACACATAATGATGGTTTCAGCAATACATATTTATAGTCAGACAAAGAGAAAGTTCATAGTTTTCAAATCACATACTGAGTCATTGCCAAATCAACACACGGAGATAGACAAAGCCCGATAGAATTGAAAGAAGACAAGTATATGAACGATAATGATATAAAGTTGACTACTACTAAGCAGTGAAGACTCATGGTGCATATACAACAAAAATTCCTAACTAATATAACTATGCGAAGATACCTCTGTGGCTTAAGGATAACATACAGCGGTGGAAGGTGTACTACATGGTATAAAGATTAAACAATGACTTTACATAGTAATATCAATGTTGAGTGGCGTTGTCCAGTCATCAAATGGTGTATTGAACAGTTTGAGTAAGGCAACGATGAAGGTGGGATTTCATTCACTAGTACACATCAATATAATCTCAATGGATGCGAGAATAACAAAACATATAGAGCACCAGTAGGCAAGATGGATAAAAATGGGGATTCAGCGATTACAATTGTATACAAGCAGGGATGTGAAAGAGTTGTTCAAACATGGGGATGGCATCAAGAGTATGTTATAATCTAAACATAGCAAGTCAGCATAGCAGGAACCCATGCAAGTCACAAAGAATATAGCAGCAATAAGTAATATGGAATTCTAAGCCTTAAATCACTGCCTAGGAAATTACGGTGGAAGGAGAACACACCTAGGAAAACATTGTCAGTACCGTCAAAAAACAAGTAAACAATCATGATAAGGTAGGGACTACATTATATTATATAATCTATATATCGCAGATGTCTGTGCATGCATCAACGGGCTGAGAATAAGGATGGAAAAGGGCATTTAAGAAAAGAAAAAGCTTAAAAAGGATTTTAATAATGATAACATTAGACAAGCCCAATAAGATCAAGGTTATACAATAAAGGGAAATTAAGTAGGATTGTGATACTAGTTAGATGTGTCTCTTTAAAAAGAGACTTAATGTTTCTTTCAATAAAGAGGATGTAAATAAAGAAAGAATAATGGACAAATGAATGTGAGATATTTGATATACCAATGTGTAGGAGTGTGTAATAAAGAAGAGTGGAGATGTATGAAACAAATGAAGGCATTAAAAGTGGATGAATAGAGAGATAGCATGTAGCGCAGATCGCTGAAGCAGAGATAAAAGTATATATATGAATAAAAAGTATGAAGGCATTAAATTGTATATTGTGTAATTACAAATAACATCACATCAGATATAAATGAGATGTATATGCAGATATAGAAGAACACACAGATGCACATCAAAAAGGGGATATGCAGACTTGACGCAAAGGTATAAAAGATAAGTACAAAAAAAAAATTGTCCATCATCAATTGAGCAAGCAACATTAATGAGGTGGAAAAGCAGTTTTTGTGTAGTGGGTTGGTGCTCACAAAGACAATCAATGGGAGTTGGTGCTTCCAATAGGTCGGTGTCTATAAAGTGTGAGAGTTGGTGCTTCCAGTGAGTTGGTGCTCATAAAACATAGAGGTTTCAGCCTCTAGTAAGTTGGTGCCTACAAATCATCGTAAAAGAACAAGTTTATATAAAAAACATTTAATTTGCCGTGATTTTCTGCCACATAAACATTGTGTCATTGTGTTCATGTGCATAGTTGTCTATTCCAGTTATTGATTCTATTGTGTGGATTAAAGTTTAAAAAGGCATAAGTTGTTATTATATTGATTCACCCCCATTCACCCCCCCATGCCGGGTATAATTGTGTGGTCTTCAATCAGTATCAGAGCGGATTCCTACAGTAAAGCCTAACAGCTAAAAGGTAGATCTATTGAGCGCACATGGCATAAATGAAAGGAATTAAGAGGAAAGGAAATACAAAGAAAAGTATTAATAACAATTGCACTGAATACTAGAGATGAAGCGATTGATAATGAATTCTTTGAAAAAGGAGCTGACTCTATATACAGTGATGATTGTATTGATATTAAAATAATCAAATACATGTGATAATATGGAGGCAAATATTTGTGATGAGATGGCACTTGGAATGCACATGACGATGGAAAATGATGATGAGACAAATCAAGATGACCTTATAAATGATGGAATAGAGATGATAAAAGAAAAAGATAATGGAAGTAATGAATCAAATACAAAAGAAGTCCTAAATGATGGAAAACTCAAAGAAGGATCTAATACATATGCAAAAGATGAAGAAGAGGCCTACAAGGAGGAGGAAGATGTTGATATCATGGAAGAACTTCATTATGCTTACAAAGAAAATGAAAAGCTTAAGAAGAATGCAAAACAGAAATCACAAATTCAAGAATTACACGAAGCCCAAAAGCAATTGAACAAGGTAATTGAAAATATGAAAGAACAACTAGAAGGCAAACAAATATAGGATGAGATGATGAGGAAGTTAAATGCAAAAGAAGTGGATTATACCAAATTAGAGGAAGAAGTCACCATGTTGAAAAATGATATAGAGAAAACCATTGTCAAACTAAATACTACTCTTTAAGTTTTAAAAAAAGTTCTGAAATTCTGACTAATATTATTGACAGCCGAAGGCCATTTTCCAACAAGACAGGGGTAGGATATGAAAGAGATTGAAAAGAATAATAATTGTACATTCAAAGGCTTTATGAAAGAAGGCAGTATTATGGCAGATTCATCTAATAAAGAGGAAGAACTTGAAAGATATTTTTAAGTGTTGATAAACCCTATAAACAAAATCAAAAAACCTTTCCTTGAAGACAAGAGCATACATCTAAACTCTGACATGACTTCTATAGATATTGTCACTCGTGCAATTCTTTTTTTCACAAAGCAAGAGGATGCAAAACACAAAATGGATGGAGAAATAAACATTATTATGGGCACTTAGCGCAACATTGCAGATATGGTTTCATGGAATCGCATAAAGAGTATAAAATAAATCATACAAAGAATAAACAAAAACGACCTATCTTTGCATGGAGAAAGAAACTTGACAAAAGTATTGAATCCTTGTGGACTTCAAAGGCAAAATCATCATAAGGATAGAATTATGGAAGTTTGGAGAAAGAAGATAACTAAAGAAGAAGGAGAAACTAATGCAAGTGCAACTTGCAGTTCATAAACCTCCTTGTTTGAGAGGAGATGCGTAAACTCGGGGGAAGATACATATGAGATTATTTATTAATCTCTTGGAGAAAAGAGTGAGATGGTCAAGATAAGTTGATGTTTTGATGATCACAATAATAAGATTGAAAAGATGATTGCATTGATGTCAAAGTTTGCAAACGGAACCTTCAAAGACACGAATGCATTAAGGGCAACACTAGAGAGTGTAAGAACAGTGAGAATTCCTTCTTAGGGATACTACAAGATAACTTTCACAGAGGGAGCATTTGATGACTATTTTCGATAGTTATCCCTTTGCCATTGGTATCAAAGGGGGGGAGATCGAGAAAGGAGGAGGAACAAAAGAAATGAGGAAGTATTGCCATCAATGACTATTAATGTTTTATAGCTTTAGTTGGATAAACCTATGAATATTTATGTATGAGATATAATGTGTTTATTATATATATATATATATATATATATATATATATATATATATATATATATATATATATATATATATATATATATATATATATATATATATATATATATATATTTGTTATTATATTAATTATATAATTAATGAATAGACATGTCCCTTGAAGGGACATGTCTTTTCATAGGCTTATTCTCAATATAAATAGTGAGAGATTGTTGTATTCGAAAATGCACAGAAAATCGCAAACAAATGTTATGTCATCTGCAACAATCATTTAAAATTTAAAATGGTATCAAAGCCAAATTGAGCTTTGGGAATTTTTTTTTTAAATCACTAGAAGCGGGGAACAATAGTTTTGACTGCAGTAACATCAATATAGGATAAGATGCAGTGATTGTATAATATCCTGACATTGTTAATTTATATTGGGCATGTGATCTAAATAATGAAGTTGATGCCAACAATCCTTGTGATTCTGATCGATAAAGTTCTTGGCTGATAGCCTTTGATAGGTGACCAATGTGTGCAGATTCTGGATTGGTAACTTCAATCCCTTGAAGTGGGTGTAATGCAGAGATATGGCAGTAGATGGAGATCATGATGTGTTATAGTCACAAATGCAATATGTATCAGAATGATGTTTCTAGATAAAGTCACAAATAATTAAGATGCAATGGCACTAAAATCAAGAATTTAGATGTCATGATGAGTATCAGATTCACAGTATAGTTCTTGCTCAATTTAGAATTGATCGCAACTTTAATATGGAACTTGATGATACTATTGCTTGCCAATGTCGATGTTTGCAATGCCACAATCACAATGTGATGTATCTACATAGAAGTATTTAGGGACCATTGAAAACATGCATGCCATCTCAATAAGTATTATTCTATAAAATATAATCCTTTCTGCTCATGGGCATGAGCTTGGTTGTGATTATACAATTGCAGACAATGGGATCTCATGGTCACAAATATAAACACAAGTTGAAAGCCTAAAAACAATGTGGAACTGTAGGTTAAGCCCAAAAAGTAAGAAACGTCAATGTATATGGGATGTGATGATTTCGTACAGTTGACTGGCATGTACCATAAAAATTATCATCTCAAATGACAATTGGAATGTGCGGGAGTATATGAAATAGCAGTCGAGTCTGTGTGTAGGAAGTGCTCAGAGTGAATGGACTGGGTTTGCACCTTTTTCCTATACTCTCTTCATTATTATTAATTGTTAATGATTTTAGACCTAAAACTTCTTGTTAGTGGATTTTCTCCTCTCCCATTTCTTTCCTTACTAGTAACTTCCCACCATAAATTTATGTAGAACTAACATGTTCCCTCTTAAATGATTCCTAGTTAACATAGATACTTCTATTTTCATGTATGTTGGAGTGTCTAATGATCGATATGGTATCGTTATAGATCCCCCCAATTACCACTTTAAAAAAGCCTCAAAAAAATGACAACACATGTATGTGCTCAGAGTGAATGGACGGCTCTGCCTCATACTTTGGCATGTGAACTTTGGCCTTTCTTTGTTCAGCATTGCTCTCAGAACTCCCTTTGATATAAAACCAGTGAGTAGTGATGCATGAAATGCTTCATCAGTGGAGACACACAAATGTTATAATCTGCCATAAGAAAGATCTGAAAGATTGCAGAGCAGAGCTAGGACTTGCAATCCATCTTTTCATGAATCTATCAACAAGCATAGATGTTGCATCTATAACTACCAAGCAGAGCTACCTACTCCACTGATTTGGATAAGAGAACTACAAGGGAAAATAGTTGTCAAACTTGAGTCAACAGGGAAGGGAGATTTAAAAGTTTGAACACATTAATATCTGAAAACAAGTCTTATACAGAATGGGTATATTGAGAAAAGCCAGAAGATAATCAAGAAAATTAGAAAGCAATTGTGAACATCAGCTATGCAAGCCCTTAACAAAGTGATGTTTGTCAACTCTGACATCTGTGGTGTATGTCTGCAGTAACTATTCTCTGTTACTCAAACTGTTGTGTCCGAGACTATTAAATTGGGTTGTGTCATGAATCTGTCATTGTTCGGCTGATGCACAATGCAAAGATCGTTGGAAATGGAGATTAGAATAAAATGTTGTCAAAAGAGATGTGTATGTTAAATATAATAGAATACTGGATATAGAGTGGGGCAATTTTCTGTATTGGCTTGTGATGATGAAATAGTTGGAAATGATTGTGATGTAGTTGACGAGCAGAGCTGAAAGCTCAGCCTGACCGCTTCTATTGCGTCCCCCCATAGTGCAAATAGACCAAGGTTCTGAGATCTATTAAACAAAAAAGTTTTCCATATTTGATGTGATGCAAAATTATTCAACGATATAAGAGTGGGATTTTAACATTGAGGGGGGGAATATCAATGAATGTTCCATTCCCATTGTTTGAAAAATACCTACATGGAGATGTTTTCTGATTTGTTGCATATGAAGCCTCATTGGAGCAACTTGTATCAAGGATGTGCAGATAAGTATTCATTAGCTTTGAAGTATTGCATTTATCTAATCATTGTATTATCTATCTTAATTGTATTTCTATATCAACTATAAGAGCTATTTGCCTTGATCTTTTTCCTTTCTCTTCAAGGGTGCTCTTGCTGGAAAAGAAATATGATACTTTAGGCATGCTACTAAATATTGCGCAGATTTCAATCTTATGACAATAGCTCCAAAGAAGTTTTGATCTCGAATTTGTTAGTCATCTATTGATCATGTTGGATAATGTGAGGCTCTTAAAGTGAATATCTTTGATGATTAAGACTATGAAGTATCCCTCTATATTAAGACAGAGTCTGACAGTTCATTAGAGGCGACCTTGAACAAAGAGATGTAAGGTTTCTACAAATTCTGCTATAAATCAGACTTAGATAATACCTTTTTACTATTGCTGAAGATGGGCTTGAATGTACAGAATTATATGAAGTGTAACCAATAATGTAATAATTATTCTTGAAATATTCTTCTCTCTGCAATAAACCGTACAAGGCAGTAATGTAGAGGGTCAGACTTAATTGTATCTTGTGTGTCCTCTAACCTCATCCTTACCTCATCTTTATATTGCACTCAAGAGGCATTTCCTTAGAGAGGACAAGTCTCCTCCCAAGTCGGCCCAATATAATTAGTGAATATCTTTGCCAAGATCAGCGTCTTCAAGGAAATATATTAATTAGTAAAGATACTAACTAAAACTATGCATAAGAACATTATAATATCTTCCCAAGATAGACGACGATTAGGTTAGATTAAATAAGAGGCCAATCCCTTTAAAGGAACTTCATGCTTTATTAGAACTGTACAATCTGTACAATCAGATTAGTGTGAGATCGAAGTTACAGAATTAACACTCCCTCTTAACTTGATAATCATTATAAGAGATAACATATCTAGCATCATCAATTAAGATGAATAAGCATAAATTGATACTCTATATCTATCTGAATCTTCTAAGCATGTAGTATCATTGAACACATGATACTATGTCATATTACTATGCATGTGACATGACTTATCACTTATACTTGTGATAACAGTATTGCATGGAATGCAATATACAGGATAAAATCTGGAGAATAATTAAATTCCTCCTTTATCCAAGTTGTGACTCATAGGTACTAGCAGACCTATATCACAATATAATCCTGAGTTAAGATCTACCAGTTCACAGCATAAACTCTAGACAATGATTAAATTCTTCCTTTTATCCAAGTTGTGACTCATAAGCATAGAAATATCTACATCACAATGTGATCTTGAACTCATCTAGATCTGACACTAGATCTCTACCGTTTAGCACATTATCTAAGAGATCGTCATCTCGCATAATGTCTTTTATACAAGTGTTCATTATCTTAGAGATCGTCACCTTTTAGATAATGAATACAAATGGTGAAGCCCATAACAATCAATACCCTGACAACAATAATTTTAACTTAAAATTATTAATAATTAAAGAAAAACAAATGTATTACAATTCAACCATACCAAGTCTTTTCCTAAAGTGATCTATCTTCACTCGAGAGACAAGTTAGGTAAGAATATTTGTTGTTTGATCTGCAGTGCAAATGTATTCTAATTTTACAATATTCCTATCTACCATATCTCTTACATAATAGTAAAGAATTTCAATATGCTTGGACCTATCATGAAAAACTGGATTCACAGAAAGTTTGATGGAACTCTGATTATCACAATGAATAATAGTAGGATTCATGAGTTAACCAAATAATCCCACAAGTAACTTTCTGAGCCAAACTGCCTCCCAAGAGGCCATTGCTGCAGCAATGTATTCAACTTCTATGGAACTCTGTGCTACTGATGTCTACTTTCTGCATATCCAAAATATCATTGCTAAGCCTAAACTAAAACAACATCTTGAAGTGTTTTTCCTATCAGTAACACTTCCAGCCCAATCTGAGTCTATGTACCCATGTAGGTCCAAGTCAACTTTCTCATACTTGAGCCCAAGGTTAAGAGTGCCTTGTGAGTATCTCATGATGTGTTTGACTGCAACTAGGTGAATCTCCTTTGGCTCACACATGAACTAACTTAAAGCATTAACAATATAGCAAATATCAAGTCTTGTATTTAACAAGTACACAAAAGACCCAATCATCTGTCTGTAAAGAGTAGAATCTATGGAGGGTGATTCTGCTACCACTTCCTTAAGTTTATGTAGATTAGTCTCCATTGGAGAAGACATAGGCCTGCAGTTCCACATTCCAATTCTCTTCAAGATGTCTAATGTATACTTTCCTTGATTAAGTATGATGTTGTCAGAATTCTGCCATACTTCCAGTCCTAGAAAGTAATGAAGGAGTCCTAAATCTTTCATTTCAAATTCTTTGATTAGATCTTTTCTTGCATTGATCTATAAAATAATCATCACCTGTAATTAGTAAATCATCAACATATAGTATCAAAATTATCATATCATCTTTATCCTTTTTATAATAGAGATTTGGATCAGCTTCATTCTTGGAGAATCCTATACTGGAGAGATACTTATCAATTCTTTCATACCATGCCCTTGGAGCCTATTTAAGCCCATAGAGAGCTTTCTTGAGCCTGCAAACAAAGACTTTAGAGTTATGAGTTTCAAATCCTTCAGGTCGTTCCAAATATACCTCTTTTGTAATCTTTCCATTCAAAAATGTTGTTTTTACATCCATTTGATGTACTTTCCATCCCTTCGATGCAGCAATAGCTAGGACTGCTCTTCAAAGATGTATCTAGCAACTGGAGCAAAGGTTTCTTCATAATCAATTCCCTCTTTCTGAGAGAATCCCCTAGCTACAAATCTGGCTTTATATTTTTTAATGCTATCATCAGTAGCATGCTTGATTTTAAATATTCATTTAGAAGAAACTGTTGGTTCCCAAAACCGCAGATTGGAATCCTACGAGCCTTGCCTGCTCGATGCTGGGATATCCAACTGGTTAAGGCCAACTTAACGAGATCAATCAATGTGATCTAAATCCCCTGCGCTTCCAGCTCTGCAAGACCGAGGCGGGTGCACCTAATCTTGGATGAAACACTTAGATCCAAGACGCTTAAAACAGATCAATAAGAGCACAAACACAATAAATATTTTCCAAATGGCAAGAAATATAGGAAAACTTTAAACTTGAGATTTATGAACTAAGAACAAAAGAAAATGATGGAGATAATGTTTTAAATAAAGGATAAATATAGATTAATGCAATATATGAATATATTATTTTCTCAAAGGCAAGAATTCAAACAATTGCCAGCATCTGGATTATGAATTAAGAGCAAAAGACCAGTGCCTAATTAGATGGGCAATAGAGTCAAAATTTATCAACTGAAACGTACAACTTTATAAAATCTAATATATCTAAATTATAAATAATTTTAATATTCAGACGTGAAGGATAAATTATTTAAATGTAATTTTAAATAAGTCGAAAATGCACTTTAACTCTTACAGAGACAAATTAGACATAAATATAGAAACAAAAATATTTCACAATATTTATGTTTATCGAATTTAAAATGCGATAATGATCCAGTCTACTTATCCTGAATATTAAAATATTTATAAAAAATAAATAAAAGACATTTACAAAGGACACAATTAATAATAAGTTAAACTCTAATGCAAATATATTAAATAAATTTTTCTTACAGATTTTGCCAGAAAATAAAAATTATATGTAAACACTCTTCATGGATGATCCTCCTATTGCAAATTTTCAATCCTGGGCTCGCATATAAATCTGCTCAATAATCCAAAATCCAGAAGCTTTGTTCAATTGCTCATTTCTCGACCAAATGAATAATATAATATATCCTTGTACATAGGCTAGAAAATTATTTTGAAAAAATGAATGTGTATATTATCTCTTCCTGTCTCTCCCCTCGTTTGATTTTTTACATCTATATTTATAGATGTTCAAAGGGTATCGGTTGCCTAACCAAACATCGCAACCCTTCATAAATGAAACTAATCAATGTTTAAAAACTTGATATGTTTTAGTTTTATCAAAATATAATTTGACTCTCGTGCTTTCTGCGTCTGGACTGATCCTTCCGCTCATATTTCTTTTGAAGGTTATTTGAAGACATCATTCTTCCTACGAGAAAGCTCGTCGCATCTTCTCCATTTTTTGAATGGCCTTTATTCAAATCGCAAAAACATGGATTCGATGGGAATTGTATTTATCATTTTCATCAATCCGACGCCTTCAGTTTGGACTATCGGCTCCCTTGAGACCTCTCTGTCTGCGCCTTCCTTGGAACGACACTTTCCTTGTTTCAAACGGCTCCTTTATTCAAACGTACACCTGCCACAGACATACAAAGCACCATAAGTAGGTATATAAATAATGATTTTATGGAAAACTTTTATCAAAAAGATCTAATGGAAGCCGCTTGGAATCCCCAAGCATTGCCAATGAAAAAACAACAGCCAATTGCTATAGAATATTATTTGGGCTGCGAACTCCTTATGGCTAGAGACTTGTGTGCCACCAAAAAGGTTCAAAATATCGTTTGATATCTGCAACTTTGAATTAGTGCCTTTGCCACTCATATGGTCTCCTTTCCACCGGTCTGCATATAGAGCCTTATAATTGTGTTCTCTGAAAGTAGATGCTAGATACATACAAACACTCGTTGAAACATGAGTTTTGAAAGTACAAATCATGTGTGGAATCTTCAATATCTAACTCTCCTCTTGTTGGATTTTCCATATCTCCGGTAATTTCTTTTCGAATGCATTCATTTCCTGAAACTCTCGCACCACTGTTGATTAATATACTATTTGGTCTTGCTGATGCTAAAAATGTACCATACTGCTTTATTGAGTGATGATATTTTCCTCTACCACAGTCATCGAAAACTTTATCATTAAATTTCACCTGTTTTGCCTTTTTCATATGTTCCAAAGGATCACTCATCGTTAAAATTTCTATAGCTTCTGAATTTGTGAACTCTCTCTTAAAAACAATGCTTGTAACATCCCGACATGGTGAGTCCTTTGTTTATTGCCAAAAATACCAAGTTTTTATTCTCCCTTGGCTTCATGTTACCATACTTCAGGGGTAAGAAATGATCAATTAGCACACCCACCAATCTTATTGCATACAGATTCTGAGGCTCCTCCTCCAGGCACTGAAATGCTTTGTCTATGCTAGATTTTCAAGAACATCAAGCAACCAGGATAGTGAAAATGGAAGGTTTGGTGATATATCACCCTTCCTAGCACTTTCCTCATTCTTCATTTTGCCACACATATAAATAGAACCAAGTGATGATGAAATCTCACTTCTCCCTGAATTGGTTAAACCTGATTCTCCAATCTGATTTTCCAGGAACTAGAAAGCACCAATCCAAACTGTGCAAGAGAATGATATCCATGGGCATACGTACATACAGCTCTAAGTTGCAAACTGAAGGAAATACCCCATTAGTATCAGGAATTTTGTCAGAATTTATAAATCTGCTTACAATGAGAAGCTACTATAGAAAGCCCTGAAGTTTCCTCGGGAACTCTGAAAATAGGTTTCTCTCTAAACAAAATCCAAGAAACATTCAAATTACAATCTACCTAAAAGGTAGATAGCTTGTACGAACGTTCTTTATTGGTACATTTTCCATAAGAATTCAGATGCAAATTCTCTTCTGTAGTTTTTTCTTTTTTCTCTTTTTTTTATCAAAAGAACCATGGTAATTGAATAACAGCATATTATCAGTACTGCAGCCAAACTTATGAACATTACTAACTTCTTCCAAAATTGCAAAAGGCTTGCCCAATGCTTCTGGATCTGCCTCCATATTTACTACAGTTAAGACATGACTTTTAAATGAAGCCTGTTGTTCAGCAATATATAAATTTCTCTTTAAGCCATCAATCAAAACGCCCTTCTTCCTCAAAATATTCTTTAAGATAAAAAATGGAAGCAAAAATTTTAAGCTCCATCAGAAACAACAAATCTTCCTTTAGGCCTTGGAACAATTTCCCAAACATCATTCTTAATATTGGATTGGTATTCTTCCAAAATACCATCTTTCCAAGCTTTATGTTCAATAGCGTCTAAAACATTGGTTGGTTCTGATTTAGATAAATCACTTATGTTTCCTATCTAATTAGAAAATCTTTTGGGTCTTTTGCTTTCTCTAAAGGTTCCAGATGGTGCAACGAAGTCTTGGGCTTCCTCTGTAGTCTTAATGGCCCAAAGTGGTCTTTTCTTTGGATTTCGAGTTTCCTCAACATTAAGATTTTAAATTTCATCTTTAATTTCTTCAATGTTCTCCCCTTGAAACTCAGATTCATGATTTTCTTCAGAACTAGGTAAGGGATAGGGATCTTCAGAACTTAGGGCTCTTTTGAGTGCTAAATCTTCTTCAAAAATTACATCCCTACTAAGTTCAATATTTTTCTGACCAGGGATGAAAATCCTATATGCTTTAAATGTTTCACTATCCCCGACAAAAATACCTTTCCTCCAACAGGGTTCTAACTTAGTTCTCATTTCTTTTGGAACATGTATATATACTAGGCATCCAAATATCCCAAGATGACTTATATTAGATTTAACCTTAGTAAAGACTTCCTTAGGAGTTTTATATCTAAGGTGGGAGTGAGGACTTCTATTTTGAATATAAACAGCAGTACAAGAGGCTTCTGCCCAAAGATAATATTCTAAATTTTGATCAAATATCATAGCTCTTGTTGCTTCTATAATTGTTCTATTATTCCTTTCTGCTACCCCATTTTGTTGTGGGTTATAAGGAACAATACACTCCCTCTTAATTTCCGCTTCTTTACAAAACTCTTTCAACAAATCTGAAGTATATTCCTCTCCATTATCAATCGTAAGAGTTTTAATTTTGTGGCCTGATAAGTTTTCAATTAAGGTTTTGAATTCTTTAAATCTCTTAAGGATTTCTTCTGATTCTTAACATTTTAAAAAGTAAATCCAAGTTTTCCTAGAGAAGTCATCTATCAAAGGTATATAGTACCAGAATCCTCCAAGAGAAGGAACAGACATGGGTCCACATAAATCTAAGTAGACTAATTCCAAAACATTGTTAGTTTTTCTAGAACTATCATGA
The DNA here is from genome assembly GCA_028749045.1 of Cupressus sempervirens. Classification (NCBI taxonomy): domain Eukaryota; kingdom Viridiplantae; phylum Streptophyta; class Pinopsida; order Cupressales; family Cupressaceae; genus Cupressus; species Cupressus sempervirens. Next base: position 856,008,654 of record CM053785.1, on the reverse strand, counting down.
AATGGACTTTTGGTGTTCTTACCCAGAGTGCATCCTTTGCATATGCTTGAATGATCTTTATTTAACTTACGTAAACTAGTAATCATCTTCTCCATAGTTGATAAGGCTTTGAAATTTAGATGTCCTAACCTTTTGTGCCATATTTCGTTTATATCAGCAAATTTATGAATTAGAGCTTGAATAGGTTGACTAGGTTCTGTTATGATGATGATATTGAAGAAGCTAATTATGTTGTCAACCATATTTAACTTTCTCAACCTAGTCCTCTGCCTAAATCTTAAACTTCATTTGAACCAAAACTTTGTATTGACCGTGTGTTGGCATAACTAATCTAACAAGTTGTTGATGAGAAGAAGAATTTATAGATTGTGTGATAATTAGTTATACTATTTGTCATTGATGTCAAACTGATAGGCGTATTATTTTAACTTGTTACCATATCATTAGAATTATTCTATACAAGGAGCTAGTTAATAAAATGTCACATAGGTATGGTAGTTAGATACATACCCCGAATATTTAGTTTTTCTAGAGCTATCATGAAATGGATTTTTGGTGTTCTTATCCAGAGCGCATCCTTTGCATATGCTTGAATGATCTTTATTTAACTAAGGTAAACCAGTAACCATCTTCTCCCTAGTTGATAAGGCTTCGAGATTTAGATGTCCTAACCTTCTGTGCCATATTTTGTTTATATCAGCACCTTCATGAATTAAGGCTTGAATAGGTTGACTAGGTTCTGTATTTAATTCATACAAGAATCCCTTTCTCTGACCAATCAACTTTGATTTCTTAAGTTAAGAGTTCTTAGACTAGGTCATTACTTTACTATCCATGAATGCAACATTATATCCATCATCTTCAAGTGTTGTAACAGAGATTAGATTGCTCTTTATTCCTGGTACATAGAGTACTCTTTTGAGATGTAGAGAAATACCTGACTTTAGTTTCAAGGTGCAATTCCCAATTCCTTTGACTGAATGGGAGGAATTATCACCAATGGCAACTTCGCCATCAACTTCTTCTAATATTAAATCTAATACTTCTTTGTATCATGTAATGTGTCGAGATGATCCACTATCAATTACCCATGCTTTGCTTGATACTTCATTTGATAGTGCAGAGTACAATACACGATTCTCAGGATCATAGTTATCTTCTTTCCTTGTAACGTTTGTACAATTGACTTGCTGCTTTGTATTCTTAGGGCAATTAGATCTATAGTGTCCAAATTTTTCACATTTGAAGCATTTTATTTTGGACAAATCTTTCTTAGGTTTGTCATTTCTTTGATTACCCTTCTTCTTCTTGAAGTGTTTCTTCTTACCTTTATAGGAATTTGTGTTGAGAACATGAAGTTCTTCATCGTCAGTTTTCAATTTTCTTCCTTTCTTAAATTTCCTAGATTCTTCTTGAAGGCAATCTCCTTTAAGTCTATTGAAGTCTGGGAGATTGTCTCTAGCACTTACTCGTGAGAATGTTTCCCGTGAGTTTGGTAACCCATCTATAGCCATAAGTGTTAGCTCTTTGTCTTCAATTATAGTCCCTATACTTGCAAGTTCATCTCTTAAACTAGCCACCCTTCGGAAGTATGAATTCATAGATTCTCTCTTCTTTATCTATATATGATTTAGTTGCCTCTTTAGTGCAAGGGTTCTAGTTGCATTATTAACCTCATATGCATTCAATAATGCATTCATCAAATTAAATGTTGTCTGATGTTTCATTAGCATAAGTACTATTTCATTTTTGACCCCATCTAATATGATTTGCAAGGCTTTCCTATTTCCTTTAATACATATAGTTTTATGAGGATCAGCATCAGGTCACTTGGATTCTTTATCAACAAACTATATTACATCATTGTCTTCAAGAATCATCATAATTCTAAATTTCCAAGCAACGAAGTGTTCTTTTCCATCAAACCTATCTTCAAGTCTAATTGTGCTAGCCATTAAAGGTAGAAGGAGTTGCTAGATGTTTTAAATCTGATTGTCAATTTCCAGAGCCTAGGTTCGACTACTAGAACTCTGATACCATGTAAAGTTTCTGCAAATTCTACTATAAATCAGACTTAGATAATACCTTTTTACTATTACTGAAGATGGTCTTGAATGTATAGACTTGTTTATGAAGTGTAACCAATAATGTAATAAATATTCTTGAAATATTCTTCTCTCTACAACAAACTGTACAAGGCAGTAATGTAGAGCATCAGACTTAATTGTATCTTATTTGTCCTCTAACCTCATCCTTACCTCTCTTTATATTGCACTCAAGAGGCATATCCTTAGAAAGGACAAGTCTCCTCCCAAGTCGGCCCAATATAATTAGTGAATATATTTGCCAAGATCAGTGTCTTCAAGGAAATATATTAGTTAGTAAAGATACTAACTAAAACTATGCATAAAAACATTATAATATCTTCCCGAGATAGATGTCGTTTAGGTTAGATTAAATAAGAGGCCAATCCCTTTAAAGGAACTTCATGCTTTATTAGAAGTGTACGATCTATTCAATCAGATTAGTATGAGATAGAAGTTACAGAATTAACAAGAGAGGGAGTAGATAGAAAATATGCTTCAGACAAACTTTTGATGATTTTGGTTGTATTGATTTAGAGGGAGTAGACCATGTTGAGATTGGTTCTCTAGTGATAAGAAACTATAGCAATTAAAGGACTATGATTCATGGGATAAAATTTCATGTATGTGAGTTGGAAGGCCTTATGCTATCAGGATACCTATTGAACTAGGGAAGCATTACATGGCTTGCTGCTAGGAGGTTAGAATGATGATAATAGATTCAGAGGGAGTCTGACAGTTCATTGGAGAGAACCTTGTAATAAGAGGTCAAAAAAGTTGATATCAAACTCAAAGTGAATTTTGACACTTTATTAGTAACCTTGACTAGAAGGTCAAAATATTAGTGTTTCTTCGTGAAGAAGAATTTCCAAGTGCAATCCTTTGTATTATATTCCTGTCTTTGAGAGATAAGATTGAGGTGAAAACCCTATGCTCCACGAAGTTTTCGCGACGGGGACGTTTTAGGGGATGGGAACGTGTTTCCAGTACGGGTGTGGATCGAAGCCAAAATTTAGGGGAGGGGACCTTAGGGGATGGCGATTAAAAACACAGGGGATTTTTTTACATATAGAGACAGAATTCAAATATGCATATCATAACATTGATAAACCATTCACCATAGACATTTTAGAAGATCAATACATGGAATATTATCAAATGGCAAATAGTAAGTACTTCCATTATAAAAATATCACATACATATATAGCAAAAATCAAAATGCCTAAAGGCTCCAAGTATCATGCTGAAATCAGAATGAAATAAAGAGAAGTCCAACTAAAATAGTTTGTGAATACTAAACGCAATCAAATCTTTCCTCACTGTTGCTACTGCTCTTATGTTTTTTTCTTCCTCTTAGCAAGTATGTCAAATGTAAAGATGATTAGAAGAAGAAGTGTGTTAATGGACCAAATATGGGTTGCATATTTTGATTATGTCTTTAAGAGGACTAGGGGTCGTGCAGACAGTAAAACTTAGAAAAAAAATGATTTTTTGGGGGCATTTTGCCTTTACCAGATAATTTGGAAAAAAGAGGACGGCCAGCAGTTTCGGGGATGGATAGGGAACATCAAAACCGTCCTCGGTACTGCTGGCCATCCCCAAGTTTCTTACACAAAAAAATTGGTTGTTTCAGGGACATTTCCGAATTTGCCAAAAAGGAGACGATTCAAGGGACGGCCAAAATCCGTCCCCGCATCCCTGTTTTGTCCCAGTATGGGTACGACCCCAAAACCATAGGGGACGCATCCCCATGGAACATAGTGAAAACCTTATTCTCTGATATGTTCATGGTGGATATCATGACAAAACCACATGACAGTATCTGTGGTGACTTCATGTGAGCTTTTGATGTCATGCATATATGAGCCTATTCCCTATGTACATCATGAGGAAGTGATGACTTCTAAATGATTATCACTTGTATTTGCAAAAGTTATAGAAAGGTGACGATCTTACAATAACTTATATCACAATATACATTTTTTAGTAAATGTTGAAATAGATCATGAAAGGCTTTATCTTGTAAATCAACAACTAAGTGTTAGATGTCATTAAATTTACTGTCTATAAGTTGTTTGTATAGATATATGATAGGCATTTGGTGAATATCTTGCCTTGATATTTTGATAGGCCATTAACGCATTGAGTACTTGGTGAATATCATTTAGTTGACATTCTAATGGGCCATTACTCAGAGTACTTGGTGAATATCATTTGATTAACGTTTTGATAGGCCAATACTCATGTTACCTAATATGATATCAAAAGAGTATTTGGTGAATATCATGTGCTGATATTCCGATAGGCCAATACCCATATGATATTATATAATAGAACTCTTCATATCAAAGACTTCCTTGATGTGATTTCCTAATATTACCAATGGTGTAATATTTATCATATGTTTATCCTTCCCAGCTAAGAGGCAGTGTTAATGTTTTATAGCTTTAGTTGGATAAACCTATGAATAATTATGTATGAGATATAATGTTTGTGTGTACATATATATTTGTTATTATATTAATTATCTAATTAATGAATAGACGTGCCCCTTGAAGGGACATGTCTCTTTATAGGCTTATTCTCAATATAAATAGTGAGAGATTGTTGTCTTTGAAAATACATATAAAATCACAAACAAATATTATTTCATCTGCAAAAATCATTTAAAATTTAACAATGACAAAGGAGGAGATTGATGGAATATTGTCATTGATGTCAAAGACAAAGACATAACCAGGAGATGCATATGTAGTTGAATATATATAATTGATATAATATTTATTTCATTATTAATATAAATATATATACATAAGATAAGATAAGATAATAATATTAATGTCCACGAGAAACCAACAAAGTTTATGGGACTGCGAATACAAACAGAAGAGCCAGCCAAGCAGAAGCACCAAACGGTGACTAAGAAGAAACAAAAGCAAGAAACAAAACAAGAAACAAGACAAGGTAAGGAACTAAGGGTCCTTCCTTGTCACAAAGAAATCAGTAATAGAGGGGTAAACCCATGGATGGTTCATAGTCTTAGAATGCCATGTAAAGCCACTATAGGATTGTCGTTGTCTAGAGAGACTGGTGCAATGTCTAACCGATCTAGAATGAGAAGTACTGGAAGGCCTTTTCAAACCCTGTGGAGGAGACAAGGGAAAGAAAAACGCTGTAATGAGCTGATCTGAAGTATGCCTCTGAGGTAAAAAAGACTGCAAGGTAATCCCACGAAGGTGGGTGGCCTCCTAAAGATAAAGTGCAAGACACATCTAATCAACATAGTTGAAGAACATCGAAAGAGAAAAACAGTCTCTGAAAAGGCAGTAAAATCTCCCTCTGATCTCATAGTAAAGAGGACATTGAAAAAAGAAGTGGATCTCAGTCTCAAACTCTACAAAGTACACAGCTGACAAACCCGATCAGCCCAATTCATATGGTAATCGATCTGGGCCCTGAGGAGGTGAGAACAGACTCTGAATGAGCCTTAAGAAAACCGTAAGGCATGATTCTAGCGCTGATAGAGATAAGCAGGGCGAACAATAATACCATCCTGAATCTCAAGAAAATGGTCAGCATAGAAGGCCATCCTCGGTCGTAGACCTCCTGGGGGACTCATCCAGGTAGTGGTAATGTAATGTCTATAAATATCCTATCTAACATGCTCATTCAATTCCTGACATGAGAGGAGAAGATAAGCAGGAGCATCAAGTGAAAACTGGTGAGGAAAACAATCAATATCAATACCAATCGAACCTAACAAAGAGGTGGCCTGGGCATACCAACAACGAGATCTAGTAGAGGTGTCAGATCGCATAATCTCAACAAAGGAAAAGTATGCTAGATAAGAGTATCTGTGTTGGTATGCTAGATAAGAGTATCTGTGTTGGTCAACACTCGACTCAATAAAACCACGAAGCCGATGAAGAAACCAGAGCAAGTCAATAATGGCGGCAAGTTTGAGAGGATGAGCTCCAAACTCAACTAAGACAATGCTGTGAGGGGTGAGTCTGTGACATCTTATGATACGTCGTAACATCAACGTCTGAACCCGCTCAATAGAAGCCCAATCAGAAGCAATAAGAGAAAGCCCCCAAACAACCAAACCATAGAGGATTGTCAGACGAACCAAGGAGTCCAAAAGGGACAAGTTGGACAAAATATCCTGGAAATGATGCTTGATGCATTGTCTTTCTAGCAACGTCAAGGAACCCATACCCTTACTGACTCTAGATTGAATATATATATTTAAACGATATAGAAAGATGAAGATTAAAAAACTGAGACTACATATTTACATGTTGAAGAAAAGACAAAGCTTGAAAATTTTGATGTAAGCTACAGGATATAAATAATGACCTGAAATTCATATTGAGCAATAAGACTACACTCGTTAAATTCATTATAAAGGAATTACTTCGTGAGCAAATTGTCATTCACGTTTTGTTTTACCCCCTTAATGGATTCTCTCTTATAAAATAGTGAATCTAACATATTGTAGCAGTTTTATACCTTTCCCTAACTATCAGTCGCTCCGAGACTTCCCTAAATTGTCGCAGAGTTGCAATTTTCCTTAAATCCCCGATTTCCTGACAATGTGTAAAGTGTTATCGATCACTTGGTCGAAGGTTCTAGCAAGCTTAAAAACCTTGATCGCTACTTATGAGTTTAGGCTAATAAGTGAGTGAGCAATCGGTGGGTCCCAATCCTTACTGTAACTCTGCATAGGCATCTTTCCTTTCTCATGTCAATCCTTTGTTTCTTTGCTCACAGCTTTGTACGAGATTCGCACATTTCCCAAGGAGAATGATGATTCATTTAATGCACACCCTGTCAAAATCAATATATCACTTGGTAGCGAATTGTTGAATATCACTCTTTAACACCTCCAATACGCTACTTGCTCAAGCTTTCTCCTCAACATACAACCTGTAATTTGGAGTCAATAATCGAAGGTGAAGGATATAGAGACAAAAAATCGGGAATTTTATGAGAACCTGGAAAAATATAAGTGCAATGATTTGGACTCTTGGGAGCAGTTGGTTCTTTAGAGTGGTCCAATACATGCAGGAGCATTTCCTCTGCCATGCAATGTCCTAAGTTGGTAGTCGCATGTGTGAGATTTTATAACCTTGTTGAGCAGGAAATCCAAACGATCGACAGGAAGGTTGTAGCAGAAATCAATTCTGAAAGTATTATAGAGGCTTTAGGCATTCCCTACGAGAGTGTGATGGAGAGGCTTTCTATGGAAGCTTAACACAAGTATTTCAAGGCGCATGAAGAATTTTGCCTTGGCAGCGTTGCTAAAACTTGGCTCCAGTCTGAAAGGCAACATAAGTCCCAATTATCTAGTAAACTAAAGAAATCTCATTTCAAAGAACCTATTGAAAATGTAATTACTTTGTTGCATAGGGTGGTAGGAAGTCAACTCTGAGGTTTTAAATTTTGGATATGAAAGTTTATTTTAATATTTTGTGGGAAGAAAGATTACATACATTGGGTCGATCTCATGAACTATCATCTTAATAAGTAATTGAAGAAATTCGCAACCAATGGGATGTTTAATTTCACCTCTGTGTTACTGTATCTCATTGCCAACCATAGCAGCTTTAGGAAGTGTTTAACCCCACAACCAATACATTGTCTAAGCCCTATCTACAAATTGTTTCCCCAGCTCATTGTAAACAAGGGTAACCAAGATTTCGTCCTAGTGAATGATGTTTTCCTTATGGAGTTAGTCAGGGAGTTAGAAGGATGACCTAATATGAGACTATCTGCCAATTTCATCCTAGGTTTTGGTAGCATGTTCACCCAATTTAGACAATTCACTTATCTAAGAATAGAAAGATTTGAGAAAAAAAACCTTACGACTTCCTAAGTATCCCTCTAACCTTGTGTTTCTAGAAGTCTGTCGACAAATGGCTATAGAAAATGTCAAGTACTCAAGCATGGGGCAGAAGGGTTTCACCTTTCTTGTTTCCATGTCCTTCTATTCATGTAAAACCCCAATTATTTCTAAGGTATTGAGAAAGTTATGGAAGATTAACACTTACGAACTCTACCTGAAAGAACCCAATTTGACAACAAAGGCGTTGCAAAGTAAAACTTGTATGGAGCTCGGACCTACATTCACAAACCCAAATTGGAGGATTTCTGGGCAAATTGTATTGAGGAGACAGAGGTGTTCAAGACGAGCTTCACCAAACTTACCTTGCAACAAATTTGATCCTTTAGCGTCAATTTAAATGTCCCTGCAAGAGCATAAGAAGATGACATCATTGTTGACCCTGAATTTCATGAGTTGAAGGATAAAGGTGTTCCTAAGGTGGATTGGAGTGAACAACAGGTCTTTTATTTAGTAGCTCAAACCACCCATGTGATAAAAAGAACAATCAATTGGCTTGAAGGGAATTGGAGAAAGAAAGGTGCACCTATTAGTGAAGAGACATCTACTAGCCCTTCAACCTGAGGAGAAACCTTTGTCACCCCCATGGTAACTTATGTGAGCACACCTGTTAGCCCATCCAAGAGAGATGCACAAAGTGGGGGAGATGGAGAGCAACCTGGTCAAGATCGAGTTAAAGTTAAAGAGTATATGTGAACTGGTTGAAGAGAGTACTCCTGCAAAATAGAAAGAAGTTGAGGAAGATCCTAATGCAGTGGATCAACAGAACATGCAAGATAGCACCATAACATCTATAATGGAAATTCCCTCCTCTCCTACTACTACTACCCCTTGTGACTCTTTCATCCACATCTTCTGGTTCAACTAGAGTAGGTGATGTAGGTGATGCTAGATACAGTCTCACTTCCCCTATTTGGTTAACACGAGAAGTAGAAAAGAAGAGAAGGAAGGTGACTTCAAGTGTTGATGAGGTTGACATTGTTGCCTTATTTTTCAGAGTTCAAGGAAGCCTAAGAGGACTAAAGGATGTCCAAGGTTGTTGCCGATGCTAGAACTAGACACCATGTCTTGGAAATAGTTGACCCTATTAGACATACAAATGTGAATACTATCACTGAGGTCGATTACAATGTCTCTCGTGTTGATATGGGACCTACTAATTTAGAAAGTGAGGCTTATCATGCCAATTTCCATGTCAAAGTAATGACTGAGAAAGCCCAAGAGCTAAACAAGCAAAAACACGAGTTGCAAGAGCATTTGGCACAAGTTCAGGCTTACAAGGATTTTGTGACCTCTGTCATCAGCTCCATCAAGGGAGAAGCCTCTAGCTCTGCCCAAGTTCTTCGTGAAATAGAGGCTTTTGATCAATTCAAAGATGGAATTAGCAGAATGCAGACTCTAGCCAAATTGGTTAAGCAGACAGCCCAGCTGAAATTCAGTCCTCCTGGTCATATTCCACTGATTGGAACTTTCTCTGTATAAGGAATACACCAGCCATCTTAACCAAGTCCTGGATCAATACTTTCATAGTCTAGTCAACATTAAGGATGATTTCAGTTCTTTGGAGGAGGACCTAAGTGATGAGTTCGGGGAAGAGATAAACAAGCTGGAGGAAATGAAGAAACAATATGATGAGTTGTTAGCCAAAGGGATCGGGAAAGTTCAAGAGTGTGACACAGAAGTGTTCGATAGTTTAAGTAGCCTATGTGTAATCTTGAGGTCTCTTAAGCTCAAGGATACAAGGATTTTTGAAGAGATTAGAGCTGCGGGAAAGGAGTTCGCTAAGTGGAAAACCAAGCTACATATCACCATTATTCCCGATCATGATAAAATCATGACTAAGTCAGTAGGTACCAAGAGTATCGTCGGAGAGTCAGGGAAGCGGAAGAGGCAAAGGGAGATGCAAAGGTTGATGCAATAGGTGTCCAAGGCTTAGGAGTAGCAGAAGCTAGAAACTCTTGATGAGTTTTATTTTTATTAGTTTCAAAGAAACTTTGATTTCAGTTTTAAAACAACTAGGTTAAAGTAACAGTTCTTAAAAACCATTACTTTGTGATGTTTTCAACATTGGATCACTAAGATTTTTCAGGATCTTTTGGGTGAACTTTGATTGACTCATAAGAGCAACTTTAATTTCTGTTTTTACTTCATGTTTGCCCATTGGTTTGGAAAACTTTATTACAATTATCATAATGGAATTCTGCATATTTGATTTTTGAATCAGAATATGTGAATGCTTTTCATGTGAGAAGATATCCGTAGATAAAAAGTGCTAAAGCTTTCTCTATATTTATATGTGGAATGTGGGAGACTCATCTGCAAATGAGTTCATGTTGAAAATTCAATCTGTTGGAACTTCTTAGCTTTACTTTTTCTTTGAATGCTTTCAATGCCTTTGCAAGCTTTCTGGTTAAAAGTCTGCCTTATCACTTTCAAGTTAAACACAACCTCAAGAAGGTAGTTATTTAGTTTTAATCATATGAAGGTAATTGCCACCTTTGAAAATAAGTGGAGTATTAATCAATGATAGATAATTCTTGATCAATTCAACTATGGTTACATTTATCATCTTGTTTGGGCATCAGAAAATAGAGTTAGGTAATAAATCTGTAAACCAACACAAATGCAAACATAAATAAGAAGTCAATCTGCTTTGATAAAACTAAGTAATATAAGTCAAAGACAAAAATGTGATGGCGACGAGGACCGGGCAGGAACTTGAAGACTATCAAAGCAATTAACCTACAGAGGGAGTTAGTAATTAAGCGACATGAAGCAAGCAGAGAAACCAGCATCACTAACTCACATCGTGGCAGCATATATTGCATATGTTTTTGATGGAGGCCTGGGAAAATAGCGTTGAATGAAAAATCATTGACTTAAGCAAGAAGACACATAATGATGGTTTCAGCAATACATATTTATAGTCGGACAAAGAGAAAGTTCATAGTTTTTGAATCACGTGCTGAGTCATTGCTAAGTCAACACATGGAGATGGACGAAGCCCAATAGAATTGAAAGAAGACAAGCATATGAATGATAATGATATAGAGTTGACTACTGCTAAGCAGCAAAGACTCATGGTGCATATAAAACAAATCTTCCTAAATTACATAACTATGCAAAGATGCCTCTGTGGTTTAAGGATAACATACAGAAGTGGAAGGTATACTACACAGTATAAAGATTAAACAATGACTCTACATAGTAATATCAATGTTGAGTGGTGTTTACCAATCATCAAAAGGAGTATTGAACAGTTATAGTAAGGCAGCGATAAATGTGGGATTTTATTCACTAGCACACATCGATATAATCTCAATGAAGGCAAGAATAACAAAACATATAGAGCAGATAAAAATAGGGATTCAGCGATTACAATTGTATAGAAGCAGTGACGTGAAAAAGTCGTTCAAACTTGGGGATGGCATCAAGAGTATGTTATAATCTGAACAGAGCAAATCAGCGTATAGAAGGAAGTCACACAAGTCACAAATAATATAGTGGCGATAAGTAATGTGGAATTATAAGCCTTGGATCACCACCTAGGAAATTACAATGGAAGGAGATCAAAACTAGGAAAACATTAATGTTAGTGCTGTCAGAAGGCAACAATGAGGATAAGATACGGACTAGATTATATAATATAATCTATCTATTGCAAATGTCTGTGCATGTGTCAACAGGCTGAGAAAAAGGACGTTTGATACAAACCAATAAAGGGGCATTTAAGAAAGATGAATTTAAAAAAGGATTTTAATAATGATAACATTAGACAAGCCCGTCAAGATCAAGCTTATACAATAAAAGGAAATTAATTAAGAAGAGGTATGATACTTGTTAGAAGCGTCTCTTTACAAAGAGGCGTGATGTTTCTTTCAATAAAGAGGATATAAATAAAGAAAGAATGATGGACAAATAAATGTGAGAAATTTGATGAAGAGAGCAATGAGTAGGAGTGTGCAATAAAGAAGGGTGGTGATGTATGAAATAAATGAAGGTATTAAAAGTGGATGAATAGAGAGATAGCATGTAAAGCTGAGATAAAAGTATATATGATTAAAAAGTATGAAGGCATGTAAAGCAGAGATAAAAAGTATATATATGATTGAAAAGTATGAAGGCATAGAATTGTATACTGTGTAATTACAAGTAACATTATACGAATTGAGTACGGATATAAAAGATATAAATATGCAGATATAAATGAGATGTATATGCAGATATGGAAGAACATACAGATGCAAATCAAAAGGGGATATGCAGACTTGAAGCACAGGTACAAAAGAGATGTATAAAAAAACAAAGTGATTAAATTGTCCATCGTCAGTTGAGCTAGCAACATTAAGAAGGTGGAAAGCAGTTTGTGTGCAGTGGGTTGGTGCTCACGAAGACAAGCAGTGGGAGTTGGTGCTTCCAATAGGTTGGTGTCTATGAAGTGTGGGAGTTGGTGCTTCCAATGAGTTGGTGCTCATAAAGCATAGAGGTTGCAGCCTCTAGTAGGTCAGTGCCTACAAATCATTGTAAAAGAGCAAGTTTATATAAAAAGCATTTATTTGTTGTGGTTTCCTCCCACATTGGGTTTCCACTTAAACATTGTGTCATTGTGTACATGTGCATAATTGTCTATTTCAGTTATTGATTCTATTGTGTGGATTAGAGTTTAAGAGTCACGCTGCCTCTCAGTTTGATTGTGTGCTCTTCAACCCTAAGCACATCTACTTCACACAATATTCTACTTTGATGTATATGGTTCTTTTTTATGGTCAGGAAATTGGGATATGGCCAGAAGGCCTAAAGATCAAACAGAGCGGTAAAGAGGGAGACTCAATGCCATTCCAATTATGGACTTTAATTTGGGAGTCCAGGTTTGCAGACTCAAATTATGTTCATTTGGAGGGATCATTTGTGAAAACTATTTACAGGATGTACAATCATCTTTGTGATGATAATTGGGAGACTGGTATGTCCACATGGACTTCACCATGATATGTGCTTTTGGTTTTGAAGAAGCACCATTTAAACTGCCCAAGACAATCCCTAACAAAATAGCATATCTGGAAATTGTTAGGCAGTTGGAGTATTCAAGCTTCATGAATCTAGCTGCATACCACAAACAATTGTTTATGCCAGAAAAGTTGAATTTGGACATTTTCCTATTGTTTTAGCCAAAGCATACAACCTTGTCAGGGAGTGCAGTTTAACTTGAAGGTGGCTAATCCAAGGTAAGGGTATGACCTTGAAAGTTACATTAATTATGCATAGAAGAAGCAGAAACTCGATGGGTATTTGCATATCCCTTTCCCTGTAGAGAATATATTTAAAAATCTAGAGGATAAAGAGGCCAAGGAAGGAGTTTAAAAGTATAACAGAGAGAATGAGCAGAGGATGAGGGATATGCAAGACATAGAATACATATCATTTGCTATGGAGTCCTCTAGTGAAAATGAAGGACAGTTATGGTTTGAGCCTAAGAAGCAGGGTCCTTATTTTGGGGTGTGGGTTCACCCAGGTCCTTGCTGGAGCAAACCCGGGTGAACCCACAACAAACCTGGGAGCAACTGGGGCAGTAGGGTCCAAAATATGAAATAAAACAACTTTAAAGAGTGTTTTTGATTTTTGTTTTTTTATGTACCTCTAAAAGGAACCTAATAAAAAACATTTCACTCATATAATCTCTCATGTTGAGGAGGATGATGATATAGTAGCCTCTGGGACTAGTGGAACCAGTTTGGGTTCCAATGACGAGGATCTAGATATAGTTGCAGCCGGAGATAAAGCTATCGATCCCTCATTTTTTGATGATCCATTTGACCCTTGAACGGCATTTGATACTATGATGATTGATAAACTACTAAACACTTGTCATCTATCATTATGTTTCAAATTTTATAATTTAATGAACTAGTCTATGTTTTGCAATTTAGTAATTCAATGTACGATTTTCTTTAATCATGAAGATAGATGAATGAGCGAGTATTTAATGTTTATCGTTGACATTTGGCATTGATCAATGATCAAGCAACAATTATTCATACTGTGAAATGACTTTGTTTTGCAACTATGCATGTTTCTCTTGTGTGTGTGTGTGTGTGTAGACACTCACGGACCCACCCACAAACCCAAATGGGAAAAAAAATTGCCCAAACCCACGAACCTGAACCTCGAGCCCAAATCCGTCCCTGAACCCAAATCGGCAACTTAGGTTTGAGTAGATCTCCAAGATGGTAATAGATGAGTCTGTGGATTTCCCTAATAGAGGAGCACAAGTGACCAAGGATATTAATGTTGGCAGTGATGTTAGGCTTCAACCTATGAATCATTTGTATCTGATGACTAACTCATAAAATCAGATGAGTTCAAAGCTTTTCTTTATAATTTCAAAAGCAAGAAATTAAGGGATTCAATCCCCACTATTACCCTGGAAAATGAACAACAATTGTTGAACAGATTAAAAATGGATATTGATCTAGAAGTTACAACTATGACACCTGAGAGGGGAACAGTTGCTGTAAGAGGCGGGAACAGGATCATTGATATAGAGAAAGCATTTCACCATATGATGATGCTCAAGGTGGGAGAAGTTGATTCAATTGTTATTAATATTTCCAAGCTAGCCCAAATGAAACTGTTGGTGAAGGAAAGGAACACTTTTAAAATGCAAAATGAAAGACTGTTGTTGGAGAATGCTTCATTAAGAGATAGAAACATGAGGATTACCTCTGGAGAAGATGTATAGTTCAAACATAGGTGTGAAAATTCACAGGATAAGCATCAACAGCTATTGATCAAAATGCAAGATAACAAATTTGAAACAGTATCTACTTTACTTCACAAAAGGTTTTCAAATCTAATGGAATGGCTTGCAGTTTTTGGATTTCTCATCATAAGAATTTTGTGGCCATCTTGGAGCATCGAAGAACAAATTTGATGTACAGTTGCATGATATGTCTTAATAAAAATTCTGATACTGACTCCATTTCTCTTGCTGAAAAGATGATTGCCAAGCACAACAAGTACTTTGAGGCCCTAGAACCAGACTATGAAGGATTTGAGAGCACAGTAAAAATGGGACTACCTGCGCTATGTGCCAAAGATGGAACTTTGAAGGATCAAGGCAGTTGGCTAGAAGGATGCAACCATATAATACAGAACCCTTTGGACACAGTGATGAATGATGGGTTGTCCCTTGAGGGAGGTCATCAAATATGGAGAAAATTATTCAGATCAAGTTTGAGGTGAGGAACACAGTTCATCATGCAGAAACCCATGAGGATAAGAAGTATAAAGAGCATTTCTTGCAGGTTTATTCATGGCTAGATGAAGATTAATTCCATGTTCATTTCGAATGTTTATGTTAATCTTGCGAGTTACTCTTTCAAGGTGGATTGATGAGGAGGCATGTCCTCTCAAGATTTTCATATATAATGAACTTCAATTGTAATGTTTTAGGATAATCAACAAGACATCTTATTTTTTTAAGCAGCAAAACACTTTTATCAATTTAAAAGTAATACCAATCAGTATTTCTTCTTTTCAAATGTACAATGGAAAATTCTTTCTCTAGATCAGTTATCTATGATTTCCATTTCAAGTAAATGAATGCTATCTTAAATCCTCTTATGAAAAAATTGTATATTGTCACAGCAGTTTGAGCATCACCATTCATTTGAGAAGTGGCTGTCCACATACTTCATAATTGGTCTTTGCTAGTAAAAGATAAGTTCAATTGAACTGATTGTGGTGGTAGATAACAATCAAATAGTTTGAGGGTTAGACTAGCCAACAAATTCATCCAAGTGGTGAGTTTAAAAATTGTCTCACGCATACCGATCAAAAAAAAATATTGTCTCATGCATATGGTCCAGGAGGGGGACATTGTAGTCCAAAAGAAAATTAGGCACTAGTCAATTGTATAATTTTATTCAAACCATAACCAAAATGCAGTAGGAGAATCAAAAAGTGTAGATAGAAGTGAGAGTAGAGATCAGTTAGACAAAATTAGCAGTAAAAGGAAGCAAGATGTTAAAAGGAGTCAAGTAGCTAATGAACAAATCAGTCTATTCACAGAACATATGCTATTCTGAGATAGGCAGTACAGGTAAGATACAAGTAGGAGGATATAATCTTCTATAAAAAGCATCAACTAGGACATCCAGTTGGAGAATAGATGTACCCGCCTAGGTTCTACAAAGCCTAAAGTGTAGGAGAAAATTTTACCACAATTTGCTTAATCTAGTTTTGGCCAGGTTAGTAGGAAGGTTCGAACATAGAAATTGGTTAGACTTAGAACTTTCCCACATGTTGATTTGGGAACCAACACAGTCCTTATCTCTCGGATAAGTAAGTTGTAGAATTTTTATGCTTAATTGCACTGTTTATTGATTATTGGTATTTGCTTAGCCCTTGTTGTATGTTGTTGTCTGTAATCTTATGGGCAAGTACATGAACACTGGACGTGTACAGTATGTAGTTCCTACCCATCTTTCTTGATGAAACTTATATTGTACTCTCATTAGACGCTGTGATGTTCAAATGGTCATGTATTGGATGTGATAAATCCCTCATGGAAAGCAATGTATTTCAGCTATGTACAGGATGTGTCATTAACTAGATTAATTGTTAAGGATTAAATTTGTATGAGAGTAATCTTACCATATGTAGTGGATGTATAAACTGGACATTTATGTATTTGAGATTTAAATGGATATACAAATAGAATGAATGAAGTTTATTGTTCTTGATTTTGTATCTTACGATGTATCTAGATTATTAAACATGATGTAGAGTTATTGCTTTAGTAGAAATATTAGGAGACCCTATGAGGACTAGCAATTTAATGATTAATTCTGCATTCATGTTCTATAAGCATTGTCTATAATGAAGATGTGATCCTAACTTCCATGTTGTATGCATGTTATGGTAAAATGCACTTGTCGATTTAAGTTATGTATTCATGTTCAATGAATTGTTTTAGTTAAGCAAGATAATATTTATACCATCTACATGGTTAATAGTGTTGTCATTCTAGGTCCCTTAGAGGGGGCATTACAAACTAGGTGCAAGGTGTCAACATCTTCCATTGGAGTTACAATTGCCTTTTTAGGCTATTGTGGTGGTCTCTTCCCATTGGTTGTATTTGTAACTTCTCCCTACTCTCATTTTTAAAATATACTCACTTGTAGCAAATCTTATTATTGCATTGTAATTGCATTCTGCAAATTTTGCTCTTGCATTCTCCTACTGCTATTTTAATTCTTTAGCATTTGTAGTTCTCTCTGGCTAACTCGCTGTTGTTATTTTGATCTTCTATCATTTACATTCACAATTTTATTTCAATTTATTTATTCTGGGTTATTCATCTTTTCAGATTCTAACACATGTCAGCAATTTTTTGTTGAGACCAGCTAAATAAATCAAGTTGTACCAAGTTCCAATGAGCTCTGAACATTAATTGAGTTATGTCAATCCATTCTTATGTCTAGCATATGTAGACTCATATTAAGTAAGTGAAACTCGCAGCTCACCAACCAATTATGCTTAATAGCTATTAAGAGGCATGTGTTCAAACTCATCTTCAAATTCTGGTCTGGTACCAATAACATAGTCCAAGTTGAAAAATAAATCAGTAATTCTTATAAAGCTCTTACCTCATAAATAAAACACAAATGTCCCTAACTTGTACGCATGGGGTGGCATCTTTCAATAAGACTGCTCGAATAACAGAATAAATATTACAGATTTGTAATGTACATGTCCATGATATTTATGTTGATTGCCCATGTTTTCTTGGTGGAAATCAAGTTAAGAGAATGGGTTCATTCATTTATGGTGCAGAGGGTTATATGATATTAACATTGTACTGATCAGACTCGTGGCTCAAACACTAGCCATGTTCAGTTAGAGCTTGCCTATCTAGAGACTCTCCAGCAGGGGTTTCAAGTGGCTCCAGGGCTAGGACTAAACCTAAAGAAGAAATCACCCCGGCCCGGCAAACAGGAGAACCTTAATAGTCACACCTCTGTGAATCCGGCAAGAGGGTTTCGCTTAAACAATTGGGCACCGACTCAACAGCTAACAACCGGTGCTACAGAATACTCACACCTTCAGATTAGCAATAACAACCTGACTTCTGTATACAAATTGAAACTCGTCCTTTTAATCTAGCAACCTAATGGGTGCTTGTTAATTTATGAATAGACGACTGCTGATACAAACTGTTATGTCTTTTAATTTACAAATTAATTGCCCGATCAAAAGCGATTGAACAATGATCAAACTTATGGTGTTCCTAGATCACACCACTAGAGCTCATTGTCAAAAGCGTGTCATTAAAAAACGCATCGCTGGTTAAAAGGGCATGTTAAATTAAGGAGATAGACAATGTCATATGCATACAAAACTAAAATAAGAGAGTTAAATAAGGAAAGGTTCCACGAGACTCAAAATAACGTTGAGAAAATATTTTATCATGGTCAACAAATTGTATGGTTGAATATAAGGCGTTTAACATTATCGTTCAATTATATGCTGTTAGCTGACAATACACGAATCAGAAGAGTAAAAATGCTGACCTGATTCTGCAGCGTAGTTGGGAACGAAGGGATCGCCAACAATGTTAATGCATTTTAAACAGGAAATAACGGTGAAAGGCATAAAAGGAACCCCAATAAGCCATTGAAGACCAGGCTCTTTCCGTGCTTTTATAAGATCAGTGCACAGAATTCTCAGGACTCTCTTCTCCATTTTTCGTCTCCCGTCTTTTTCCGTTTTTCCTTAACGAGTTTAGTACTGAATTGTAGTGGACATTGCTGCAATGAAAATTACGAGAGAATTCAAACTATTGAGCAGGTAGGGAAGACCCCAATTTAAAGATTTTAGAGCTTCTTTAGAAATTAAGAGTATGGAACCCCGATTTGGAGATTTTAGAACATAGTTTGAAGAAATTACAGAGTATGTATTTGAAATTGACGTCGCCGGCAAGCCGTTTAATTTTAATTCTGTATTTATTTGACAAAAATAGTTGTGGGGGCAAGGGTAGAATAACAGAGGCCGGAAATGGAAAATTTACACATTTTTTATTTGAGTTTTAGGTTTTGTTACAGCATTGAATGATGCAAGGTATTGGTTGCTAAAATTATAGTAGGGAAAGAAAAAAATTATGAAATTGTGAAAAAAAATTAAAGTTTTCATTTTGTTTAAATTCTTTTAGTTGAATTAAGATGAAATTTATTGAGTTTTTTTTTATATTAAAGTAGTCTAAAATAAGGGGGTTGATTATGTAGAAGAAAACAATGGATAAATCATTCACAGTAGATAATAGTAACTAAACTAACAGTACACTTACATGCTCATCATTTAAAATAAAAAATACATTCCCCCATAACTTGTACAGCCAAAACAAGTTCATATATAACATAGTAGCAAAATTACTAGCCAGCAGAGTATTGTTCATTTGAATAACCTTTAAAAGTTATTAAAGTTTATATAAGGGTCATCAATGGTGCAGTCCAAAGAGTAATCAACTCAAACAATCCAACAAAACCATAGCATAATAGTTAAAACAAAAAAATGACAAGGCTTAAACTTTAGCCTTCTCCTTTCCTTTTTTTTCCAGCAAGACTTTAGTCCAATCAAAAAGCTTCTTAAGGCCTCCAAGTCGAGACCCTCTTCCTCTTCCTCCCAGTGGAGCATGGTAGTTGTTGTGTGAGTCACTTTGACAACAAACCAACCAGAAAACCATAAAGCTTCTTAAGGCCTCCAAGTCGAGACCTCGTCCTCTTCCTCTCGGTGAAGCAACTGGAGCATGGTAGTTGTTGTGTGAGTCACTTTGACAACAAACCTAGCCAATGTATTGAAGCTATCATCCAGAGTAGATGAACCTTGACAGCTTCATTCTCCTTTTTGGTAACTCTCATTATCTCGCTCAGCTCCTAGTAGTCAACACCTTTCCCTTTAGGTATCATCATCTCATGAACCTACAGCAGATTGGGGTTAGCAGAAACCATATCATTTTCTTTCTTCTCAATCCTTAAAGGGGAGATGGTGGTCATTGAGGAGGTATGCTTGACAGTATGAGTAGGGGGATTGGCAGTGGAGGTGACGTCAAAGCTATTCATGGTGAAACTAGCAGACACATGTGTAGAGTCACGTCTTGCCTCCTTCATATTTTTGTCTTTACCCACCTCCAAGTTAAAGATCTCCTCCTTTGTCTCCTCGTTATTCTCATCCTCCTCCTTATTGACATAATTATTCCTCGTTGCCTTCTCCTTTCTTCTCGACTTCCTCTTCTCACTAGTTGTTGACCTCGACTAATCCTCACTAGAACTCATCTACCTATTAGTCATTTATTTTTGTCTTGCATGAGTCTTGGATAGTGTACCCGACCTCCTACCACCATCATTCTTCTCTTCAAAGTCAACCAAATTAATTTCAACAAAGCACTTTGTTTTAGGTTTTTTTAGCAGTACATTGGACCCATATAAATTTTTCTTGTATTTTTTAGAATTTCTAGGAGTAGATGATGGCAATGATTGAGGAGTTGGTACCACAAAGCAGCCCCCACCCCCATTTGTAGGTACATTTTGTAGGCCTTAGTTATCAACTAGAGCAATTTGTCAAGGTAGACAAAGGGGAAGGTGGAAATTATAAAGACAAAGAATAAGCCCTTGGTGGAGGATGGTATAATTTTTACCCTCCTTCTTTCTATCCCTAACCTCCATCACCATGGCTTCCAAATCATGTAGAAGGAAAAAAGGAATAGAAACCTCATCATGGTGTCTAAAATAGTTTAAAAGAGTAAAATGGTAAAAATAGTACACACCAAATTTGCCTTCTAGAGTAAGATATTTCATTATCACAAGATAAACCTCATTCCAAGGCCTTGAAAGATCCTCACGACTAAACTTGCCTATAAACTTTATAGGTTCTTTGTTTGTCTTAAAAAATCTTTTGAGGCTTGTCTCATCATAAACTTTAGTGGCCTTCTGCCATTCCCTTTCTTCCATAGACAACCCTATAGTAGTGATAATTTTCATTAACTTGGAAGGAGATACTATTAATGGTGACCCTCCTATCTATCCAAGAGTTAACAAATTGAGTAGAACAGTCATCATCATGTCCCACCATGGCTTCCATGGATGGAACTAGCCCTCCTTTCAACATCATCCAAGTATAAGGCTTTCTCACATAGTCCTCAATTTTGGATGGTTCAATCCTTACCATATCACCACCCATTTTAGACACCTAACCAAAATCCTCTAACAACTCTAGATTGAGAATTTTGGTTAAACCCTTACATCAGCAACTCAGACTTAGTAAAAACACTTACATGAAGCTCAAATTTGCAATAAAAAAAATGGTTTAAAATGTCATAATGATAACTCAAAGTGGTAGACAATTACCTGGCACATCACTAATGGGGTAGCACGTGGGTACAACCTTTCCTGCAATCAATCATACTATTAATTTGCCTCTGAAAAATGTGCTCTTTAATCCTAGCCAAGGGAGTGTAAAGGTAATAAATATTTCCATCTGAGCTTCTTCTAACATAATCTTTAATAATCATTTCTATAATCCTCCCATTAATTTCCATAATGACTTCAAAACAAAAGTTCCAAGTCACATTTAAAATATTTAACTCATCCTTTCTTTCCATTATTTGATTTAAATTTAAACTCAAAGCAATATCCCGCCTAAAAGAGAGCACCACTATAAGTGTCCAATAATGAAAGATCACATGGTAATTATCCATCGTATTCTTTGTATGTTAATTTGTTCCCTTTCCATGAGGGATTGAACTTTTGCAAGTAAAGAGGTCATTTTCCTTCAACACCTTATTCCTTGAATTCGCAGCCCCAAACTAGCCAAAGAGTCTGCCATGACATTCCCCTCCCTGTAGATGTGTTGTAAGCTATAATTCTCCACACCAATTAGGAGGGACCACATGTCACCAATGATGCCACAGATGGACCAACATGGTTTCATATTCCCTTTGACAGTTTTCATAATTATCTTTGAATCACCCTCAATGCTTAGGTGTTTCCACCCCAGACTAACAAAAAATCTTAACCCCCAGTATAACACCATAGCCTCCACCACATTGTTGGAAGTATTACCAAAATTTCTTGCAAAGGCCATCAACTAGCGACTAGTCGAGTCTCTAACCACTCTTCCACTAGCAGCGCAACCACATCTAGTTGCCTCATCAAAATTTAACTTTAACATTGGTTCGGGGGGGGGGGGGAGGGGGATGACCATCTTGTATTCCTTCTTGCAGTAGCTATAAGAGAGTTGTAAACCTTGAAAGCCTCTAGAAGATTCTAGTTTATAGCTAGTTTCTGATCACTAATGACAGGGGGATCCTCCATTTGTTGCATTTAATATTTTCCTTTAAGAGTTTAAAAATGATATTGGTAACCACTTTCGCCGAGCACTCCTCCTCCCTAAAACTCTGCTTGTTCCTTTCTTTCCATATTCCCCAACAAACATGGGGTGGGGGGATCATTTTCCATTAAAATAATTGATCAAAGGATGACTAAAATGGTATTCCAAGTTTACGATAAATTGTTGTAAATCATTCATGAGAACCCATTCCAAAAGGAACTTTTAGAATACTCTAGACTAGATCTCCTTGGTGAAGGGACAAATGAGAAAAATATGAAAAATGCTTTCCTCCTCGTCTTTACAAAGATAAAACCTACTAGTGATCTCGAAGTCTCTTTTCCTCAAACTGTCTAAGAATAGAATCTTCCCATGGATAGTTGTCCACTAGAAGAAATTGATTTTAGGGATTAATTAGTGATCCAAAACATTTCTCTTGTACTAGGTTGCTTGATCATTTTTTAAAGAATGATGTAAGCATATTTAACTCTAAATTTTCCTTTCGTATTCCTATCCCATATGATTTGTCTTCCTCCAAGAATTGTCTTATTCTTAGTCTCCAAGGTTTCCATAAGTTCAGTAGCTAGGGGTCCTAGATAACCAATTATCCCATTGTTTGATATCTTTTTTCCATTTTATGTCTCCAGCTATATAGTCACTAACTCTTTCCCCATAGTTTAACTTAAGAAAATCTTTCAATTGGTAAAACTTACTCATAGCCAACGACTTCCCTCCAAGCTAATTGTCCTCCATAATCTAACTATATTTTCTCTTCCAACTAGCCTTATGAGACCCTCCCAGAGGAGTTTTTTATTTTTAATTATATTGTTCTCGATCTTAGAGTTGGTTGGCTAGCCATATCCAATAGGCAATGAACAAAAGGAGTATTATTGAGATACTAGGCCTTCCCTATATTTCCCTACCCATATTGGTTTAGTGCCATATGTTAGTCTATTTTGGTTATTGGATATATATATATATATATATAAACCCTCTGACTCCCAATCCACCCTTCTCCTTTGCATTTACACACGATATCCCAATTCACCACACTTACTAATTTCCTTTGCTCATTGTTGGTCCAAAGAAAATTTCTCTAGATTTTCAAGTTTGTTTGTCATACCACAAGAGATCTTAAACAAGGAGAGGAAGTACACATGATTTCCCTAAAGACAAGCAAACAACAACTATAGTTTACAAGCAATATTTAAGACCTTTCCCTTCCATCCCACAATATTTTTTTGTATTCTCTCTAAAATAGTGTTCCAAAATTGATTAGAAACTTCCTTCACCATAGGGGGGAGACCAAGGTAAGTCTCTGAAAGTCTAGCTGATTGACATCCCATAATAGCACTAATTTGCCTTTGTAGACTAGGCTCAATGTTAAAGAAGTACATATTGCTCTTGTTATATTTTATCTATTGCTCAAAGGTAGTAGTGTATTCATCCAAAATCTTACACTGGCCTTATTTCGACAACTGAAGAGAAACCAAAGAGGAAAATATCATCCACATATTATTGTATGGCCTCTACAAGCAAGGAGGTAGTTGCTTCCACTGCCTTAATTTCCCCTAAGATGCCTAATTTGGTGAAGGACCTACCTAGAATCTCTACCACCATTATGAATAAATAAGGAGATAAGGGGTCTCCCTATCTCATCCCATGAACCACACCAAAGGATTCCCATGGGGTACCATTCATCAGGACAAAAAAAGTTGACAATTTGAACCATAATCCCAATCATTCTAACAACTTTTCTATTAGATGTAATTTTTCCCAACACCTCATACAAGAAGGACCAATCAACTTTATCATAAGCCTTGGAGATATCTAGCTTTAGGGTCATACTTGGGTTTCTACTCATTACCATAGAATGTATAACTTCACGAGTAGTTATCACATCATCCAAATTTTGTCTGCTTGGGACAAATCCTTTTTTAAAGTGCCAATAAAGTTACTAAGGAAGAGTTTTTTCTATTAACAAGGACTTTAGAAAAGACTTTATAAATAATGTTACAAAGACTAATCAGTTTAATGTCAGTTAGAGCCTTAGGATAAGACATCTTGGGGACAAGAGCAATAAAAATTGTATTTAACCTCCTCAATAATTTAAATATCCAAAAGAAATATCTAGTAGCTTTGATCAAATCCACCTTGGTGATCTTCCTTAAGTGTCAAAAGAAGGTCAGGAGGAAACCACCCGAGCTTGGGACCTTAAAAGCTTTCATGGAGAACATTGCCTTCTTAACCTCTTGCTCAGTGACTAGGTTGGCTATACTATTATTTTCTTCAACATTCAACACAATTGGGAAAGAATAAATGAGATTTCTCCTTACGTTTAGATCAATCCTACTATTAGGTATAGCATAGGTCTCAGAAAAGAATTGAACAGTCCATATCCCTATAACCACTTTCTCATTCATAGTTGTGTTATTATTATCTTCAAGGAATGGGATGGCAATCTTTTTCTTGTGCTTGGAGGTGGAGTGATAAAAGGAGGTGTTCCTATCCCCCTTTGTAAACCACTAGATCCTAGATCATTGCTTCCAGTACACCTCTTCTCTAGCAATAATTATTTCCACTTACTATGAAACTTCTTTGTTGAAAACAAATTGATGCAAGTATGATATTGTGTTTCAATCATTGTTTTGTCACTATTGTCAAGACTGCTACTTGTTGGTAAGACAATTACTTATATGATTTAAGTACTATCATTTGTTTGATTAATGAAGAGGATTTGATCAAATGAGGTAACAATAGCACCTAGAGGAAAGGTTGAGTTATGATATGAAAAAGGAGTACAAGGATCAATTAAGACAGTGGTATTATAGTGCATTGATAATATACTTAAGGTTGCAAAGGATGGTTACACTTATTAAGTTTAGAAGAACAAATTAAATGAATTGTGTCTACCAAGCTTAACAAATATGCACAATAGGTACTGAGAAAAGTTAGTGCAAGCCGAGCAGAAAATCAGTTGGAGCTGAGAAAACTCAATTTCAATGTAAGACGAGTGAAACAATGTAAGCCAAATAAAGTTTAGTTGATGCCAAGCACCAGTAAACCTTAGTTCGTGTCGAGTGTTTTGATAGTGGATGCCAAGCAACATAGTATGTGCCGAGCATTAGAAGCAGTTAATGTTGAGTCTCAACATTATGAGAAAGATTGTGAATTTGATCGATTTGAGCTGACAAGTTTGATTTCTTGGATTGTGTGAACTATGTGGAAGATAAGCTTGATGAGATGGTAGCACTGAATTCAAGATGAACTATTTTGAGACAAATTCAAAGAGGATTGAAGAAGAAGTTTCTAGAAGGGAATGAAATGAAATGAGGGGTAGATCCATTGAATCCTACCCAATCCAACCTAACCCTAAAATGGACGATGGAGGATGAACGACAAAAGATCTTAATTCTCTATTTATAGAGATGGTTGGTCAGAAGTAAAGGTTGTCATAGGAGAGAACCTAAGGAAGACAAGGAGTCTAAGATATTGTTTCATTCAGTGACTGAAGAGAAGAGACTATATTGGCAAGCAAAGCAAAGAGGCTTAAGGATATGGCTGCTTGAAAGGTGAACAAGCTATCAAAGCTGAAGTGTGTGAGAGCTAAGCAGAGTGGAGGACTAAAATAGAGATCTGTAATTTGCAAATGGAGTTGTAAGTTGTTATCAGATCAAGCCTTACTTTTACTTTCTAATCATTGTACCAGTCTAGGGTAAATCCTTTGGATTAAGGTTGACCTAACAGTCATTTATAAATCCTTTAACTGGGTGACATTCCAAGTGAATGATCTAAAGTCCTCTAACAAGGCTCACTCCTAACAAGGTGATTGAAATCCTTTAACCAGGTCACATTTAACAATGAGCATTGTAACCTTCAATAGGGTTGGCCTTTCACTAGGCATCACCTCAGAAGAGTGAGAATGAGTAGCATGTTACTGGTGGTTTTTCCCAAATTGGGTTTCCACGTTAAATCATTATGTCAAATGTGTTATTGAATCTGTTATGTTTCATGTTTACATTTATGCAAGTTGATTTGATAGTAACCTACAAGTTTAAGTAATTGCATAATCTAATGGATGCATGCATGATGAAAATGTATTTTGGATATGGGTTCATTAAGTTGTGAAAAGTTTTAATTGTACATCTAGACCTTGGAAAACTAATTCACCCCCCTCTCAATTATACTAAAGAATTCCAACATTCTCTTCCTCCCCATGAGTTTGAATAGTATCATCACCATTAGCCATAGCATGCTAAAGTTGTTTAATTTTTTCCTCAATTTCCCCTTTTTTCTTAAAAATATCTTTAAAGGATCACTTACTCCAAGCTATTGCATTCCTTCTAACATTATATAGTTTCTTGGCGAATTTGTACATATTTGTTCCCTTTATAGATATTTTACATCATTCAGAGATACATTCTCCAAAGCCCATACAAGAATGCCACATTATTTCATAGCAAAAAGGCATGGGACCACAGAAGAAACCAATTGTCTAGTTGAATAGAATTGAGGTGTGATCAGAGATAGCATGGGGAAGAGCTAAGAAAGTAGAGGTCGGTATTTATTGCCACTAAACTGAGATAAGAATTCTATCCAGTTTAACCTGGATGATATCTTGACCTTTCCTATTATTAGACTAAGTAAATGGGGTTAATGTTGAGCAATCATTTTGCATGATGCTAATGACATAAATTCTCTCAAATCTCTCTCTTGAAAAGTTGATCAATGACCAACTCCAAGGTTTTAGATGGCTATTTTTCAAATTGTTGGGTAACTCAATTAAAGATAAATGGGAATGTTCACAAGGAGGCCTTTGCTGGTATCTTACCAATTATGTACAACTTTTTTGAAATGTTACCACAAAACCAATATATTTTTGTATTTTCTATTTTATAATGAATATAATTTCCTATCAATGCAACTATATGAATTTATAATTTAACCAAGTGTTTGAAAAGCAAATAATGAAGATGGAGTAACAAGAGATTAAAGAAATTACTGAAAGGGAAATTCCTAATAGACATAAGCCAAAGTAACAACATGTCTACGAATTAAATTATCAAAATGATTTGGTAGGAAACTAATGAAATTACCTGATCAATGCTTCCTCAACTCCATAATGCAATCATTGATGGGAACTTTAATGAAAATTGAAAGGTGTTTCATGTTTCATCAAATTGTGAGGCCACGAAAAGTGTGTTCACACAAGGCAAAATGCTATGTAAGAACAATCATTATCCTTTCTCCAATTCGTCACAACAACATAATTTGTTAACATAAGGCAAACACCAGAATTAAAAGATCACACAATTATAACAATGCAATAAAATCATGAGCTCCATTATAAATCATGAAAATAAATTCACAAAAAATAACAAACTTTGGCAAGATTTACTGCACTCGGAATGAGAGCATCAATAGCATTTATTATTGCATCAAAATATTAACCTTGAATATATATCACATCCATGTATTTAAAAGAAATCCTATCCTCCTTTTTTTTTTATGAGTGAGTGATCTTCTAATACAAACTCATGCCAAAAACTTAATAAAATAAAACTAATTACATACAAAATGACTCTCCAAATGGTGCTAAGTCAGTCTCCACCCTTCTTTATATCAATTAATGGGTGAATGAGCCTTTACATGAATTAAAATAATGAAAGAAGAAGAAGATAAGAAGAGAGAAGTTATGAGATGATTTGAGAGTCACCAAGTCTTCTAAAAATGGAAGCTTGGCCTTCTCTAAGTGTTTTTGGGAGTTCAATTATCATCAAAACATATTTTTGATGCATGAAATGCTAAAAAATAACATCTAGTAGTTAACTATTGATGCACTACTTTATCTCCAAAAAAATTTGGTGCACCTCTTGATTTGTCGCACCTTGTGGAAAGAGAACCTTCTGAAAATTGCACCTCTAAAAAAGTGCACCATGTGACAAGATCAAAAATACCAAAATTCTACTAAGTGTCAAAATTGAATTTCCAGCATCTGGGTTTTCTTCCCCTTTGGACCAAAATAATGTCTGGATGTTTGCTCTTAAAATTTTCAATTATCCCCATAATTTCCTTAGCTTTTGACAAGTCTAATGACTCATACTTATTCTACACCACCTAGAGATAATTACGTATTTCTATCATTGTATCTACAAAATCTTCCAACTTGAAATCCAACTTTAACAATGCTTCTTCTATTTTAAAAAATTGTCTAACAACATCTTTAGACAAAGTAGCCTCAAATGATGATTTGAACTATTGTGCAACTATCTATAATAAAGAATGTTGAACTCTTGACTCATTCTCAAAAATCCCTAGGCTAGTGACATTATAATATTTTTATGCTTCCAAAAATTATCATCTAATTCCTTGGCCGTATATATGTCCATTAACATTTGGTACCTCTTCCCTTTGATAGATTTCAGTGCCTGCAGATCATTGGCCCAGGTAGGCACCTCATACATTAGCCCAAAATCTTGGTTTACAATTATAACCAATTTTTCGACATTATTTTGGATACTATGTAGAAGGTTCAAATTACCTTCTATAATTTGTAGTTCTCTATCTTAAAAAATGTGAAGGCACCTTTTGCAAGCATCCAACAATGAATCGATTTCTCCTAAGGCTTGCCCCACCCCTTTTCTCTCCAATGTTGCCTCTAAAGAAATCTCTAGATGATCAGGGTCTATTGGACCCACCATCTCATTCAAGCACCCCCTTAAAAACTCATTTTTCTTCCTCAAAACTAATATTTATGGCTCACATTTATCTAGGTGTGAGAACACTTGTTTAAGGCTCGTGTCAATTAAAACTTTCACTTTATCCACCATAGGCTTCCCTAACACTATCTCTTTCAGTTGATAGTCATTTAGAGTTAATTCTATTGTATATGCATGAGGAGGTGGAATAGCAGTTTGTGCCAAAAGATCCTAATCTTGATTCTTCATGATAAAAGCCAATGTTTTAGCATTACCCTTGGGTGGCTCAGGCTTTTAAACCACTTTTATCAACTCCACCGTACCCTCTTCTTCAGTAAACTCTACCTGTCTTCTTTGCCAAAGTAAAACCTCCTTTAACCATGATGGAGTTGTTGCCATGGGTGAGATATACTATGCTGAAGACATTGGTTCTCATGCTAACCCTTTTCCTTTATCACCTCATTCTGGGGTCTTTTCTTGATGAGGGAGGACCACTAATTGATATTTTTTTTAGCTTGAGCGGAAGATCTAGTCTTGGTTCTTGGATGAACTTGTTCCCCTTTCTCAATAATCTATCCTTCTTCTAATATATCATCAATATGTAACTGGACATATTCACCTTCCTTTAAGGTCAAACTCTTAGTCTTGACTATTGGAGGAGGTAGGGCAATTGATTCTTGCTCCAATTGAAGAGGCACAAACAGAAGATCTTGTGATGGCAGAGGAGGGATACTGAGAGACCCTTCTGGTAAAGGAGGCAATTGATTCCAATTTTTTCCCAATGGCTCATTATGAGGGGTATCTGATATCTTCTCCCCTACTATTTCCATTCCCATCAACATAGAATTAAATTATGAGATGTCAAAGACATCAGCTCCTTTGCCTTTCATCTTTACAATCTATTTATGATGTTCTTCTTTTGAGATCTCTATGTAGATGAGCTCTTGGGGAATAAAAGGTGGTGTTTGAGTTAAATTCCTTCTTCTTTCTTCTTCTATTGATCTTACTGAGTAGGTTCTCATGTTTAACAAGACATATTCTATTTGCCCCCCTTATTCCTCATCTTCTACCTTGAGGATAGTTTCTAGCAACTAAGGCAATGATGTGTGTTTTTTCTTTAACTTCCTTTGATTTTCACCTACCACCATCGTCTCAATTTGGGCTCTTTTAGGTACTGACGAGAGGCCTTTATTAGGGTTGAAGGGTCTTTTAGTGTTGATGCTCCTTCTCTTTTTGGTTGTGTCTCTTCTTGCTTTGCTTGAGCTTCTTCTTCTTGGTCTCACGACCCTTTTTTCCTTCTTGTTCTTCACCCTCTCAATCTAAAAGTAATCTACCTCTTGTTCATGTTGATGTACCATTTTTTACCTTACTGGTGACTTCGCAAGGTAGGTAGGTACAATGACTTTGGTTCCTTTGCCCTTCTTGGGTCGAGATGTGGCCTGAAGGGTTGGGCCTTGAGGAACTGGGTCTAAATGAAAAGGTTTTTTAACCCATTCTCTTATCAACTTGATAACATATCGAGCCCTGTGACGAATACCATCATTTTCTTATCGCTCGAGTTTTGTATTCATGATGGGCCTCTCATATATCTTATCCCTATTATATAAGGGATCTAACACCTCAAGGGTGTCCTTGTTCTATGCTTTGAGGGGAATTTCTAGGTTGAGCACCTTTTCAACAAGTTGTAGACTCGTTCTATCATAGTCCCTTATTCAGACATCATAGTCATCTATAGACTTCATCCAATGATCTTCAAGTGTCATCCCAGGCATGAACTTATTCGCTACTAAATGATGTACCATTCCAATATTGTCAAAGTATGGGCAAGGTGACTGATAACACTCAAGAGGATACTAATCCCATTCCAAATAAAACATAGCAATGTCTTGCTTTTGTTTAACCTCAAAAGCCCCAATGGTGATCAACTAGACTCATTTCTTCTTATGTTGCTTTCTTGCCCTATCATAGGTGAAGGCTAGTTGCATTGCTATCTCTAATAGAAACAATTTGTCTAATGGATAACTTGGAAGCTTCTTAGGGCATAAGAGAGTACCCACTACACAAATATAAGAAAATGTGTTTGTTAGGATTAACCTCAGATAGAAATAACAGTTACATACAAATATAACCAATATCAAAAAATAATAGATCGCACAAAAGAGAACAAAAGACACCAAAATTTAACGTGGTTCACCCAATCCTCGGGATATGTCCACCAATAGCAAGTCCAATATTATTATTATCTAGTGATTATAATCTACAATCCCTTATAGCTCAATACCACCACCAGAAGCTATAATATCACCATACATTATGAAATCCCTAACCCTAAACCTTTTTATACAAGTTTACCAATTACAAAATCAGCACTAGAGTAATTCATCTAATAGAAAAATAGCAGATGACACCTTTTACAATATAAGGTCATTTTTGGCTTTGGGCACGGCTGTCCCTTGACCCCATCGCGTTGCCCCCAAACCCTTGTAGAAATAATCTTGGGAGAAATTGTACTAAATAAATCTCTTAGTCTTATTAGGCTCCACATCACAACAATCTCCCACTTGGAGATTGATCAGACTCCACTCCAATAACCTCCCACTTGAAGGCTGATCATAGCACCGCTAAACCTATAGCTCCCACTAGAATATCAAATCACCCTTGACTTTGATGTTCTTTTATTTTGTTTAGTCTAGAAGGCCAACTAAAGCTAAAGAGGATTTCAACTTCTCCCTTGTTATTGTCTTGATAAACATATCTGTTGGATTATCATTTGTATGTATATTCTCTAGCTTTAACTATCCATCATCCAAAAATGATTGAATGTGATGCAGAGCATGTAGCAAAAACACCAAAAAAAATGCTCTTCCCAAACTTCGAACAACACCTTAACTTGCTTTCAACCTCCAAACAACAACTAGGCCTTCTCCAAGATTAATGATTGATTCAATGTGCTCTAAACACAAGTAGACTCTACCCTGCAAGTGGACTTCACTCTATAGCCTCAACCCTCAAACTTAGGGTATTCAAACAACTTGGATCAACCACAACACTTAGGGACTCCCTATTACCAATAGGCATACAATGGAAAATTCTTCTTAAATGGTTTCAAAACTCAACCTTTTTGATAGAAATGGTGTTAATAGACTCAAACCAATAAGAAAAACCCAACTTTGAAGTTTCTCAACACTTCAACAATCAAATTGCAAAACTGTTACCAGCACTCTTATTAGGACAATTCCTAGTTCCAACGGTCAAAATCCAAAATCATGCAAAGAAAACCCCAAATTTTTTTTCACTTCTAAATACCCTTCAACTACTCCTAGGAGACTCCAAAAGATCAATCACAAACTCCACTCTAGCATCAACTTATGTCCACTTTGTGTCACAATCCTAATTGGCCAAATTAGGTTGGGTTACAAGGAAAACATAAAAAAATGGGTTCAAAGACTTGGTTCAACCAATTGTATATCTTATATACATTCAAATTGTCCTTCTACACCCTTCACTTGGGTCAAATCAATCAACTTGGGAGCCTGATCCTTCTTTTTTCTTCAAAACAAGACTAGACATAAGACTATGTTCAGTCTAGGGCTTGCTGGTAAAAATAGGTGCCCAACTTCTACAACCTTGAAGCTTTTCCATCTCAAAGACACCTCTCATAAATTGCATTCCACAAAGTGGCATTGAAATCCCATGGTGGGTTTGCAAGTTAGGAGGCCATCTTGCTGAAACCCTCAAATTTAGGGAAAATCCAGGTAACCTGCACAGAAACTGCTATAACTTTTCCTCTAGATAAGATAAACACTTCAAACCAACTGGAATGGAATCCTAACTCAACCCTCTATCCAACCATATCATACTTGTACCACCACCAATCCGTAAAGGTCATACAGAATTGATTTTTTTTTAAAAAGGTAGAAAATGTAAGTTTTATTCACCAAATGCTATCCACCCATCCATACAATCACCTTCCCCACATGTGGAGACCTTAAATAATTTCCTTCCAATGGTTAAAAATTCCATTTGGATGGTTGGAAGACCTTACAACTTCATTTTTAGTTTGACAACAAAAATTGCAAAAATTGCTCTTTAGCAACTTTTTTGCATTTTGCAACTTTCTTGCACTTTTTGCAATTTTTCACAAACTTTTACCCCATGGTGTCTTAATGACTCAAACACATCTAAAAAACCCTAAAATCATCAAAATACTCAAAATCACACATATTATGACTTCTTGGTTACAAATGGTCACTTGGCTTATAACCACACCAATGTGCCATTGTACCTTACAATTGAGTCTTTTATTACAAATATGGATCAAACATCTTTCCTAATGATTCTAATCAACTAAACACCTTGAATTCATGCATAATATCCTTAGGTTCCCTACACCATACTCCTTAGGCCAAAAGAAACTCAAGTCTCTTGAGTTGGTAATGTGGAAACATCATATCCCATCTTCTTTATAGTTGATTCAGGCAGCCAACTTGCATCTTCAATTGGTTTACCTTTCCATTTGATAAGGTACTCCATGTACACCTTCCTCCTAGTCTTTTGCCTTCTCTTTTGTCCAAAACACATTCAATGGTGGGTGCCCCTACTTTGGTAAGAGAGTCCATGATCTCTTTTTCTACCTTGGTTGATTCAATGTCATTGTTTTTAGTCTGAGAGCCTCTATAAGGATATAAATTAGAGACATTGAATGTATTGGAGAGCCCTAAGTCTGATGGCAACTCCACTTTGTAAAAATTGTGTCCACATTTTTGTAAGATCCTAAAAGGACCTATTTTCCTCATCATCAGCTTAGTAAACTTGCCTTTAGGAAGCCTCTCCTTTTTAAGGTTCACCATGACTAGATCTCCTATTTCAAATTGAAGATCTCTCCTCTTAGTATCTGCTACTTCCTTATACTTCATTTTCACCTTTTCTAACCTGTCCTTGACCTCTTTATGTATTTCCTTCATAACCTCAAAAAAATCACTTGCTTGAGCACTAGTTCTTTCCATAGATTTGACATCTATGACCTCCATTACCCCTCTAGGGTGAGTACCATAAACAATTTGGAATGGGCTCAATCCTGTTGTCCTATTTACTAAATCATAATAAGCAAACTCTGCTTGTGCTATGACTAAATCCCATGATGAACCATGTTCCTTAGTAAGGCATCTTAATAGGTTGCCCAATGACCTATTAACCACCTCTGTTTGGCCATTTGATTGTGGATGGTATGCTGATGAAAATGAGAGGTCTGTACCAAGTTTTCTCCACAAAGTCCTCCAAAAGTGCCCAAGAAACTTAGAATCTCTATTAGAGACTATGGACAATGGTAATCCATGTAGTCTTACTACCTCCTTGAAAAAGATACCTGCAATATAAGAGGCATCATGACTAGTTTTACATGGCAAAAAGTGTGCCATCTTGGAAAACCTATCTACTACAACACAAACACTGTCATAGCCCTGCTTGGTCCTTGGTAACCCAAGTAGAAATTCTAAACTTACTGTATCCTAGGGCCTATTTGGTATTGGTAATGGAGTGTATAGTCCTGCATTGGAAGTCTTCCCCTTTGCCTTTTAACATATCACACAAGCTTCCACAACTTTCCTCACATCTGTTGGCATCCTAGGCCAATAGTAAAATCTCCTTAATAGTTCAAGGGTCTTGTCCAATCCAAAATGACCAGCTAGACCCCCACAGTGCTTCTCCTTTATAATATTTTCCCTTACGGATCCTCTAGGGATGCATAGCTGACTCCCTTTGAAGAGAAATCCTTCTTGCAATATGAAATATGCATAAGCAATGTGGTATTGCCCTATCATATCCCTGCAAACTTGATAGGCCTCTTTGAAGTCTTCATCACCTTAATACATGTCCTTTATGGAATGGAATCCCACATTCTCCAACCTCATTTCTTGAATGGTCAAATTCCTTCTACTAAGGGCATTAGCAACCTTATTTGCCACCCCTTTCTTATGCTTAATAGTGAAGGTATATGATCGAAGGTACTCCATCCATTTCACATGTCTATGGTTCAACTTTTCCTATCTATTCAAGAAACTCAATGCATGGTTATCAGTATAGAAAATAAACTCCTTGGGCAATAAATAATGTCTCCATTTTCTTAGAGACTGAACCATAGCATACAATTCCAAATCATATGTAGAATATTTTTGTTTTGCTTCATTTAACTTTTCACTAAAGAAGGCTATTGGTTTACCCTCTTGACTTAGGACTCCTCCTATGGCCCTATTACTTGCATCACATTCAATAGTAAATACCTTCTTGAAATCAGGGAGAGCAAGGATGGGTGCCTCTGCAACCCTCTTCTTAAGTACTCAGAGGACTAATCAACAACCTTATTCCATGCAAATTGACACTTCTTTCCACCCTTGATTGTATCAATCATAGAGGCACACACATCACTGAAACCTTTAATAAATTTCCTATAAAAGCTTGCCAACCCATGAAAGCTCTTTACCTCACTTGCATTCCTTGGTGTAGGCCAGTTGAGGATTGCTTCCACCTTTTCTGGATCCATCTTGAGATTGCCCTTGGATATGACAAAACCTAGGAACACCAACTCTTCCTTCATGAAGACACATTTACTCAAGTTTATCTTCAATTCCTTCTCCCTGAGTTTCTTCAAAACCAATTCCAAATGTGTTAGATGTTCCTCTTTAGATTTGCTAAAAATCAATATGTCATCAAGATAAACAACAACAAAATGATTAATAAAAGGTTCCAAAACTTCATTCATGAGTCTCATGAATGTACTAGGGGCATTTTAGAAAGACCAAAGGGCATCACCATCCATTCATAAAGTCCCTCATTAGTCTTGAAGGTAGTTTTCCATTCATCTCCTTCCCTTATTCTGATTTGGTGGTACCCACTCTTCAAGTCAATCTTAGAATAGTACTTTGTTCCTCCTAGTTGATCCATCAAATCCTCCGTCCTAGGCATTGGGAACCTATATTTGATGGTTATCTTGTTTATGGATCTTGAATCTATAAACAACCTCCATGTACCCTCCTTTTTAGGTGCCAACAAAGTAGGGACTGCACAAGGACTGATACTCCTTCTTATGAACCCCTTTGCAAGCAACTCCTCAACTTGTCTTGCTAATTCCTTGTTTTCCTCTAGTGTCAACCTATAGGCAGGCTTGTTAGGCAATGTAGAATCTGGAATAAAGTCAATACAATGACTTACCTCTCTAAATGGTGGCAAGGCATTAGTAGCAAGTTTTGAAATAACTTCCTTATATCTATCCAAAAGCTGCCTCACTTCCTTGGTTTCCACATTCTTTATTCCTGATCTACCTTCTTCCTTTTTATCTTCTTGTCTTGGCCTTACTACAATGGCAAGTCATGGTGTGTTCTTCACCTTGAGGGTCTTCAAAAACTCCTTCTCCCCAACCATCATCACACTAGATGCGTGTTGGGTTTCCTTTCCATCTTCTGGCAATGGTGTCATAGTGTACTCCTTCCCATTTTTAGTGATGATGTAGATATTATTCCTCCCATCATGCTTGGAGTTGACATCATACTACCATGGCTTGCCTAACAACAAATGACAAGCATCCATCTCTGTAACATCACAAACAATTTTGTCCTTGTACTCTCCTATTTGAAATTCAACATTTACTTGTTCATTAACTACAACTTGCTGCTCTTTGCTTAACCATGAGACCTTGTAAGGGTTAGGATGAGGAGACCTCTTCAATCCAAGCTTATTTACCATCTGTACTGATGCAATATTATTAGTTGAACCAGAATCAACAATTATCTTACACACTTTACTTTTTACCTTGCATAAAGTCTTGAACAAAGTCTTCCTTTGGGGTGGCTTCTACTCTGCAACTGTCTTCAACAAGGTTCTATTGAACATTAAGGATTCCCCTCTCTCTAGATCAACATTACCTCTTGCTCCTTGGTCACTTTGTGCATCCTCTTCTTCGGCCAAGTGAATCCTTCTATCTCCTTCTTGGTTATTGCTTCCCATCTTCTTAGGACATGTAGATGATCTATGCCCTATTTGGGTGCAGGTGAAACACCTTCCAGTGAATACCCCTGGAGTTCTTCCTCCAAACCTTCCTCTCCCATTAGGTCTCCCACCTCTAAATCCTCCTCTAGGATTTGTATCTCCTTCTGTCTTCTCTTGATTGCTTGTCTCCCCTTGAGACTTATTGGATGAGCCTCTACCCGCAAATCTTCCTCCACCTCTAGTACTTCCCCCTCTTCCTCTACCTTGAGAGTCACTCTTCCTCTTATTTTTATCTTCAATCTTGAGGGCCATTTGATAGCACTGATGTACTGATTTGGGGTTGAATAGAATCAACTCATCCTTGATGGAGTACTTGAGCCCATTCAAGTACCTTGCTAGTTTTTGCTTCTCATTCTCAGGAATCTTAGCCCTTAGAGCGAGTTTATGAAACTCCTCTGTATAGGCCCCCATGTCCAAATCCTTTTGTCTAAGGCTTTGCAACCTTTGGTGTATTAGGACCTCATAGTCCTTAGGCACAAATTGCCTTCTGATTTCTGACTTCATCCTCCTCCATGTAGCCAAGGGTTCCTTCCCTTCATCCTTCCTTTCATTTTGCAGGAAGTTCCACAAACTAAGGGCATATCCTTTCTTCTTTGACTTTGCCACCTTAACTCTTTGGCTTTTAAGTGTATTATCACACTCAAAGAAGTTATCAAGTGCCTCAAGCCAATCCATACACTCCTCTGGATCTAGCTTTCCACTAAACACAGGAAGTTCTGATCTTTGATCCTTCCTTCCCACTCTTTCTAAGGCTTCTAACATTGCTCTCTGATCTGCGAGCATGGCTTGTTTATCCTACCAAGGATTTTCTTCCTCATTTGTTTCTTCTTCTCCTTCAAAGTCTTCTAGGACTCCTCTTTCCAATTTTCTTTTCAACCTATTCAATTCCCTCTTCATGGTTTTATTCTCTTCTTCATACTACCCTACTTTCTGCCATTTGCTCTTTGACCAACTTGGCCAACTCCACATTTTTAATCCTGAGAGGTATCTCCCTCTATCCTTGTTCATTCTCTGACATATTTCCTCCCCAGTCAGGCTCTTAGTGGCTCTGATACCACTTTGGTGTAGAGCATGCAACAAAAGCACCAAAAAAATGCTCTTCCCAAACCTCAAACAACACCTTAACTTGCTTTCAACCTCCAAACAACAACTAGGCCTTCTCCAAGATTAATGACTAATTCAATGGGCTCTAAACATAGGTAGACTCTACCATGCAAGTGGACTCCACTCTATAGGCCCAACCCTCAAACCTAGGGTATTCAAACAACTTGGATCAACCACAACACTTAGGGACTCCCTATTACCAATAGGCCTACAATGGAAAATTCTTCTTGAATGATTTCAAAACCCAACCTTTATGATAGAAATGGTGTTAATAGACTCAAACCAATAAGAAAAACCCAACTT
This sequence comes from Cupressus sempervirens, assembly GCA_028749045.1. Lineage (NCBI taxonomy): Eukaryota > Viridiplantae > Streptophyta > Pinopsida > Cupressales > Cupressaceae > Cupressus > Cupressus sempervirens. Next base: position 855,970,137 of record CM053785.1, on the reverse strand, counting down.
TGAAGTTTCTGAACACTTCAACAATCAAATTGCAAAACTGTTACCAACACTCTTATTAGGACAATTCCTAGTTCCAACGGTCAAACTCCCAAATCATGCAAAGGACCCCCCAATTTTTTTTCACTTTTAAACACCCTTCAATTACTCCTAAGAGATTGCAAAAGAGCAATCACAAACTCTGCTCTAGCATCAACTTATGCCCACTTTGTGTCACATTCCTAATTGGCCGATTAGGCTGGGTTACAAGGAAAACATAAAAAAATGGGTTCATAGACTTGGTTCAACCACTTGTATCTCTTCTATACATTCAAATTGTCATTATACACCCTTCACCTTGGTCAAATAAATTAACTTTGGAGCTTGATCCTTATTTTTTTCCTTCAAATCTAGACTAGACATATGACTATGTTCAGTCTAGGGCTTGCTGGTAAAAATAGGTACCCAAATCCTAAAACCCTAAAAATCTACCATCTCAAAGAAAAATATCCTAAATTTTATTCCACAAAGTGGCATTGAAATCCCACAGTGGGTTTGCAAGTTAGGAGGCCATCTTGTTGAAACCCTCAAATTTAGGGAAAATCCAGGTAACCTGCACAAAAACTACTATAACATTTTTCTCTAGATAAGATAAACACTTCAAACCAATTGAAATGGAATCTTGACTCAACCCTTTATCCAATCATATAATACTTGTACCACTACCAATCCGTACAGGCTGTACAAAATTGAAAAAATAGTAAAAAAGGCAAAAAATCTGAGTTTTATTCACCAAATGTTGTCCACCCGTCCGTACAATCACCTTCCCCACATGTGGAGACCTTAAATAATTTACTTCAAATGGTTACAAATTCCATTTGGATGGTTGGAAGATTGTACAACTTCCTTTTTAGTTTGACAACAAAAATTGCAAAAATTGCTCTTTAGCAACTTTTTTTGCATTTTGCAACTTTCTTGCACTTTTTGCAATTTTTCACAAACCTTTACCCCATGGTGTCTTAATGAATCAAACACATAAAACACCCTAAAATCATCAAAATACTCAAAATCACACCTATTATGACTTCTTGGTTACAAATGGTCACTTGGCTTATAACCACACCAATGTGTCATTGTACCTTACAATTGAGTCTTTTATTACTAATATGGATCAAATATCTTTCCTAATGATTCTAATCTACTAAACACCTTGAATTCATGCCTAAGAGCCTTAGGTGCCCTACACCAAAATAAAATGATATCGCAACTGTATGTGTTTTGTCTTTGAATGCAAAGCAAAATTCTTCACAAGATGATTAACACTCTGGCTATCTGTGAACTTATAATTATCCCTTTATGGGTGTCCCAATTCTTCCATAAAGAACTAAAGCCATATCATCTCTTTAGCTACCTCTGTAGTAGCAAAAAAAATTTCCTCTATAGTGGATAAAGCATTAACCTTCTCTAATAAAGAAACTCAACTCATTGCTACCCCACCAACAATAAATACATAACTTGTAGTACTTTGCCTAGTATCAATATCCCCTGCCAAATATGAGTCAACATAGCCTAGTAAATCAGTAGTAGAGCCCCCAAAATGTAAATACTTACTGGATGTTCCTCTCAAATATCTAAGAATCCATTTAACTGCATTCCAATGCTGAAGCCCTGGATGACTCATATACCTACTAACAACTCCCACTACATGTGCAACATCTGGCCTAGTACATATTATAGGATACATTAAGCTTCCTACAACTTAAGTAAAAGGTACCTTGGACATCTTAGCCTCATTTCTTGTGTCTTTGGACACATCTCCTTAGTCAACTTCAAATGACCAAGTAAAGGTGTGTTGGCAGCTTTAGCATTCTCCATAGAGAAATGTTCCAACACCTTCTCAGTATAATTAGCCCGAGATAATGACAATTTTCTATTTTTCCTATCTCTCCAAATCTTCATACCAAGGATTTGTTTTGTTGCCCCCAAATCCCTCATAGCAAATGAATGTGCTAATTGTTCTTTTAACCCATTAATGTGATCCATGTTAGACCTAATTACAAACATATCATCAATATATACACATAAAATAATGTAGATGTTGTCATCTAACCTCTTAAATTAAACACAATGATCTGAATGACACCTACTATATCCGTGCTCATGCATAAAACTATCAAATTTTAGATACTATTGCTAAAGTGCTTGCTTCAAGCCATATAAACTTTTATTCAATATACACACTAGATTCTCCTTACCTTGGACCTCAAATCCCTATGGTTGTGTCATATGTATCTCTTTAGCAAAATCACCATGAAGAAAGGTTGTTTTAACATCAAGCTTCTCTAAATGCAAATCTTCAATAGCCATAATACTTAGAATAGTATGAATAGAAGTCATTTTAACAACAAGAGAAAATATCTCAACAAAATCAATGCCCTTTTTCTGTGCAAATCCTTTTACAACTAACCTAAATTTAAATCTTTTCTTACCTCCATCCTCTTCTTTCAACCTGTAAGCCCATTTATTTTGTAAACCCTTTTATCTATAGACAAGTTGCATAAATCCCATGTCTTATTTTTCAACGAAGGGTCAATTTCTTCTTTCATTGCAAACTCTAATTGAATCTTTGTATCCATCTACATAGCTTCATCATAACATTTAGGTTCACCAGTATCATTAAGTAAAATAGAATACAAAGAAGGAGAAAAAAATTCTAGAGGTCTACTTAGCCTTGTTAATCGTCTAACATTCACTAGGGTGTGTGGTATTTGTTGTTGTGGTTGTTGCAGATCATGAGGAACAAATAGAACATCATCTTTTGGAGTATCATCCAACACTACATAATCATTTTCATTATTCTCATGCTACTACAATAAATCTTCATACACCACTTTCTCATTAAATATGGCATCCCTGCTTATAATTTTAGGATTTTCAAAATCCCAAAGCCTATAACTAAGTTCATCAATGCCATATCCAACAACTACACATTTTTTTGACTTAGCTTCCATCTTTGTTCTATTTTCAGAATGTATATGTCCCAATGCTTCACAACCAAAGGTTCTAAGAAAATAATAACTCACCTTCTTACCAATCCATGCTTCCTCTGGAATACCAAAACCTAAATGAGTAGAGGGACCTCTATTAATCAAATATACAATAGTATTGATAGCCTTCACCCACATGTTTAAGGGCAACCCATCATGCAACCTCAAGCTACTTGCATTCTCCATTATTATCTTGTTCATGTGTTCAACCACTTTATTTTCTTGTGGAGTCCTTGGAATAGCTTTTTGCCTACGAATACCATTAGTGGAGCAATAATTTTCAAATTTGTGACTGCAATACTCACCACCATTATTAGATCTCAGACATTTCAATTACTTACTAGTCTCATTTTCAACCAATCATTTCCATTTCTTAAAAGTTTGAAATATATCAGATTTCTATCTAAGAAAATAAACCCATACTTTTCTAGTTACATCATCAATAAATGTTGCATAATAATGAGAGCCACCAAATGAAGATACTTGAGATGGTCCTCATACATCTATATGCACAAGCTCTAATTTCTCATTTTTCTTTTCCTTCCCACTCTTCAAAAAACTCACTCTATTTTATTTTTCGTACACACAAATTTCACATAAATCCATATTAACACATTTCAAACCTAGTAAAATTTTCTTTGAGTGAAGTAATTTTATACCTTTCTCACTCATGTGCCCAAGTTTGTGGTGCCATAACATTGTATCAAAATCTACAACATTTATTTGTTCTCCCTATTCAACTACAACAATTGTTCTTGAACATTCATTTTTCTTTGAAATAATCAAAATAGAAGGAACAATGTGACTTGTACAAAGATATAAGGTGCCTACTTTCACACCTTTTGCTAATACAAGGGAACCTTTTGAAACCTTCCAATTTTTATCATTAAAAGTAGCTACACAAACCTCATCACCGAGTTGGCTTGCTGAAATTAAATTCTTACTTAGCCTTAGAACATGTCTTCCCTCATGAAGTAGCCAATGACTCCTATTGTATAACTTAATCTTAACTTTTCCCTTTCCAACAATTTGACATGTTCATTATTCCCCAAATAAACAAGCCCAAAATCCCCGTGGACATAATCAATAAAATAACCTCTATGGGGTGTAGCATAAAATGAAGCACCAAAATCTAAAACCAATGAATCATCAACACTTTCTAGAGAAAGAAGTAAAGCATTGTCTTCAGATTTTTTGCTGACCACATTTGCCTCCTTGTTCCCTTCTAGTTTATCTCCTTCATTGTTCTTTTGAGTCCTGCAATCTTTCTTCTTATGCCCTGTTTTCCACAGTACTAGCAATCTCTTGGTCCTCTAGATTAAGACCTCTTCCCCTTTGACTTTCCTTTTGATTTTCCACAATTTCTAGAATTATTTGCTCTCTAAGTCATTCTGCCTCTACTTTGTGTGTTAAAAAAACTTCTTGATGTAGATCCACCTGAGGTTTTTTTATGAGTTTCCTCAATCATAATAACACCGATCACATCATCAAAATTGACATTCACAGAAGATAATTGACTAGCAATAATATTAAACTCATTTAGATGATTTGCAATAGATCCACCTTCTGCCATCTTCATATTAAATAAAGGCTTCATGAAAAATACCTTGTTTGAAGCAGAAGGCTTTTCATACAATTTTTCTAGGGTCTGCATCAAGTCTTCTGTCATATTTGCTTTTGTAATGTTAAATTTCATTGATGGTTCCAAGAATAATTGAATACTTATAAGTGCCTTTTTGTCTAAATTTTTCTAGTCCTCATGTGTCATAGTTCTCTATTTCTTGGCTTTTCCTTCCAATGGCTTCCATAAATCCTTCTAATAAAGATATTCATCCATTTACATCCTCCATAACTGAAAGTTCTGCCTATTAAACTTCTCAACCTCAAGCTTACCCTTGTTTGCTATCGCTCCCACTCAACCATGAGACTCCCACTCAACTGTGAGACCTTCTTGCAGAGGATCGCTAGAAAAAAATTATGGTTTGGCTAAAACAAAATGACAATAGTCTAAGATAAAAAAAAATGACAACCATCTGGCTCTAATACCACTTGTTAGGATTAATCTCAAACAGAAATAATAGTTACATGCAAATATAACCAAATCTTAAAAAATAATGGATTGCACAGAAGAGAACACAAGACACTAAGATTTAACATGGTTCACAAATCCCTAGGTTACTTCCACCAACAACAAGTCCAATATTATTATTGTCCAATGATTACAATCCACAATCCCTTAAAGCTCAATACCACCACAAGAAGCTACAATATCACCATACATTATGAAATCCCTTGTCGCTTACAAAATTAGGGCTAAAATAAGTCATCCAATAGAAAAATAGTAGTTGACATCTTTTACAATATAAGGTCATTTTTTGGCTTCGGGGGTGCTGCCCTCCCCCCAAACCCCATAGAAATAATTTGGGGAGAAACTGCATCAAATAAACCTTTGAGTCTAATTAGGATCCACATCACAATAGTGTTGAACTGGATAAAATATGCTCCAATCTATGTTATTTGAGTTGCTACTTCTATTGACATTCTCTTGGCATAGTCCACTTCTATAAATTGAAGGATGGAAAATATGAACCCATCATTGACCAACCTATATTCAAGACTCTTTAAGGGGAACTTCTTCCTAATGAGTTGGGGATAAACTATGTATGGCTAGCATTTGCATCTTGCATTTGTCCCTTCTAATTAACCTCAGGTAATATGTAGGTCTTGTCACTAGAACATATACTATATAAGAAGTCATATAGAAGTGATGGTAATTCTTTATTGAAATCAATTGTTCAACTAGATTGTTACTGAGGGTAGTAGCCCAATCAATAGGAATCTTCCCCATCCTAATAGTTTCTATAAAGTGTACCATCCATGTCTTTGAGTGACCAACTGCAAGGAGGCCCATTACTCTACTCAAAAGGACTATAGAGTAGCCAATGTCATCTATCGTGTAGCCTTGGGTCATATCAACCTCTCCACTTCTTCTATTCAATGGTGTCCTGTTAATGAGGCACTTTCATTGTACGAGCTCCTTTGTTTCTAACTCATTTTCCCTATACCATCTATCTACCATGTCGTAGGTGATTTGTAAGTATTGATCTACCCATGGTAGATGGAAGACATTCTCAATGTTTTGAGGTCTAATGCCTAGGACTATTTCTCTAGTCACACTCTTGACCACTTTCTCTTCCAGCATGTAATGGTGTGCTAGAGTTATAATTAGTTTTGATGATTGAATTGACACCAGAAGAGAAGTTTCATATTTTAATCCACTTATAATCAAAGCTAAAACCATGGATGACCTTTCCTTGGGCTTGTTACATAGTAGTATAAAGGAATTCTAGTCAATATCTCCCAACTCAGTGTCTCAGATTTCAGAGTGCTTTCTCCAAATCAAGATTTCTTAGGCACTCCTTGATATTTGGAGGTTGGTTTTGGTACAATCTTTGTATTCATAGAGGATGAATATGATGCCATTTTATCTACACAAAAGATAATTATCAATATTATTGATGATGGAAACTTATGACGACCCTAAAACATGAATTAGATTAATCAAAATAGAAGAAATTGATTAAAATCACTTGATTATGCACCTTGCACACATGGCACACTTGTACAAGGTGTACACATGCATGCTTTATAGGCTTACAAAATTGAGTATATAAAGTGTGCATGTTGTACACTTAGCACACTTACACAACATGCACACTTTACTTATGTGTGTGGGGGTTTCTTCTTGTTTGTACACACTGTGCACACATCATGAGGGTACGTATATGCATATGTGCACATCCTTTGTTGTTGTGTTTTCACTCAAAAGGGTGGATGTGGTGGTGCACAATAGTAGAGGTGCAGAGCTCAAGGATGTGTGAAGGTGGGGATCTTTGAGCCTTGAGAAATAAACAAGTGTCTCATGAAGAGGGAGAGATGGTATTTAATGGGGGGGTTCTCTATAAGGTGCGCATCTCAAAAGGTGTGAACATGCACATCTTTGCATGTGTGCCTCCTCAATTAGAGGTGGGTGTGTATGTTGCGCACTTAGCGCACATGCGCAAGTGCACAAATTTTGTACTTTGAAGAGAAATTTGTCTTTTTGACTCTCAAACATGACTCAAAATCACCCAACTGGGTACTAGGGACTGATCTAGACTCAAAGGAAGATCCTAATTGATCAAGGGACTTGATTGAGTGCTTTGAAAGGGATCTCTCACTCAAAAAGAGGGGGGGGGGGGGTCATTTTGAACTAAAAAATGGGGTGTGTGTTGTGAAACCACAACAAATAGCCCTGACAAAAGGGAAGAAATAACAAAGGCATTTCTTCATCAGTAGGCATTCTTCTAATTTGCATCAAGTGATAACTTGATTCCAGCTATTACAAAAGACCCTTTAGTGCTTAGAAACCAGAAACTTAGAATCTCAAATTTTCAGGTTCAGTGTGTGTTTAGTATTTCAATTCCTTTTAATGCCTCTAGGTGTCATCCATCATGAGTGTCTGGTAATGTGGAAATAATATTTGACTAGTCAAAATAGACTTTAGGAAATCCCCATAAGCTTGTTATTCATCACTATTAGACCAAATGAGAGAATTTGTTCAGAGGGCTCTTAACGAGTTATCAATTTCTTATTTTTGAATCTTTGGTAATCTTCTTAACTTGGTTCATGGAGCTCACATGTTTCCACTTGATTCTTACTTGAAGTCTTTTGTTCATTGTGCAAAATAGAATAGCAATTGAAATGTTGGGTCTATATTTGATTACCCTTACAATGATCTAGAATCTTGTATGTGACACCTTTGTAATTTTTTCTTTTCTTTTCTTACCTTGACCATGTTTATATTGTATGGCCAAGGTGTCAGTGTTCCTTTTTCAAATCAATTTTTATTTTGATAACTCTTGTGTTCCTCTTCCTTAATGAACTTTTGGGAAACTCTCACACCAACCAATGATTTTACAGGTCTTTGTAAAGACCCTTTATATATACTAGTAAGTTTTGAATCATCCCTTGCTACCATTGGCCTAGATTTGAAGACAACCTAAATGGTAAATTTTTTAAATTTATAAAGTGTTGAGAGTGATCAACTTAGATTCTGACTTTTAAGCTAAAGGCCCTTTATGATTGCAAGTGATATATGAATTTTAGTTGGTATAAGAGACATAATTATCCAAATGCTTTGACAAAGAAATACATATTCCCTAAAATTGAAACCAATTAGGATGATCTTGGTTACCTAAGAGAAATCATGATATCACCTTAACCCCAAACCAAAAAAAAAAACTAAAACATACACACATAGCTTAAAGCAAACACGTGACTAAAAGAAAACACTCAACTAAAAGCAAACAAACATTTTTTTTTTTTTACATGTTCTCCACTACGCTTCAAAATAATATTTCAAAAACTGGTCATTAACTGGTAATGGGACCTATTCCCCTTGTAAAGTGCTTAGCCTAAAGGTATTTCCTCCCAAAACCTCTTCAATTTGATAAGGACCAATCCATAAGCATTGAAACTTGGTATGACTACCTAGTTTTTCTTTTGCCTTATCCTATAGAAGAACAAGGTTTGAGATTCTGAAAGATTTGATCATGGATCTCTTGTCAAACCAAAATTTTATGACAACTTGATGTTTTGGCATATGTTCTAAAGTCATTTTCCTTTTCTCATCCAATTCCAAAATATTCATTAATCTGACCTAGACCCTATCAGCATCCTTTCATAAATTTTAGCACTAGAATCTTGAGATTGAACGAGAATACTAGTTCTTGGCCATATACTAGTAGATACAGGGACATTCCCAAAGCACTCTTTATCCTGACCCTGTATGTCCATAATGCATATTTTAATTGGGTTTGCCAATCTTTTGGATTTTTTGTGAGCAAGTGGTTTATGACTATAATCAAATTATTTTTGGTGAACTGGCTAGACCATTCCCTTTGGATAATAATTGGATGAGAATTTGATTATTACTTGATTCTCTAATGCCCATTGAGTAAGAAAAAATAATGTGAAAGATGACTTATTATCACACACTAGGAAGAATGACATTCTAAACATAGTCACAATGTGTTCTTCTAGGAAGTCAGTGACCACTTCTATTGTAAAATTTTTGAAACTTTCATCTTCAGTCCATCATGTACAATAATCTTTAGCTATTAGAACAAATATATGCCTTATTGATGATGGTGGGTTTAAAAGCCCAATAAAATCTAGCCCTGACTTGGCAAAAGGAGGAACCTCAAATACTAGTTGCAATGACATGGTTGGGTTTCTTTCCTTATTGGCACTTGTTTGAAAGATGTGACAAAAAATCACATGTTCATAGGTATCTTTGAAAATAGTAGGCCAAAAGTATACTGATCTCAAAATCTGTGGGGTTGTAGCCTCCGCAGATCCATGTCCAATACTATGCTTGTCATAATATTCTTCTAGTACTTCTTTTGCTTCTTCACAACCTAAACACTTCAAGTAAATTCCCTCATAGTTTTTCTTGTAGGGATTTTTGTCTTAAACCATGTAGGATTCACATTTCATTTCTAGTCTTCTACATTTGAAATTGTTCATTCATTGAGGGTATTGATTTTGTAAGAGATAAAATGTGATTTCTTGGTACCAGATGTCTATGATTATCCCTTCATTGGTGTCTACTTGAGATACTATGATTTGTACTTCATTGTCTGCTATCATCTTTGTTAATCCCTATCCTCTCACTAGTTTCATTGGTTGAATTTCTAAATCAAACTCTTGTAAAATGCCCATGCATTTTCCTCTCCCTTCCCCTAACTCATTTTTCATTAGTAATGATTTGACTATAGGATTCAGTACAATAACATATACCTTACTCCTAAGTATGTAATGGCAATTTTTTTTTATTGTCTTTACTAGGATAAATGAGTTTTTATCCAAATTGTGATGATTTAATTCAACATTTTTAGTGGGAAACTCATAAATGCGATAGATCTTTCATCTTCTCTATCTTCATTTTGTGTGAGGATACTTGCACATTAGTAAACTAAAGCAAAATAATAGACTTTGAAAGGCAACTCATAATCAGGATTCAAAAGTACTAGGGCAGTAGAAATGACCACTTTGATATCTTCAAAATATTTCTTGATTTCAGAAACCCAATCAATTTTTGCTCCTTTCTTTAGTAAATCATTGAGGGGGTGAACTATTTTGGTGAACCTGCTAATGAACTTGTGTACAAAATTTATCTTCCCAAAGAAATATTTGAGCTTTTTGTGACCATGGAGAAGCAACAAATTCATAATTTCTTCTATCCTTTCAAGATCAATTGAAATACCAATTTCTAAAATTATGTGACCCAAAAGCTTCCCTTTGGTAACTCCAAATGAAAATTTCTTAGGGTTAAGAGATATACCATATTTTTGACATCGATTAAAAACTTGTTTCAGGTTAGCGATATGGGTACTCCTCTCTTTTGAAAATATTGTGAGGTCATCCATATAGATAACTATGCGTTTGTTTACTAATCCCTTAAATGCCTCATCCATTTCTCTTTGAAATGTAGCTCATGTGTTGATAAATCCAAAGGGAATCCTTCTGTAAGAAAATGTTCCCCATTTGGTGGTGAATGTTGTCTTTAATATGTCTTCCTCATCTACCATCACTTGGTTATATCCTGAGTACCCATCTAGAAAATATATCATCTTAGACCCATTTACCATATGTAATACTTCATCAAGTGAAGGCAAAGGGTAGTTATCATTTTGGTATGCTTGATTCAAATTTTGAAAGTCTACACAAAGGCAAATATCTTCAATATTTTTCCTTATCAGCACCAGGTTGGAAACCCATGTAGGATGTCAAATAGGAAAAATAATCTTGACATCTAGCAGTTTCTAGACTTCTTTCATTATCAAGGGTTCAATGATGGGGTTTACTAGTCTCTATCTTTGGTGAAAAGGCTTAGCGTCAGGCTTCAAAGGAATATCACGAGTGATGATGTCAGAATCATATGTCTTGAGCTCCTCATAGCTCCATGCAATGACATCTCTATATTTTGTGAGTATCTAGTGCATATTTTCTAATTATTGGGAATAACAAGCTTTTCCAATTCTGAACATCTTTAGGTCATCTTCTGTGCCTAGATTATAAGATTCACATTCTCTTATTCCTTTTTATTCATTGGTCCTCTAACTTTGTGTCGACTTGTTTTGGTCAAATATGCATTCTAGGTTCACCATCCCCTTAGGAATAGTATTAGTTTTCAAATTGAAGATCTCAACTTCATATTTCAGTTCATCTCCTTTAGGTTTTTTATTTAGCGTGTCATCAATTTCTCATCCTTCAAACAAACCATTGCACATAATAAACTAAAAAATGTGTTGATCATCTTGGAAGACCTGGAAGTTAGTAATGTTATTTGGGATAGATGGGACAACCGTAAGTTCTACTTAGAATATTTCAAATTTTATTTTTCCATAGGCCGTAATGCACTAGCAAAAATCACAAGGGCATCAAGTACTATAGTTCTTCTTCTTGGAATAGATCTTACATTTAGGGTTTCAAAATCTTCCATCAAGTCCCAAACTCTCTTTTAGTAAGCGAGAAATCTTTTTTCATTGCAATAATAGATCGATTTGACTTGTGGAATCACCAGTTGGGAGTCTCCATCAACTATGAGAGCTTTGACATCCTTTTCTAATGCAAAGAGGAGTTTGTGTATCAAGGCTTCGTATTCTGCAACATTGTTAGTACAGATGAATTGTAAATGATATGTAGCATAAAAAGACTTACCTTTGAGATTAACTAGTTTAATGCCTGCTCCTACTCCTAGTTTACATTTAGAACCATCAAACCTGAGTGTCCATATTGGTTATTCTTTTGGTTTCCTCGACTTGCATTTATTTTTCCAAACCTTTTATTTTACTTAGTCTTTGAAAGATTATTTCTTTGAGACCCATTACATTATTTCCAGTGTTGGGATTGATGAGTCACTAGTGGTTACTCTTGCTATAGGGATTGTTTGTTTCTTTTGTTCATCTTCAATTTCTTCCACTAGATCCATGATTTTAGTAGTTTGTGGTTTTGGTCAAACGACCATTGAGGTCCAACCTTAACCTTTCATAAAGCATCTCCTTCTAATAATTTTAATCATCCCTAGTGGAGAAGAAGATAAAGCTCCTCCATCTGAAGAGGTGTCACTATATGAAGCATTTTGATCTTTTGTTGTCTCTTCTTCATTGCTCATGACTTTAGGCATACATAGGTGACTTGAATTATCTTTGAGTATTTTGCTTGAGGTTTGGCCAGTCATAGAGTGTGTCATCTTAGTTAAAATTTGATAAATTTCTTGTTGATAGTCTAAGCATTCAAACTTTGAGTGGCTTGTATGATACAACCTACAAACCCTAGAAGGAGAAATGGCTTGTATGATGCAACCTACAAACCTTGGAAGGAGAAAGATATTTGGATTTGCATCTTCCCCTAAACATTGTAAATTTGTAACTATACTATCTATAAAATGGGTTACGATTTCTTCATGTGGAGTGGGGTTTTGTGATCACGTGGTCATGTTATGAGATTTTCCAATCATAGTTATATCAAGAGCCATTACTATGTAATAGCCTAAGTCCATTTGAAGAAATTCTACTTCATTCGAAGCATTATACTCCTTGATCATGGTCTTTAATTTTGGCTTGACATTTATTTTATTCTAGTTGCTCAATCCCTTCCAAGGTAGCCATAATTGGGTGAAGTCTGTTGAGAACCATCTTGTTAGCAACCTGGTCCATTCTCTTCTTAGTAGTAGACCGCATGTTTTTGGAATTTCTACTACATGTATGTCAATGATATCTTGATGTGGGGGTCTATAGTTAACTATATGCAAACATCCTTCAACACTCCTACGACTTTCACTTCTATTTTGTCAAGTTGGATCACTATTCAATTAGTAGGTTGTGGGGTGACTCCTAACTTTTGAGATATTGAAAGTTGTATAACATTACAAGAAGCTCCTAAATCTATGAGGAAATTGTGAAGATTTCTTCCAAAGGTTCTAAGGTTAAAAAAAAAAGGGGGCACTTCTGCTTTGTCTTTATACATGGTAGGTATAGCCTTAGAGGTATTGACCTGTGGTGATATTGTCTTCTGAGGGCTACTGCCAGGTGTTGTCTTTATATGTTCAAGAGTTTTAAATAGTGTTTCCCTTTGGCTAGGACAACTTTGTAGCATATTGCACATGGAGATATTAGCCTTGGTTCTTTTAACTCTTTGATGACACTGTGCTTTTTAGTTGATCAGGTGAGATTCTTTAGTATAGTAGGTATGTTTCCTTATGCTTGAGTTTGTTTCCCTGAGAAGGGTGCTCTTGAAAGTGAAATATTATTATTCACTCTTGGATTAGGTAGTGTTGGCTATAATCCTGGGGGGATTCTATTAGTTATGGATTCCCTTCGATTGCGTAAGTTGTAAGTATTATGGCTATCATTATGGAAAGTGAACATCTCTACTGGTTCAGGGTCTGATTCTTAGTTGACCAATTCTCCTAGTTTAGTGTTGTATGGATAATCTTAAGATTCTAGTAACATGACATTGAACTTAATAGGGGACTCATTATTAGCACAATGCAAATTATGGTTCATTTCTTGATTTCTGTTGGAAAACAAACTACCATCATTGGGTATACTTTGGTTGGTGTCGATTTGATTGATATCGACAAATTGAGAATTATTATTGTTGTCTACAAGGATACTTCCATTATTTGGATGAGTATTCTATTATTGGTTTTGTCTCTAGAAATTGTTTTTCTGATTGGGTGGGTTGAAATTGTTCTCTACAGTATTATTTTTGCCAAAGTTCTTGTTGTAATTTTGACCATAGTTATTGGTGTGCAGGGATACATTATTTCTTTGGAAATTGTTATTCTACCCTTTTGACAACCTGAGATAGGTCATCTCATTGGTTATTTGAGATATGGTCTTTTTAATTTGATATAACTCAGTTGTGACATTATTTTCTGCCTCAGTGGGTGGTGCAACATTTTGCTCAAAGAAGGTAGCTTTTGGAGGTTCGTATCCTGGGTAGGTTATAGCTGGAGCTAAGGTAGCCAGTGGTTGTTGTAATGGGATTAGACTTAATTAAATGAATTGACTAGGCATTTTTTGCACTCTAATATGGTATGGTAGTACTATCATAATGGCATGAGTTAGAATTGTCATACCTCCTTAATTAGTGTTAGCCTATTTAGTAAAGGTGACTGCTTCTTCACAGACCTTCTCTAGTGTATCAATATATATATATATATAGTAGGAAACCTTCTTAGGAAGATAATAGTGAGGTGGTCCATAGAGTTTAGATAGATTTGAATGAGAGCTTACACTAGTATGGTGTAAGGGGTTTCCAACTTGTGATATCCCATGTGAAAATGATGATTGAAATGTCAGATAGTCTTTGCTGGATCCCTCCTGATAGATATGAACTGGTGGTGTATCACAACCAAATTGATGAATATTTTGAATTGATCTAGAAATAACTTTTTAAAAGTTCTCAAGTTTAAAATAGATCATAGTCACATATTTATGTACTATTTAAATGCAACCTATCCAATGTATATGGGAACAAATGAAGGAACACATTTTCTCGATGAATCTATTTTCGATTGCATATTTCTTTGAAGAACTTGATGTGATCTTCAGTTGTCTATGTTTCTTCATAGATGAACCTTGGGCATAATTTCTTAGGATTCTTGGGAAGATCATTAAGTTGACCTTGCATATTGATTGGTGAATCTACCACATTTGTAGAGAAAGTCATAGATGGAGGGCTAGGTGGAATGGTAGGTGGGGATACGTTCAAATGTGGAATAAATGAAGATGATGGAATTAAAAATCTCTATGGATAGATTTTGGATATTCCCTTATCATTATGAGGCTTGCAGAAGTGATTGAGTTTTAGGAACTCATGTCCGCTTGGTGAAGACCTTAAAGCTTGCTGAAATGGAGACAATGGGTCAAGATCTTCCAATTTGTGTTTGCTTTGAAAAGTGCACCTTATGAAAAGAACACCTTTTGAAAAGTGCACCTTCTAACAGTGATAGACTTTAAAAAATAAAAAACTTCCAAAACTATAAAACTGCCAAACAAAAACTTAGATTTTTGGCCCTCCTTCTAGTGCTACTTTTGTTGAGCAATCATTTTGCATGATGCCAATGACATAAATTATCTCAAATATTTCTCTTGAAAAGTTGATCAATGAATAACTCCAAGGTTTGGGATGGTTGTTTTTCAACCAGCTCAGTAATTCTATTGAAGATAAATGTGAATGTTCACAAGGAGGGATTTTGTGGTATCTTACCAATTTTGTACAACTTTGTTGAAACGTAACCACAAAACTAATATATTTTTGTATTTTCCATTTTATAACAAATTCTATTTCTTATCAATGCAACTATATGAATTCCTATTTTAACCAAGTATTTGAAAAGAAAATAACAAAGGTAGAGTAACAACAGATTAAAGTAAATTACTCAAAGGAAAATTCCTAATGTACATAAGCCAATGTAATAACACATCTACAAATTAAATGATCAAAATGATTTGGTAGGAAACTAATGAAATTAGGAGTAGTGCTTCTTTAATTCCACTAATACAATCATTGATGGGAACTTTAATGAAAACCAAAAGGTATTTCACATTTCATCGAATCGCAAGGCCACAAAAAGTGTGCTCACATGAGACAAAACACTATGTAAGAACAATAGTGATCCTTTCTATAATTTTTCACAACGATGAAATTTGTTAGCATAAGGAAAACACTAGAAGATCACACAATTATAACAACACAATAAAACTATTAGCTCCATTATCATTCATTAACATGAATTCACAAAAGATAACACACTCTAGCAAGATTTACTACACTCAAAATGAGAGTGTCTATAGCATTTATTATTGCATCAAAATATTGGCTTTGAATACATATAACATATGTGTATTTAAAAGAAATCCTCTCCTCCTTTTCTGTTAGGATTGAGATCTCTTCTAATGCAAACTCATGCTAAAGACTTAATAAATAAAACTAATTACATACAAATTGACTCTCTAAATGGTGCAAGTAGGTCTCCACCCTTGTTTATATCAATTAATGGGTGCATAAGCCTTTACATGACTTAAAACAATAAAATAAGAAGATAAGAAAAGGGAAGCCATGAGATAATCTAAGAGTCATCGAGATTTCTAAAAATAGAAACTTGGCCTTCTCTAAGTGTTTCTAGGTGTTGAACTACCGTCAAAATATATTTCTAATACATAAATTGCTTAAAAATAGTGACTGATAGTTAATTGTCAGTGCATTGCTTTATCTCCAAAATTGTCATCGCACCTCTTGATTTGGCACACCTTGTAAAAAGTGCACTTGCAAAAAAGTGCACCTTGTGATAGGATCAAAAAATACCAAATTTCTACTAAGTGTCAAAACTAAATTTCTAGCATTTGAGTTTTCTTCCCCTTTGGATCAAAATGATGTCTTGATGTTTGCTCTTGAAATTTTCAATTATCTGCATGACTCTAACAATGCTTCGTCTATTTTGAAAATTTGTTTGACATCATCTTTAGATGAAGCAACCTCAAATAATGCTTTGAATTATTGCACCACTACCTATACTAAAGAAAGTTGAGTTCTTGACTCATACTCAAAAATCTCTAGGCTAGCAACATTATAATATTTGTCTACTTCCAAAAATTGCCCTCAAGCTTTATTCCTTATCTCTTGGATATCTTCATAAAGTCCATCCATAACTTTATTCCCTGTAGACACTTTCTCAATCCAATCATCCAATATCTTAGTCATATATATCTCCATTAAGAACTTATACCTTTGTCATTTAATAGATTTTAGTGCTTCCAAATCATTGGCCCATGTATGCACCTCATCCATTAGCCCAAAATCTTGGTTTATAATTATAACCCATTTGGTAGTATTATTCTGGCTACTGTGTAGAACATTCAAATTACCTTCTATAATTTGCACTCCTCTATCTTCAAAGCTGTAACACACCTTTTGCAAAAGTCCAAAAATGAATCAGTTTATCCTAAGGCTTGCCCCACCTCTTTTCTCTTTAATGCTACATCTAAAGCAATCTCTCGATGATAAGGGTCTATTGGACCCACTATCTCATTCAAGTATCCCCTCAACAACTCATTTTTCTTCCTCAAAACCAAGATTATTGACCCACCTTTATCTAGGTGTGAGAAAACTTGTTTAAGGCTTGTGGTGAATAAAACTTTCATTATATCTAGTGTGGGCTTCCCTATCACTATCTCTCTCATTTAATAGTCTTTTGGAGACAATTCTTTTGTATTCACATGAGTAGGAAGAATAGAAACATGTGCCAAAAGATCCTGATCTTGCTTCTGTTGGAGTTTCAATACTACCAAGCAGAAAAAGACTCGATTCCAGGATTTTGAGGATAGATTTTGGTCTAAGGATCAACTACCTTCTATATTAAACTAAGAAATCTTCAGATCTAGATCCAACTTCAATAGAATCATAGGGATTCTTTAGATTCTGCAAAACCAAGGCATGTGCACCTTAGGGATATATAGCTATGTAATTGGTTTATGATTCTTGACTTCAACATATGCTTATTAGCATCATCTTTCTATTTCACTTCTATCCCTTATAGTAGAAAATGGTCATAATATTCTATACTTTACAAATAATACTTAACAACAATAGCCTACAATGAAATACAAGGGATTATTGCAAATAAGTACTGACCAACAATTAAACTCTTCATATGTGAAAGTAAAAATTGATTTGTTTTAAAAGTTTTTCTTCATGCAACTCTATGATTTCTTCAACATGCAAATTGAATAAATGATGAGTGCCTTATCCATTGGCCCTCAAAGTCTACCCAACAATTTTGACCTAATTAATTGCCTTACAATCAATTATATCAACAATTAATCCTAAACCCCATTCTTATGAGTATCCTTCTTATATGATTGGAAATCTTGACACTTTATTAAAGAATTTACTTAATTCCTTGAATCAAAAGCAACAACAAAATGATATACAACCCATCCTAGTTGCATTAAATTGTATAAACATTGCTCATACAATCTAAAGATAACCAACACATAATAATGGAGACAAAACTTAGAGAAATAGATATGACAGAATACTATTCTTGTATTAATTCTCCTTGAAAATCATACAATGCTGACGTAAACTTATCATAACTCAAAACAAGACAACATGATCATTCAATGTGCAATTTATTTTTAGATTTGCAGAGATAGATACATCACAAAGTTAACACTAAGACTTACTAGACCGAATGCAAAACTAGCATAATACTAAAATTCTACAAAATTTAGATCTCAATGCCACATCTTGGAAATCCGTTTATAGGAAGGATTTCAACAAGCTTCAAATGGGAGGACACTTGTCAAAAAACTATTAAAAAAAAAAACAAAGATATTTCTATTCTGTTACAAAGAAAAACATTCTTTGCACTTGGCCAAAAATTTTGAGACACAGTTATAAAACTGGCAGGTGACACTTGTTAGCAGGTTCTCCTTTGGAAAATCTAGTTTGTCTTCAACTCATGTCACCATCCATGCCCCTTTTCCTTCATTCTTTACCTTTAACTACATACTAACTGCATCTTTTAATTGTACTAATCATTGTCATCGGATGGCAAGGATTTGATGTCTACAATCAGTTCCCATATGGTAATGTTTGTATCCACATCCAACCAAGTGGAATCTCTAACTACCTCCAATTTATTTAAGCACTTGGTCTACTTGACATCCATTATGGCTTTAAACTCAACAATTACTTTAGACATTTTTGCCTCTATCTTATAAATCATATCAACCATATCATAGACTTCAGTAGGACTTGCTTCATTATTACAAAAAGACAAAAACCTAGGATGATCAAGAATGTTTTCAAAAGAAGATGACCATTCTACCTTGTCTTTTATTTTTCCTTTGCTATCCAAGATTGTAGGTACAAAATTTGGTGTACCTACACTAATTGTCTTCATTTTGTTTTGGATTAGCTGTATCTTGCCACTAAAGAAACCATTCAAGTCTTTCACCTTATGGATAACTTTTCTAGTGTTTATAATGGTTGGTTTTGGCAAGTCTTTCTTCTAAGGTCGTAGTAGGACTAAACTTTAAAAAAAAATTATGTAGGGGTCCCATGTACTAAAAAGTGGAGATAACAAAGAAATAGCCTCTAAGCATCTATATTCTACTCCTTCCAATGCAAGGTAGCTGATATGCACATTCTAAGAAGTTGCCTTCAATGCATTGATCTTATGAATTAGCAAGTTATTAATTGCTATGATCTCTCCATCCTTGCTTACATCTGAATTTCCTTCATCAATATCCATTGCACAACCTGATGTCTCCCCTATTTCAGGTGCTTGGCCTTTGTGTAGACACCTAAATTTGTCCAAAACCCATTTCGTGATCAATTAATAAATATTTATTATTTATTTAATTCCCCTACCTTAATTAAATAAATTTTACATTTATTTAATTGCATTTGCCTTTTCTTGATTTAAATAAACTAAGGTTTATTTAAATCCTAACCCATTCACTTTAATTAAGTACTTCGTTTACTTAATTAATTCCTTGCCTAATCCCTCTTGGAATTAAATATTGAATTTAATCCTATTTGAGCACATGGCTCCTACCCTTAACCCTCACCTAACCTCACTACTCTAACCTAACCCACCTTTCTAAACCAACCCACTTCCTAATCATGCTTGCTTTGCATAATCACCTTGCTAATATCCTTTTAATCCTAAGTGTGTTCTCACACATGTGTGAGAGATGTTCACACTTCCCATATCCCTCATGCCTTCTCACACCTCTTGCACACTTGTCCTCTTGCATGAGAGTCAAGTTATCTTACACATTTGTGAGAAGCCATGCTTCTCACACCTCTTCCACTTGTCCTCTTGCATGAGAATCAAGTTGTCTCACACATGTGTGAGAAGCCATGCTTCTCACACCTCATTGATCATGTCACCATCAGAGGTTGCTCACACATGTGTGAGCATATGGCCCCCTTTGAATGGTCAAAACCCTAATCCATGTGGAGTCTACTTGGCCTCCACCTCATGGACACCTCATCGATCCTGAGGAATCCTAACCCTCCATCTTGCATTCAATCTTAGCCATCCATTGCATCTTTTTTTTTATAAAAGGAGAGCCCTCTCCTCATTGTCCACAAGCACCATCTACCTCATTATTATGTTGTAGGATTTGTGAGCAACCACATCCCATAATGTGAAATCATCTACACTTGATGATTTTTGTAAGGTTTGCATTGGTGTTATTTTCAATAGTTTAATGCTCTTTTATTTCATGTTATCTTTGTTTACATGTTTATCTTGCATTGTTTTTAGGTTTGCATAATCATGTAGGAATATGCATTAGTTGCTTAGTGTTATTCCTCTTATTACATTTTTATGCAATACACTTTGTTTGCACACTTTTATCTTGGAGTTCTGTAGTAGTTTTGACATTCTTTTTCAATGAAGCTACTTTCATCTCCAATTTGAAAGTCCTTTTCTGCAAGACAAATGTTTTCTTCATCTCCTCTTCATAATTTGTTCTTGTCTTGATAAACATTTCATATGTCTTTTCCAGCTAGACTTTTAGAGTGTCCATCTTATTGTAGCCCATTAATGCTACTATATTGTGCATCCCATATATTTGGTCACTAGAGGTAGATTATGCATGCCTGAAAATAACATTCCCTTTAGGGGATTCCTTGATTTCCATAAGGGTAGGTTTATCATACTCTGGAGCTAAACTCCATATGACCATTGTTTAAGTAGCTATGTTATACCCTGACCCTCTTAGATCTCCATGTTGATTCTCATCTTCAAATGAGATTGATCTCTTCTGTCTCCTCATTTGATCTAGTAGAAAAGATGAGCTAATATCTCATCCTAGGAATACAATCATGCCACTTCTTGTTATCAAGCCTCTGGCTTCTTCAATAGTGAGGGTTTCACTTGTAGGATCATATTCTTGTATTTTTTTCACAAGTCCAGCAACTACTTCATTTGAATCACCTGGCTTCATCTGTAGGGACACTTCATTCTACTTTATTTTGAACAAAAAGCTCTTATATTCCTTAGATTTTATAAAATTTTCATCACTCATGAACTCACGAGATTCAATAATTCTGTCATCTATCATCCAAGCCTCTAATTATAATTTATTTGTCCTTTTTTCATCTTTAGATGCTTGAGGTATCAAATACCTTCTCCTTATATAATCAAAATACTTACTGCCCCTTAGCAGAATTTGGAGGGTTTTTTACTAGGCTTTCTCTAGCAATTCAATCATATTTTGCCTTTTATTTCTTTGTTTTGCCCACTCAGAACTTTTAGGAACACCTTCCTCAGGCTACTCCTCTTCAGGTTGTTCCTCATCATTAGAAACTTCCACCATGATCTTATCATCTGAATAATCAAGATCAGTCTTTTTTTTCTGACTACCTCAGGGACCTGGGATACTAATTCATCAAAATTTGCTACACATTTGTCTAATTTGGACCAAAAATCTTCATCAGGATAAAACCCTTTGAATGATGGATTTACCTTGTTCATTTCATACTCAAAAATGAAAATATCCCTATATTTGACCATCCTATCCTTGTAGATGTCTTCATTTATTCTATCGGCAATAATATCTTCTTCCCTCATAGGCTTGGTAGGAGTCAAATTATATCCCCTCATATTCTTCAGGGCATGTCTAACTACATTGAATGGGTCATAAGTTCTAGCTAGCTTAGTTGGTCATTTATAATTTTTCAAGAATGCATTGGTTTCTTCAATGACATTCTTAACAATTTCAAAATCTCTTACCTTTGTGCATGTACACAAAAAGGTTCCCTTCTTGACACCTTTGCCTAAGTATTCTCTATTCAAGGAAATCAATTGCCAAAATATTTCTACAAACCCTAACTTCTTAGGGACATACTTGGGCAGGATATGGGGTGGCTGATGGCATCCAAAGATTCTTATGATAGTATATTCTTCAAATAGGAAAACACTTCCCCAATCATGTGTCAATTGCTTTCCAACATCAAAGCACATTTTCTATTTAACAACCTTTCATAAACTCCCATAGATTCTTTAAATTAACAAACCTATCATTTTAAAATCTAGATAAAAAATCATTATAAAAAGCAATGACATTAGAATAGGGGTTAAAAATTTGCGATACCCTTGTCCACTTTTGTACTGGCACCCTTTCTCCCCATTCTCATGTAGATTCAAAGAAACTCTGATATAATATATCAACATTCTTAAATAGGATTAGGTGCATGATCAGGGAATAATGATGGAATTTGAAACCCTTCAATTCTCCTTACTAAGTAGTTGTGATCTCCTTATGGATACTCCTAGTGATATATTTCACAAAATCATACCCAATATTATGATTTGGGTCTTGGATATTCAAAATCATATTATAATGTGCTCTAGTGGCATTTACGGTTCCATATGAGCCTAGGGCTTCATTGATTCCAAACATAGTATTTTGAAAGTATCTTTGGAAAAATTCCAAGGGCATAATCTCTTCAATATCTCTCTTCTTTGGAATTTCTCCCACATTCTTCTTTAGCAAAAGAATATGTCTAGTCATATTCCTGCCCATGTAGAAACTCTTCTAACTTTTGAAATTATCGTTCAATTTCTTTATCTCAATCATCAATGATATAGGTCCACCCAAGTTGAATGCCTCTATGAATGTTTCTTTGTCCAAAAATAGGAAAATGCTTCTATCTCTCATGTGGAATGACTTATTAACAGGATTGTAGCATTTGATTAATGCTTTCACCAGGTCCACATCTACAAACACTTCTGGCACAATCAATTTACCCAAATTCCTTACCTAAGGGTTACACACTGGAACCTCTGCTACTCTATTCTTGTAGAAGGACCAGAACAATTCATACCCATTCCTATCAGGAACCTCTGCATATCTACATGATGTATATGGGCCTTTGAAAACCAAATCATTTTCATTCTAGGAATTATTGGAACCAAGAAGAATATGTATTCATTCTTCTATGAATGTGTTGGGAACCTTTGGTGGTGCAACTAGGTCTTTGATTACTACTTGTACAATTAGTTCTCCTTTTTTTTGAGTCATCTCTGCAAATGATTATGCTAACTTTGTATATTGAATGCTAAAAATATCTAGAAATCACTCTGTAACTTGAAATGCAATCAGGAAATTCAGGCAACTATGAAAATGGTAATGAAAATTTCTTATCTTTCATACTTTATTTGCTTTTGTAATGGGAGCATGGAACTAATGACATTTAAGATCAGCACACTTGAAAAACCTATCAATTCTAAAAAAGTTGACCAAATCTACACTTTTTCACATCTTCATACATCCAACTCATACTCTTTTTTCTAGCTCAGATATGGTCATTTAAAATTGTTTTCATGCTTTAAAACTAACAACTATGATGATGCAAAACCCAACTCATCACTCTTTCACCATGGTTTTCATGTTTTTCTTGATCCTAGCTGCGACCATGCAACTAGGGTTTTCTTTCCAATGTTTCACACCCTCACATCTTATCTTTCTAACTCCTTAGTTTGTCTTCAGATGTTGCGAGTGCCCTTATTTGCTCATTCGCAACTCCATTATATTTTAACTTCATAACCATTGTGATCTGGCGATGAGCCTTTTACTTCACATTCTACACTTTTGCAAACGTTCATCACTTAACATCTTTTATGCCTACGATGATGCCCTGCTTTACATTTTTACCTTATCACCCCTTCATGATCGGCAAGCAAGATGTGCACTCTAACTGTGTGATGCTATGCCAAACATTTTTCTTTGACATTTTCTCTATCTCTCAACATCACAACTTAACATCTTAAAAGCTTAACAAACCATGTGAAGGTGCAAAATATACCTTTTAATTGCAACAGTTCCTTTGTTTGTGTGTGCTAGAAAATGTGACCTGCAAGAAGCATGGGTTAACAAACAAACACTATTTTAAAACTTTCAAAATGCATCAAGCATTCATCAAAATGCAAGGAATAAATATCAAATAATGATTGCTTGGGTTTTGCAACCCTAAGCAACCAACAAATCCAACCTTCTAGCCACCTCTATAGCTCAACAATGACACCGACGAGAGGCCTTGTTGGTGTGTTAAGATGGGGGTATGTTTGGTGTGCTCTCCCAAACACAACAATAAATGAATCTCTTGAGTGTGTGAGTGCAAGTGTGAATGCAAATGTGAATGAAAATGCACTAAGATCCTAAGCTGTGTGGAATGAAGAACACTTCAAGAAATGGCTATGGAGAAAGCCATTCTTAAAAGCATTCAAGAATGAAGATGATATGCAATAAAGGAAACTAACTAAGAATGTAAGCTATGGAATGGAAATGCAAATGCATGAAGAAAATTAAATGAACAATGTAAGATGCAAACTAAATCAGCTACCAAATGATTAGCATGAACCTACAAAATCACTATGAGAACTCTACTAATGCAAGCTCAAAACTACCATGAAAACTCAAACTATGAATGCAAAATCAAATCTGAAACCAACATGATAACAATGCAATGAAAAATGAGATGCAAATGCTTGAGACAAGCCCTCTATTTATAGGCTTGAGGGAGGGCTTGGTGAGGTGGCATCCAAGTAGGTGCCACATAAGGTGACATGCAAGCCATGCAAATGGTCAAGAATTCAAATTTTGCTCACACATGTGTGAGCAAACTTGAGAAGAAGAGTGGGAGACAAGAGTGTGTAGGCATGCCATCTCACACATGTGTGAGCACACTCTTAGGCTAATGAGGGGGATTAGGGAGATGATTAGGAATGATTAAGTGGGATTAGAGAAGAAATAGGCTTATAGGCTAAGCTCTAGGTTAGGCTTAAGATTAAATTAAACAAAATTTAATTTAATCATGGGTTTAGAAGAATTAATAGGATGTGAGGGTTTAACTAAATAAAATTTATTTAAAAATGGAGAAACATGGAGGATCATGTGTTAAATTAATTTAACACATTAGAGCTAGGAGTATTTAAATTAAATTAAAATACTTAGGAGAATGAACTTATTTAATTAATTAATATAATTAAATAAGTAGAAGAATGTAAGCAATGCAATTAATTAATCAATAATTAATTACAATGTCGCGGGCAATATTAATAAATTAATATAGTCTTTAGGGACGATTTTAAGTGTCTACAGTTTGTAGCTTTGCATGATTATTTGTTTATCTTTATTCTTTGATTACAAAGATGCAACTAAAATATTTTTCTACCTCGCTCCACTAACCTGAGGTTTTCTAAATTCAGTTGCGAGTTTGCACCTTCATATAATTCTTAACCATCAGAAGCTTCTTGCAACCTCGCAGTTTAGTCTTCACACTTTATCTAGTTGCCTGTAATATTGCGCTTGACATCTTTATTGACTACTTCCTTTAATTCACATGATTGTAACTCAAGATACCATCCATACTTTATAACCACCATGCGTTGACGGTTTAAGCTTAACCCTTTTCCTCCTATCACAACATCGCCACTTGAAATGCCTTAAGCCAAGAATGACTTGCAATCATGCACTCTTTCTTATTTCACTCAATTGCACCTCTAACTATGATGTTATCATAGATCATTGCAAAGATGCTCTGAGCTTGGAAATAGACTGTTTCACTCCTTTGCCACCTTGGGAATGGTTAGTCAAGAGAGCAGAGCGATGTTGCAATTATTGAGATTTCACAACATCGTGACTTAAAAGATAGAAAAGATCACGAAATACAAAACATAAAAAATAGCTAGGAACTTAGGGATATAAAGATATAGCAAGGTTTTCATATATCTCCTTTAAAAGGTGAATGTATTTTGAATGAGCTTCAACGACATATCAAAACAAAGACTTTACCTAGGTTTTTTTTGAACGTTAATAAAATACTTAGAAACCTGATGCATTTATTCATGATTCTTCCTTTTTTTAACAAATATTAACAAGCTTCTAAGCAGGTGAAAAATTAGGCCAACAATGGCTCTGTTTGGGGGTGATGGATAACTTGTAGCCATTCAAGAATGAATTTTTTTTGGCAAAAGTAGACCACACACATGAAACACATGATAAATTTTTTAGAGAACACACCTGACCAAGTGGGAATAGACAATAGGAAAAAATTTATACAAAAACATAGAGAAGCTATACAATGATAAATAAAAATCTACAAAATCTATAGGGAACCCTAACTACTATTAATGGAATCTAACAAGTATTTTTAACAAAAATACCTTTTCAAGAATTGTCCATGAATTGGTAGCTCGAGAATGTCACTAGATAATTCTCTTATGTAGTTTGAGTCTTCACATTTGTTATCATGGATCAAATAAGGACCAAGATAGATGGCATCAAATTTTCCATGCTTGTCCTTGTCTTCAAGTCTAGTATTCCATAATAACACTAACTCTTCTTGCTGGAACTTCCTACCAGAAGCTTTTTTGTCTTAGAGATATTTCATATATCCCTGAAGCTTTGCATTTTGGCAGAAGCATCCCTCCTTGTTTCATCTAGCTATAGAATATCATCCATTCTTAGCTACATCTCATCAATAATGTCTTCATCATAGACTTGGATGAATTTATATATATCATTAAGATTATGTTGAGGCAATCTTGCCTAAATACCATACACTAGATCAAAGGGTGCACAACCAATAGCCTTTTTGATTGTTACTCTGTCTGCCCATAAAGACAAAGGTAATTTAGAATCCCAACCTTCCTTATTATCTCCTAGAACCCTTTTAATGATCTTGAGTAGATTTTTGTTGTTAGATTCAGCTTGACCATTAACTTGGGGATGGTAAGGTGATGATGTAGAATCAGTAATGCCATACTTCTTGCAAAAAAATCTTATACTCATTTGATCTAAAGCACATAGCATTGTCAGTACTAATTTTCTATGGGCATCCAAATCTGATAATAATATTATTCAATATGAAGTTGATCACCACTTTGCTTGTCGCATTCTTGGTAGGAATTGCCTCTACCTATTTTGTAAAATAGTTAGCACCAAAAAGTATCCATGAATTCCCTCCACTAAACTTGTTTGGGATCCAATGAAGTCAATGCCCCACTGTTGAAAAGGTGCTTACACCTCTATTGGTTTCAAAGCTAGGTTTCTAGAAAACTTCAATTTCCCACTGAATCTCTAGCATGCATTGCACTTCCTTACTAATGCTTGAGCATTTTTGAACAAGGTAGGCCACTAGAAGCTAGATATAAGGATCTTGTGAGTTGTTGTTTTTGCCATGTAATGACCCCCACATACCCCTTCATGTATATCACTCAGAATCTTCTTTGATTCTTCTTCACTAACAAACTTCAGAAGGAAACCTTCCATATCTCTCCACCATAACTATCCTCTAACAATAACATATCTAATAACTTGTAATTTCATAGCTCTTCTTTAATTTTTATTCAATCTTGATGGGGCCTTCATGTGTTGTAAATAGGATATTATGTCTTTGTACCAATATGAAGTGTCCATATCACATATGTCACTCCCACATTCATCATCAAGCTAGTTAATCTAATTTGCCTCAAGGTTAGCCTTTGCAATCAATTCTGCAAGGTCTTGACCTATAACCAACTTAGTGATTTGGATATTAATGTTAAATTCCTAGATCCTATTGATCCATCTGCATCTTCTTCCTGATACTTCATGCTATGAGAAGATATCCTTTACTATATCTTTTGGAACAAATGCATTTACAATAGCTCCCATTAGATAACATCTAAATGCTTTCACTGCTTTTACCAACACATATACTTTCTATTCATTTATATCATATTTAAGTTCCATAGCCTATAGAGACTTGCCGAAAAATGCAATAGGCTGCTCAAATCCTTCTTCATTCTTTTGTAGTAAGACAACAACAATTGTATGAAAAGAAGCAAAAGAGAAAATATGCATAGGTTTAGAATAATCAGGGGCTCTCAGAATTAGGGCATCCTTAATGGTTTGTTTTATCTCATTGAATTCCATACTTGGTTCTACATTCCTTTTGATCTTAGAGCCCTTCTTTAACATCTTGGAAATAGGGCTACTTATCTATGCAAAGTTAGTGACAAACCTTCTGAGAAGATTGATCTGCCCAAAGAATGATTGAATTCCTTTTACATTCTTTGGTTTCTAGATTTTATCTATTGTTTCTACTCTCTCAGGGTCAATTATAACTCTTTCTTTTCCAACTAAGTGGCCTAAAAGCTTACCTTATGTGATAAAAAATACACACTTTCTAGGGTTCAAAGAAATGCCAAACTTCAATGCTCTAATAAAAACTTTCTGTAGATGTATGTAATGATCATTTGCATCCTTTGAATAGGCCATCAAGTCATCCTGATATACTATTAAGAATTTAGTAATGATATCCTTAAAAGCTACATCCATAGCCTATTGAAAAGTAGCACCACTAATTGTTAAGCCAAAAGGCATTCTTCTATAAATGTAGGTGCCCTAGTGTGTTGTGAATTTAGTCTTATACTACTCAAATTCCTTAATGACCACTTGATTATAACCTGAGAACCCATCCACCATGGACATGAGTTCTGATCTAGTAACCCTTTGCAACATTGCTTCCATATTAGGTAAACCATAGTTATCCTTCAATAAAGATATGTTCAGATTTCTAAAACCTACACATAGCCTTATATCTCCATTTTTCTTTCTAACAAGGACCAGATTTGACACCTAAGATGAATGTCTTATAGGCTTGATGATCCTAGCATCTCTCAATTTTATTAACTCTTCTTACATCTTAGGTGCAAGAGTAGGGTTGATTGGCCTTTTCTTTTTCCTAAAAGGCTTGGCTCCTTCTTTCAGTGGCACTTCATTCTGAAAGAGATCCTCTCCATATGCTTTCAAATCATCATAAGACCAAGCAAAAACATTCCTATATTTTCTTAATAGGCCAATCAAATCTTGCCTGATTTTAGGGGCTAACTTCTTTCCAATATAAAATTTCTTGGGTGCCTCATTAGTCCGTAAATTTATATCTTCTAGATCCTTGGCATTATATTCTTTACATTCCACTTTGGACCTTTCCTGATTGTTAAAGATAGTTTCCAAAACTACTAACCCCTTTGGGGTTTTATATGTTTTCAACTACATAACCTCTTGTCCAAATACAATATCTTTTCCATCTTTTCAACATAGGTTGCATAGTCAATTTCTTGTCCACAGAATTTGTCTTGACAATTGAGAAATTTTATGATATCCCTATCTATTTCAAAGACTTGCCAATTCTAGACATTATCAAGAATTGATGGTTTGTTCTATATTTCAATATGTGAGACACCAAAAAAATATATATCTTGAGGCTTAATGACTACATTAGCTAACATATTGACCATCTTATTATTACTACTTTCCATCCAAGAGATGCCAAAGGCATCAAACAATTCAATTTGATCCCACACAACATTCTTGTACTGCTTCAACCTTTTATTCTTGGATGAATATATCTCTTACTTGAGAGACAACTAACGCATAATTACTAATAACATGCGACCTTTTTATTCCATGACTAGTTGCAACTCTTAATCCTAGTAAGAGTGCTTCATATTCAACTATGTTATTGGTACATGAAAAATT
The DNA here is from genome assembly GCA_028749045.1 of Cupressus sempervirens. Lineage (NCBI taxonomy): Eukaryota > Viridiplantae > Streptophyta > Pinopsida > Cupressales > Cupressaceae > Cupressus > Cupressus sempervirens. The sequence goes on along the minus strand of CM053785.1, from coordinate 855,940,448 downwards.
CAGGGTAAATGAGTATTTGAATGTATTCTTTTTTGGAGATATGAACACTACCCCAGCTCTTGAACTTCCCTATAACTTGCTCCATCAAAGTACATGGTCCACAAGTTTAGTGAATCCATGCAGTACGCTACCTCTTATGCAATCATAGGTTGAAGTTTCTCAACTTCTTGAATAATAAATTCTTCTATGAATGCATTTACATCAATATCTAAGAAACAAATAGCATCCTTATCAACATTATCCCCAAAAACATAATTAACCATTTGCTTTCTATCCACCTTGACAACCTTATCATCTATATGAAAGGTTACATATTTTAGGTTACATTGTCAGCTACCTCCCATTACAACACTCCATTTTCTGGATAATAACATTCCATAGTGAGGAGGAATATCAACCACAAGGACTGACATGGTCATTTCAACCTCAGGATAAGCAACAAGCTTAAAGGCAATGCATTAATAGTCCCTATAACAGGCATCTCCCTCGCATCCATGGCCCTACACCTACCTTGTTTGGTGTCTACCTCTAAACCCAAGGCTTCCATGACTTTGAAAGGCATTATAGTATTTGATGCACCCAAATCTATCATGCATTTTTTTAGAGTTCTACCTTTTATGACTAGACTAAGGAAAAAGGGATCAATATCCTACCAATAGGTTAGAGATGAGCCATCTAAAAAAATTTGAGGAATTTCAGACATAATTCCAATATCTTCTAATGTAAAAGGGGTTTGTTGTATGGCTTTTTGTTTGACAATATTGCTATTACCTATCCCACCCAACAATGATAAAGCCTTATTCTTATGCTCCTTTGTTCTAAATAATTCAAATAAAGGAACTTTTACAGTTATATGAGACAACATAGATATCATATCAATTAGATCACAGATAGTAGGTTTCACAAAAATACCTAGAGCTGAAATTGTTTGAACAACAAGCACTACCACTTGCTTGGTGGCATCAGATTCTAACTTCTTCTCTTGTACATTTGCCTTAACTATCTCAATTGTCTACAATTGCACTTTCTTCTTGGGCTCCCATTTCTTGTTCTTACTATCCTTGGCTTTAACTATCATTATGTTATCTTTTTTGCTACCATCAGTCATCTTGTGAGTAATATCTTTTATGAAGATGCCAGAAGGCTTACTAGTATCACTGTTGATAGTCCTATTTCTCAGATTATAATTACTATGCACCTGAGATATCATCTTTGCTGTAATTCTATCAATTTCTTCTTTAGAAGGCTTTCTCAAATTTATGTGACCAAAATTTGAAGATGTAGTGCAGACCTTATCTTCATCACAATCTTCACCATTTGAGAACACTACTTGATGATGTAATTTGTAAATATTTCTCTGATCAACAACATTAGTTTTAGATTCTTCTAAATCAAAATCATCGTATTCATCACATAAGTTCACCATGTTGTAACTTATATCCTCATGATCCTTTTCTTCTTCTCCCTCTTGATTTTGTACATGCTGGCTTGCAAAAAATGATTGAGCTAATGCACAATAATTTGAGGAATGAGGAGACTAACATATAATGCACTAGGGTACATCATTTATCATATTAATAGTATTTCTTTGCAGAGGATCAGGGGTGCTTTTATCCTTGGTATTTTGGGTCAATTTGGGAATAGGTTTGCCATTTTTACATTGAGTAGTGTATGGATAATTTTTCATTCTAGGCTTCCTATTAAAATGATTATTGTCTACTATAGCTTTCTCACCAAAATTAGACTTGTTTGCATTGAAAACTAGTGGATTCATTTTTTTAGAAGAGTTAACACTTGATCCATTGTGTCTTCCTCAAGCTTCTTACTTGTAGTAGGTTTATCACTTTCCTTTTTATTGTTCCTTGGTTTGAAAAATTTGGGGTCATCTCTTCTTCCTAACTTACTAGAGGCCTTTCTATCGTTTTCAATATTAACTGCCATCTTGTAAGTGTCTCTTAAGGTTTTAAGATCCTTGTCTCTTAAATAATAAGCCATCTTACTATCAAATGCATTAAAATATCTAGTAAGACATACATCTTCATTGAGTCTCATCACTTGGAAAAACTTATACATTCCCTTTTGAAATCTCACATTGAAGTCAAAAGTGGACTCATTACGCTCTTTTTTATGTTGTTGAAATCATTCAACATGAAATCAACATTAGTATTATCTCCATATTGTTCTTTAAATAAATTTTCCAAGTCATTCCATGAACTAATGTTGTCATTTGGTAGTCTCCTAAACCTGTCTCTTGCATCTTCAGTCAACGAATGCACAAACAACTTCATAACCACATCTTCATGCCCTACTTCAAAATCATTGAGCACGTCTATAAATATCGTTAAGCATTCTTCACTAGTGAAAACATTATTTCTTGAAAACTTCACAACCTTATCCCTAAGGTCAAAGGATATAGGATGTGGGAACCCAGGGATACCTAGAAATGACAACTGTCCATATTTCTCTGTGTATATAGGTTTTTTCTAAAATCCAACAACATTTGATGTGCTTGTTGCATTTGCTTAGTTTTGGACAATGCTTTGAGGCTACTGTATTTGTTGAACAACAAGAATCTAAGTACATGTGGTGGAGGATGATGCAGGGGATGAATGAGACACATTTTAGCTTGGAACTATTGGTCCACAAGTGGGAATAGATGTTGTTGCTTGAGTGGACATATTAGGCCATGAAGCTAAGGTAGAATTGGGCTTAATGAACTAGATTTTTCTTCTTCTATCTGCTACTTGTGCTTCATTCTCCACGTTATCAAGCTCCTTAGCTAAATATTCCTTCTGTTTCCTTGTCTTCTCTAAATCTTGGTCTAGCTGAGACATGACTTGACCTGCAGATTTGCTAGGAATATCTTGAGGTTCATTTATTTGGATTTATACAACCTTTTTCTTACCCTTATTAGAAGCTTTTATAGTAAGATCTATAAGTTTTGGTTCAATAGGTTTGTAGGATTGTACTTGAGCTAAGACAGGTCCTTCCTTCTCTTTCAAAATATTTTCTCGCTTTTGGACCTTAGATCTTAGAATTTCAACATCTCCAAATACATTTGAATGTAGCTTGGAGGACTTTTCTTCTAACATTTTGTTCTTCTCTTTGAGAACAACCATGCTTTTGAGAAAGTTATCTCTTTCAATAAAAGTATTCATGGTTATTTGCTCCTATTTCTCCAAATGAATGTGTTTGGCTTCTTCTTCAACAACTCTTCTTCTAATGACTTCTACCTCAGAGAACACATCATCATGATCTGTAGTTGTTGCTTCAAACTCTACAAAATCATCCAAATCTATCAAGTTTCATTCAATATAAGGGACTTTCTCAATATTTGGCCTATTTGACTGAATACTTCTAGGTTTGAGATGTTAATTCATCTCTTCTACAATGCTGGTTCTGAAAATAGTATCTCCTACAGATGATACCATTTTATCTTCATAAAACCCAACTTCATGATAAGGTGTTGTGAAAACATTGCCTAGGAGTCTAGTGGTTTTAGACTCAGAGATATGAGATGAAATTTCTTTCTCGGTTGAAGGCTGGTATTGTGGGCTATCTCTAGGTTTCCAAGCATGATTGGATTCATCCTTCTTTTTAAGCCAACTTTTCTTACCACCCTTTGGTAAATCAGTATATAATGGGATATCTAGGTTTTCCTTCACATAGGTTCTCATATTCTTTCTCTTATTAGCCATCGTTTACTTTTTAAAATAAGCACTAGTATCAAAACCTAAGACTGAGTTGCCACCCACTAAGGGAAAATATCTATATTTGGCTAAAAGACAAAGGAACTTTTACCAGGGAAACCTTTCTTTGAAATAGATCTAACACAAGGAAACTCAACCCTAATACTTTATAATGTATACCTTTTCAAAAAAAAACTCTATTCGGCTGAAAGGCAGTTCATAAACCCATTCTATGTCACAATTTCTGTGGTATTGGATATTTTCTTAAATTCTCAAGGTGTGTCGCTTAGTAGCAACAATTACCTAGGTACATAATTACAAGCTAAAAATATTGTGACAACAATTATGGAGTATTAACAGAGATTCTGGAACTACAAAGTTCTTTTCTTTCATCGACTCCCTAGTAGAGTCACCATTTTGTTGGAGTTTCAAAGCTACCAAGTAGAAAAATACTTGATACGAGGATTTTGAGTATAAATTTTGGTCTAAGAGTCAGCTACCTCCTATATTCAACTAAGAAATCTTCAGATCTAGATCCAACTTCAATAGAATCACATGGATTCTCTACTCTTTAGGTTCTGTAAAACCAAGGCAGGTGCACCTTAGGGATATGTGGATATGTAATTGGTTTATGATTTTTGACTTCATTATATGCTTATTAGCATCATCTTTCTATTTCACTTCTATCCCTTACAGTAGAAAATGGTTACAATTCTTCTATACTTTACAAATAATCCTTAACAACAACAGCCTACAATGACATACAAGGGATTATTACAAATAAGTACTGACTAGCAATTAAATTCTTCATTCATGAAAGTAAAAATTGATTTGATTTTAAAGTTTTTCTTCATGTGAATCTATGATTTCTTCAACATGCAAACTGAATAAATGATTAGTGCCTTATACATTGGCACTCAGAGTCTACTCAACAATTTTGACCTAATTAATTACCTTACAATCAATTATATCAGCAATTAACCCTAAACCCCATTCTTATGAGTATCCTTCTTATATGAATAGAAATCCTACCACTTTATTGAAGCATTTAGTTAATTCATTGAATCAAAAGCAACAACAAATTGATATACAACTTATCCTAGTTGCATTAAATTGCATAAATATTGCTCATACAATCTCAAGATAACCAACACATGACAATAGAGACAAAATTTAGAGAAAAAGATATGGAAAAATACTATTCTTGTATTAATTCTCCTTGAAAATCATACAATGCTGATGTAAACTCATCATAACTCAAAACAAGACAACATGATCCTACAATGTGCAATGTATTCTTAGATTTGTAGAGATAGATACATCACAAAATTAACACTAAGACTTACTGGATTGAATTCAAAACTAGCATAATACTAAAATTCTACAAAATTTAGATCTCAACTCCACATCTTGGAAATCCTTTTATAGGAAGGACTGCAACAAGCTTCATATGGGAGGACACTTGTCAAAAATCTATTCAAAAGAAATACAAAGATATTTCTATTTTGTTACAAAGCAAAACATTCTTTGTACTTGGCCAAAATTCTAAGATACTGTTATAAAACTGGCAGGTGGCACTTGTTAGTAGGCATTCCTTTGGAAAATCTAGTTTTTCTTCAACTCATGTCACCATCCATGCCCCTTTTCCTTCATTCTTTAGCTTTAACTGCATACTAACTACATCTTTTAACTATACTAAACACTGTCACCGGATGACAGGGCTTTGATGTCTGCAATTAATTCCCATATGGTAATGTCTATATCCAAATCCAACCAAGTGGCATCTCTAACTACCTCCAATTCATCTAAGCACTTCGTCTACTTGACATCCATTATGGCTTTAACCTCAATAGTTACTTTATACATTTCTGCCTCTATCTTATAAATCATATCAATCATAGCATAGACTGCAGTAGGACTTGCTTCATTATTACAGAAACACAAAAAACCTGGGATGATCAAGAATGTTTTCAAAAGAAGATGACCAATCTACCTTGTCTTTTATTTTTCCTTTGCTATCCAAGATTGTAGGTACAAAATTTGGTGTACCTACAACAATTGTCTTTATTTTGTTTTGGATTAGCTGCATCTTGCCACCAAAGAAACCATTTAAGTCTTTCACCTTATGGATAACTTTTCTAGTGTTTATAATGGTTTTTTTTAGCAAGTCTTTCTTTTGAGGTAGCAAAGGGACTAAACTATCAAAAATTGTATGTAGGGGCCCCATGTACTAAAAAGTGGAGATAACAAAGAAATAGCCTCTAAGCATTTATATTCTGCTCCTTCCAATGTAAGGTAGCTAATATGCACATTCTGAGAAGTTGCTTTCAATGCATTGATCTTATGAATTAGCAAGTTCTTCATCACTCTAATCTCTCCATCCTTGCTTCTAAATTTCATTCATCAATATTCATTGCACAACTTGATGTCTCCCTTGTTTTAGGTGCTTGACCTTCTACTTGCACACTTTTGTCTTGGAGTTCTATAGCAATTTTGAAATTCTTTTTCAATGATGCTACTTCCATCTCCAATTTGAAAATCCTCTGCTGCAAGAAAAATGTTTTCTTCATCTCCTCTTCATAATTTCTTCTTGTGTTGATAAACATTTCATATGTCTTTTCCAGCTGGGCTTTTTGAGTGTCCATCTTATTTTTACCCATTAATGCTACTATACTATGCATCCCATATATTTGGTCACTGGAGGTAGACTGTGCATGCCAGAAAATAACATTCCCTATAGGGGATTCCTTGATTTCCATAAGGGTAGGTTTATCATGCTTTGGAGCTAAACTCCATATGGCCATTATTTGAGAATCTATGTTATACCCTAACTCTCTTAGCTCTCCATATTGATTCTCATCTTCAAATGAGATTGATCTCTACTGTCTCCTCATTTGATCCAATAGAAAATATGAGCTAACATCCCATCCCAGGAATACAATCATGCCACTTCTTGTTATCAAATCTCTGGCTTCTTCAACAGTAAGGGTTTCACTTGTAGGATCATATTCTTGTAGTTTTTTCTCAAGTCCAAAAACTACTTCATTTGAATCACCTGGCTTCATTTGTATGGATAGTTCATTCTGCTTTATTTTGAAGAAAAAGCTCTTGAATTCCTTAGATTTTATAAAATTGTCATCACTCATGAACTCACGAGCTTCAATAATTCTGTCATCTATCATTTAAGCCTCTAACTATAATTTCTTTGTCCTTTACTCATCTTTAGATGCCTAAGATATAAAATACCTTCTCCGTATATCATCAAAATACTTACTACCCCTTGGTAGAATTTGGAGGGCTTTTTGCTTGGCTTTATCTAGTAATTCAACCATGTTTTTCCTTTTATTTCTTTGTTCTGCCCACTAAGAACTTTTAGGAACATCTTCCTCAGGCTACCCCTCTTCAAGTTGTTCCTCATCATTAGAAACTTGCACCATGATCTCATCATTTTAATAATTAGGATCAATCTCATTCATGATTGGCTTAAGGACTTGGGACACTAATTCATCAAAATTCGCTACACATTTGCCCAATCTAGACCAGTAATCTTCGTCAAGATAAAACCCTTTGAATGATGGATTTTCCTTTTTTGTTTCATACTCAAAGCTGACAATATCCCTATATTTGACCATCTTGTCCCTACACATGTCTTCATTTATTCTGTCAGCAATAATATCTTCTTCCCACATAGGCTTGGTAGGAGGCAAATTATATCCCCTTATATTCTTTAGGGCATGTCTAACTACATTGAATGGGTCATAAGTTCTAGCTAACCTAGTTGGCAGTTTATAAATTTTCAAGAATGCATTGGTTACTTTAATGACATTCTTACCAATTTCAAACTCTCCTACTGATCTTAATTGATGAAGTAGGATGCAAACATGATATCTAGTGAATGGATTACCTATGATACCAATGTTCAAGTTTTGGAAAATCTTGCAAAACTTGAAAGAGTTGTATGCAAACCAAAAGCCATCTTATTCATTGAGATTTAAAGAATATATATAATGATGGAATATCAACAACCACCATAATGATGAATTCAAAATATTTATGTGGCTAAAATAAAATAAACAATAAATTAAACTAAACTATTCAAAACTAGGTAAAATATTTTAGGGACCAATTACAGTTTCAACTTGAAATTTTAAGCAGAATACCTCTGAAAAAGGCCAAACAAAAAGATATAGAAAAACTATAAAAAAAAAATGAAAAATACTTTCAAAAAGATTAGATCTTCTATATAATATGGATCATTCCTCCCCCCTTAAGAGGTAATGGGCCCCATTGCATTAATCTTCTATAGTAGATGAGGGAATTGTGCTGCAACCTGTTGCTTGGTTAATTTGAACCACCATATATAGTAAATTTTTTTGATTTCTAAAAGATTTCATCATGACTTAAGTGACATGATCACACTGTAATGGCGTAGTAATGGATGGATTCAATTTTTTAGGCATGAATATGTTCAACAACTTGAGAGATATCCAATAATGGAGGAAAATAGGGTCACAATAGTTTTACATTAAAAACTGGATTTATTCCCTAAAACTGTGGTAGATCAAGTTCAAAAGCATTCTTACCAACTTGTTTCTTAATGGTAATGGCCCATATTGAATAGGATGAAGCTTTCGATAAGGTCCTTGGAGGCACTTCTTTTGAAAACGTAGCGATACCTTGTCACCAAATTGGAAATGATGGGGAGTTTTATGCTGATCATGTCTTTCTTTATACTTCTTGTTGCTTTGTTCTAAAATATCATGAACTTGTTGTAACTATTTGATCTTCTCAATAAATTTGTCTACTTTATCTACCTCCTTTTTAGTATTTATTGGCTAACTAGATTGCAACACTACTAGTGCTACATCTATGGGTGCCAATGGTTGATAGCCAAGACAAACCTCAAATGGGCTGTGTCCTATAGTGGTGTGGAGTGCACAATTGTAGCTATGCTAGACATAAGGCAAGCTCTCATCCCATGTATGTGGGTATTTGGAGTGGTACATTCGAAGGATATAGATAATCATTCTGTTGACTACCTCTATTTTTTCATCTGTTTGAGGATGGAATGTTGTAGACTTTGTCAACTTCGTGTCCATTCTAGCCCATAATGAAGACCAAAAATTGTTCAGGAACTTGCTATCCCTATCTGAAATAATGCTTTTTGGCAACCCAAAGTGAACCCAAACATATTCAAAAAATAGCTTAGCAGTCTCCTCTACTAAAATCATTTTTTACAAGCCACCATGATAGCCATTTTAGAAAATCTATCTACTACCACATATATACAGTTATTTCCCCTTCTGCTACTTGGCAGCCCAGACATAAAGTCCATTGAAACAAAATGCCATGGTTTTTTAGGAATAGTTAATGGTAGATAGAGGCCCAATTTATGATTTGAAGGCTTTGTAGTTACACAAGCAACATAATATTTTATATATGAAATGATATCATGTTTCATTTTTGGCCAATAGAAATACTTTTAAAGAATTGTAGTAGTCTTACCAATACAAAAATGTCCTGCCACCCGGCTATAGTGTGCTTCTCATATCAGTTTCTTTGTTTCTTCATAGGGAACATATGCTTGACCAATATAAGAAAGTAACCCATTGTATATATAGAAATCAGGAACATTCTTCATTTCTAAGGCAGCATTGTAAATATTACAAAAATCAATATCCTTACCATATAGTTGAGTCCAAGTTTCTCTTTGATGGCCACATGAATCCAACACCATTGTCAAATCAATGATTGGAGGCCTACTCAAACAATCTAATACTTTATTAGTGTTGCCCTTTTTATGACAAATGTTGAGGTGAAATTTTTTGAAATAAGCCAACCATTGTTGATGCCTATCATTCTGCAACTCCCCTTGTGTTTGTAGGAATTGCAGAGGTTTATGATCTATATGTATCACAGTTTCTTTTCCCAAAATATAGTGCTTCCATTGTTTACAAGCCTGAACAATGACATACAACTCCTTGTCATATGTGGGGTACCTGCGAACTATTTCAAAAAATGTCTCACTATGTTATGCAATGGGATGCCTGTGTTGCATGAGTACAAAACCAAGGGCATAATCTGATGCATCTGTTTCTATTTCAAATGACTATTGCAAATCTAGAAGAACCAAAATTGGAGTTGAACATAGTCTGAGTTTTAAGTCCCCAAATGCTTTTTTTATTTTTCCTCTATCCACTGAAATTTTCTTTTGTTCCACCTTTGAGTGACTGATTAAGAGGCCATGCTAAATGTCAAAAAAAAAACAAATCTATGATAGAAGTTGGCTAGACCTAAGAAACTACCCAATTCTATGAAATTCTTAGGAGGTGGCCAATCTTGATGATTTGTATCTTTGTAGGGTCTACGTGAACACCCTCATGATAAATGTTGTGCCCTAAATATTGGATGATTTGCATACCAAAAGAGCACTTGTCTATGTTGGCATAGAGTTTATGTTTCTACAAACTCAAGAGTACACTTGTTCAACATGTTGCAAGTGTTCAGACCAAGTTTTACTAAATATGAGGATATCATCCAAATAAACAAATATAAAAGCATCAATGAAGGGTCCGAGCACATTATTCATCAACCTCCTGAATGTGGCTGGTGCATTTGTTAGGCCAAAAGGCATAACCAACCATTCAAACAAACCTTCCTTAGACTTGAATGTAGTCTTGAATACATTCACTAGGTCAATTGGTACTTGGTGATACCTAGATTTGAAGTCAATTTTTGTAAAGAACTTAGCCCCCTTAAGTTGATCCAAAAGGTCATCAATTCAAGGAATTGGATATATATTTTTCATAGTAATTTTTTAAGTGCCCTATAATCAATACAAAGTCTCTGTGTCCCATCTTTCTTTCTTGCCAAAACTATAGGACCTCTGCAAGGTGAATAACTTGGCCTGATATGTCCCTTTTCAATCAATTCCTGAATCTATCTTTTAATTCCATCACTTTCCAAAACTGATCTCCTATATATTGGTTCATGAGGCAATGGTGTTCCTGGAATTAGATCAATAGAATGTTTGACTTGGTAGTGTGTTGGGACCCTTGCTGGTGATTTAAATACACTATGGTATTCTTCTAAAATTTTATCCATCTCCTTTTTCTAATCTACTATGGTGGCCACCTTACTATGTGCATTAAGGACAACTGACTTTTTTTCTCAGAACAAATCATGAGGAGTACAAAAGTTCTAGTTTTAGCAATTAAACATTTACATTGTTTAGCAATAACTAAAGAAGCAACTTGAGTCAGGCATACTTCCGGTATTTGATATCTCTTTTCACCAAGCTTGATTGTGACATTGTGAGGTCTGGATACATACACCCTATGCCTTTGATACATGTATGGTTGTCCCAAAAAAACATCACATACATCTAAAGGTGCTACATCACATATTATTTCATCCTTGAATGGTTTGATTGAGTATGATAGGTGACACTGCTAATTTATCTAAATATCTTTTTCTTCACTAACTCATCCCATAGCGTATGGTTGTGGGTGTCTGGTCATTTTAAAACTTAATCTCTTGGCTATCTCCGTAGAAATTAAGTTCTTTTGGCTCCCACTATCAACAATAAATTGTAGAGGCTTTCGATCAACCCACATCTGTGAATGAAACAATCTCTCCTCATCTTCACGTGGAACTAATTTCACTATTGCAAAAATGGTATACAGGTCTACTTCTATTACTGAATCATTTTTAGGATTTTCCATTAGTGTTGATTCAGGCTCAACTTCTTCTCCTCATATTTCTATCATTAAATTCTTAATTCTTTGATAGTTCTTTGTGTTATGAGTTGGACTCTTATGTATCTCGCCCCACATGCCCATATTTGGTTGTCTTTTTGGTAGCCCACCACATATTCTTGGGTGGATTTGAGGGAGGGTCCTTCCCCACTAGTTTTCCCCCAAATTTATTATTGTCTTCACCCCTTGGCTTATTATTTGAAAAATAATTCCTTTTTCCTTTATGTTTTAACTCAAATTTTGTAACATATTTTTAAGCAGTTGCCAATGTTTCAATATTCAAGAATTTCATTTCAATTTGAATGTATCTATGAAGCCCACTATGATATTTCAAAATTTGATGCTTCTCTAAATTTTCTATACCAAGTTTTGCAGAGAGTGCATGGAATGTATTGGTGTAATCTCGCACAGATTGGTCCCTCTTTTGTCAAAGCAATTGCCATTCTATATATTTATGTTCATATACATCTTTAGGCAAGTATGCTTCATTCCAAAAATTCCCCCTAGGTGGGTATGTTATCAGAGAGCATTTCCAACTCTTTTCTTGCCTCACTTTCTTTATTTGATGCTCTGGTTTCCCATGCTAGTTTGACATGAATTTCAAACTTCAAGAGGGAAAATGTTATTTTTTCCACATTAGAAAATTTATTTATAGAGAAATATCGTTCTAACTTGGATAACCAATTATTAACTGGATCAACATTGACTTTTCCTTCAAAATTTGGGATATCAAAGTTCACCTATACTTTAAAAGGGGTGTTCCCATGAAATGGTGCTACTGAATTTGACACTTGTTGGTTCTTCAAATTTCTAAAAACTCACTCATCATATCTTCTTGCTGCTTGGCCAAAGCCTCTTCCACCATCTTCTTCATAGAGTCTGTCAAAGTAACTAACATCTTTGGTTTTGTGCGCCATAGAGGAAGTTATTCTGACAGATTTCTTGTAGCCAATCCTAGTCTTTGATAGGAGGTTCTTGTATTAGTTGGCATATAGGAGTGTTCATAATTTGATACCACTGATCTAAATTGATGAAGTGGGATGCAAACATTATATCTGGCGAATCAATTACCTGCAACACTAATGTTCAAGTTTTGGAAAATCTTGTAAAGATCAAAAGAGATGTATGCAAACCAAAAGCCATCTTATTCATTGAGATTGAAAGAATATATACAATGATGGCATATCAACAACCACCATAACCATGAATTCAATTTTTTTATGTGGCTAAAATAAAATAAACAACAAATTAAACTAAACTATTCAAAACTAGGTGTTTAATTACCCCAACTTGTTGGGGTCATAACTTTTGACTTCTAGCTCAAAATTTGAAACCACTTACACCATTGGAAAGAAGAACTAAAATCTAGTTTAGTCCCTAAAATAGAGAGCCTACAACTACTCAACTTTACTGACCAATTACAGTTTTGGCTTAAAATTTTGAGCAGAAGACCTCTGAAAAAGGCCAAACAAATAGATATAGAAAAAATATTAAAAAAATGAAAAATACTTTCAAAAAGATTATATCTTCTATATAATTTGGATCACCTACTTTTGTACATCTATAGAAAAAGGTTCCCTTCTTGACACTTTCGCCTAAGTATTCTCTATTTAGGGAAATCAATTGTGAAAATATTTCTACAAACCCTAACCTCTCAAGCACATACTTGGGTAGGATATGGGGTAACTGAGAGCATCCAAAGATTCTTATGATAGTATATTCTTCAAACAGGAAAACACTTCCCCAATCACATGCCAATTACTTTCCAACATCAAAACACATTTTAGGTTTAACAACCTTTCTTATACTCCTAGGGATTCTTTCAATTAACAACCTTGTCATTTTTAAAATTGGATAAACAAAATCATTATAAAAAGCAATGACATTAGAATAGGGGTAAAAAAATTTCCATACCCTTGTCCACCTTTGTACTGGTATCCTTTCTCCCCATTCAAAGAAGCTCTGATCAAATATATCAACATTCTTGAACAAGACTAGGTACATGATTAGGGAATAGTCATAAAATTTGAAACCCATCAATTCTCCTTGTTGAGCAACACTGATCTCCTTATGGATACTCCCAATGATATATTCCATAAAATCATACCCAACATTATGATTTGGGTCTTGGATGTTCAAAACCATAATATAATGTGCTCCAGTGGCATTCATGGTTCCATCTGAACCTAGGGCTTTGGTGATTCCAAACATAGTATTTTTAAAGTATCATTGGAAAAATTCCAAGGGTATAATCTCTTCAATCTCTCTTCTTTGGAATTTCTCTCACATTCTTCTTTACCAAAGCAATATTTCTAGTCATATTCTTGCTCATGTAGAAACTCTTCTAATTTTTGAAATTCTTGTTCAATTTCTTTATCTCAATCGGCAAGGACATAAGTCCACCCAAGTTGAATGCCTCTATGAATGTATCTTTGTCCAAAGATAGGAAAATTCTTCTATCTCTCCTATGGAATGAATTATTAATAGGATTGTAGCATTTGAGTAATGCTTTCACCAGGGCCACATCTACAAACACTTCTGGCATAATCAATTTGCCCAAATTCTTTACCCAAGGGTTACACACTAGAACCCCTATTGCTCTATTCTTGTAGAGATACTAGAACAATTCATACCCATTCCTATCAGGAACCTCTGTTTCTCTACATGATACATATGGGTCTTTGAAAGCCAAACCATTTGTATTCTAGGCATTAGTGGACCTAGGAAGAATATGTATCCATTCTTCTATTAATGTACTAGGAACCTTTGGTGGTGCATCTGGGTCTTTAATTACTGCTTATGCAATTAGTTCTCCTTCTCTTTGAGCCATCTCTCCAAATGATTCTATTAACTCTATATACTAGATGCTAAAAATCACTAGAAATCACTTTGCATCTTGAAATGCACTCAATAAATTTAGGAAAGTATGAAAATGGTAATGAAAATTTTCTTGTCTTTCAGACTTTATTTACTTTTGTAATGAGAGCATGGCATTAATGGCATTTAAGATCAACACGCTTGAAAAACCTATCAATTCTTAAAAAGCTGACAATATTTATGCTTTTTAACATCTTTGTACATCCAACTCATACTCTTTCTTCTAGCTTAGACATGGCCATTTAAAACTACTTTCATGCTTTAAAATTGACAGCTATAATGATGTGAAAGCCAAGTCATTGCTTTGCGACTATTTTCATGTTTTTGTTGATCCTGACTGTGACCATGCCACTAGGGTTTTCTTTCTAGTGTTTCACACCATTGTATTGTATCTTTCTAACTACCAAGTTTGTCTTGTAATGTAATGAATGCCCTTATTCACTTATTTGTAACTCCATTTTATTTTAACTTCATAACTGTCATGATTTGGTGATGAGCCTTTTACTTAGCATTCTGCATGTTCACAACTGTATATCACATAACACCTTTTATGCCTACAATGATGTGCTGCTTTAAATTTTTACCTTATTGCCCCTTCATGATTGTTAAGCAAGATGTGCACTCTAACCATGCGATGATGTTCCAAGCATTTTTCTTTGACATTTTCTCTATCTCACAGCATTGCAACTTAATATCTTAAAAGATTAAAAAATCGTGCAAGGGTGTGAAATATACCTTTTAACTACAATAGTTCCTTTGTTCACGGCTTCACACCGTTATTTGTTTATCTTTATTCTTCGAATGCAAAAATTCAACTAAAAGCTTTCATTGGCTCACTCCACTAACCCAAGGTTGTCTAAATTTAGTTGTGAGTGCACACCTTCATATAATTCTTAACCATTAGAAGCTTCTCGCAACCTCACAGCTTAATCTTCACACTTTATCTAGTTTCTTACAATGTTGCACTTGACATCTTTATTGACTACTTTCTTTCATTTGTGTGGTTGCAACTCAAGATACCTTCCATACTTTATAACCTTCGACCATGTGCTGGTGGTTTAGGCTTAACCTTTTTCCTCCTATCACAACGTTACCACTTGAAATGCCTTAAGTCAAGAATGACTCATGATCATGCACTCTTTCTTATTTTTCTCAATCACAGCTCCAGCCTTGATGTTATCACAGATCGCAAAAAAGTCGAGCTGAGCTTGGAAATAGATAGTTTCACTCTTTCACCACCTTGGGAACAATTAGTTAGCAGAGTAGAGCAATGTTGCAATTATTAAGATTTTGTAACATCGTGACTTAAAAGATACAAAAGATAATGAAATACAAACATAAATAATTAGCTAGCAACTTAAAGATATAAAGATATAGCAAGGTTTTCATATATCTCCTTTTAAAAGGTGAATGTATTTTGTATGAGCTTAAATGACATATCAAAACAAAGACTTTACATAGGGTTTTTTTAAAAGGTTAACAAAATACTCAAAAACCCTAAGCATTTAAACATGATTCTTCCTATTTTTCACAAATTTTAACAAGCTTCTAAGTAGGTAAAAAATTAGGCCAACAAATTCTTCATGATAAAATTCAATTTTTTTTTTGTATCACCCTTGGGTGGCTCAAGCTTTTTAACCTCTTTTATCAACTCCACCATACCCTCTTCTTCATTAAGCTTTATAGGTTTTCTTTGTTGAAGTAAAACCCCCCATTTAGCCATGATGGAGTCATTCCCATGGTTGACATATACTATGTCAAAGACATTGGTCTTTTCTTGATGAGGGAGGACCACTGATTGAGCTTCTATTTTAGCTTGGGTCTCAGCTCTAGGATGAACTTGTTTTGCTTGTTGAGCATTTGTTCCTTCTTATGATATCTAATCAGTATGTAACTAGACATACTCCCCTTCCTCTAAGTTTTCACTCTCAGGCTTGAGTATCAGAGGAGGTAGGGCAACTAATTCATACTCCAATTGAAGAGGCATAAATGGAAGATCTTGTGATAACAGAGGAGGAATGCTGAGAGGCCATTTTCATAAAGGAGGAAAATGATTCCAATCTTCTCCTATGACTCATTTTGAGGGGTATATGTATCTTCCCTACTATTTCAGTTCCCCATCGACATAAAATAAAAGTATGAGATGCCAAAGACAACAACTACTTCACCTTCCATCTCTACAATCCCTTTATGTTGTTCATCTTCTGAGGTCTCTATGTGGACAAATTCTTGGGGAACAAAAGGTAGCATTTGAGTCAAACTCCTTTCTTCTTCTGCAACCCTTACTAAGTGGGTTCTCATGTTTAATGGGACATATTCTTTTGGCTCCCCTTCTTCCTTGTCTTCTAGCTTAGGGATGGTTTCTAGCACACAAGGCAATGGGGTGTGTTTTTTCTTCAACTTCCTCCTCTTCTCATCTACAACCATCATCTTAGTTTAGGCTCTTTTAGGTGCTAATGGGGAGGTCTCTACTGGTACTAAATGGTCTTTTGCTACTGATGCTCCTTCTTCTAATGGTTGGGCCTCTTCTTTCTCTAAATGAACTTCCTCTTGTGTTGCAACTTTCTCTACTTGAGCTTCTTCTTCTTGGCCTCTCATTCGAGTCACCTCTTTCTCTTCTTGTTCTTCATCCTCTTAGTCTTAAAGTCCTCTACCTCTTGTTCACATTGATGTACCATTTTTGGCCTTACTGGTGACATCCCAGGATAGGTAGGTATAGTAACTCTGGTTCCCTTTCCATTCTTGGGTTGAATCATGGTCTGAAGGGTTGGGGCTTTAGTAATTGGGTCTAGACAAAAATATTTTCTAACCCATTCTGTTTTCAACTCAATAACATGTTGAGCCCTATGATGAATATCATAATTTTCTTCTCACCTAATTTCTACGTTCATGATGGACCACTCATATATCTTATCCCTATTGTATAAGGGATATAATACTTTAGGAGCCTCCTTGTTCCATGCTTTGAGGGGAATTTCTAGGTTAAGCACCTTTTCAGGAAGCTTTACACTCATTCTACAATAGTCCCTTATTTAGACATCATAGTCATATACAAAGTTCATACAATGATCTTCAAGTGCCATATTAGACATGAACATCTTCCTTACAAAATGTTGCACCATTGCAATATTGTCAAAGTATGAGCAAGGTGACTGATAATCCTTAAGAGGATACTTGTCCCATTCTAAATCAAATGAAGCAATGTTCTACTTCTGTTTGACTTCAAAAGCCCCAATTGTGATCAACCAGACCCATGTCTTCTGATGTTGCTTTCTCACCCTATCATAGGCATAGGCTAGTTGCCTTACTATCTCTAATACTAACAATCTTTCTGATGGATATCTTGGAAGATTCTTTGGGCATAAGAGAGTACCCATTACACAAATATAAGAGAATGTGTTGAACTTGATAAAATATACTCTAATATGTGTTATTTGTGTTGTTGCTTCTACTGACATTCTCTTGGCATAGTCCCCTTCTATAAATTAAATGATAGAAAATATGAACCCATCATTAATCGACACATATTTAGGACTCTTTAAGGGGAGCTTCTTCTTCATGAGCTAGGAATAAACTATCTATAACCAAGAATTTTCATCCTACATGTTTCCCTTACTAAATAACCTTGGGTAATCTATAGGTCTTGCTACTAGAAGATATACTATATAAGAACTCATATAGAAGTGATGGTAATTCTTTACTGAAATTAGTTGTTTATCTAGATTGTCACTGAGGGTAGTAGCCCAATCAATAGGTAGCTTCCCTATCCTAACATTTTCTATAAAGTATAACATCCATGTCTCTAAGTGACCAGCTCTAAGGAGGCCCATAGCTCTACTTAGAAGGACTATAGAGTAGCCAATTTCATCTATGATGTAGCCTCAGGTCATATTGACCTTTCCACTTCTCAATGATGTCTTATTAATGAGGTACTTTCCTTGTACGAGATCCTATGCTTCTAACTCATTTTCCCTATAACATCTATCTGCAATGTCGCAGGTGATATGTAAGTATTGATCTACCCATGGTAGATGGAAGACCTTCTCAATGTTCTAAGATCTAATATCTAGGATATTTTATCTAGTCATGCTCTTAACCACTTTCTATTCTAACACATAATGGTGTGGTAGAGTCATAATTTGTTTCAATGATTAAACTAACACCAGATGAGAAGCTGTGTTTACTAATCCATTTCTGATCAAAGTTGACACCATGGCTGACCTCTCCTTGGGCTTGTTACATAGTAGTAGAAAGGCGTTCAAGTCAATATGTCCCAACTTGGTGTCTTGGATTTTAGAATGCTTCTCTCTAAACTAAGATTTCTTAGGCACTCCTTGATATTTAAAGGTGACTTGTTTTGAGGCAATCTTTGTGGCCATAGAGGATAGAGATGATGTCATTTTATCAACACAAAAGATAATTATTAGTATTAGTGATGATGTAAACTTAAAATGTTCCTAAAACATGACTCGGATTGATATGAGGCTGACCAAAATAGAAGAAATTGATTAAAATCCCTTGATTATGCTTGAAATGTGCAGATGTGCATTACCCGTGTGTGCAAAGTGTGCACATGTGTGCTTTATAGGCTTACAAAATTGAATATATATAGTATGCATATGCATGCTTTATTGGCTTACAAAATTGAATATATAAAGTGTGTACATTGCACACTCAACACACCTATGCATGTGCACAGCATGCACACTTTAATTGTGCATGTATGGGGGTTTCTTCTTGTATATATGCACTATATGCACAAAATGAGGGTGCAAACATGCTTATGTGCACATGTCTGCATCCTCTGCTATTGTTTTTTACCTCAAAAGGGTGGATGGGGTGGTGCGTAGTAGCAGAGGTGTGGAGTAGTGGAGCTCGAGAATGTGCAAAGGTGCATATCTCTAAGCTATGAGAAATGAAAAAGTGTTTTATGAAGAGGGAGAAGGGGTATTTATAGGTAGGATCTCTGTAAGGTGTGCATCTTTGAAGGTGAACACATGCACATCCCCACATGTGGGCCTCCTCAATTGGAGGTGAGTGTGCACGTTGCACACTTAGTGCACATGCCCAATTGCGCATGGTGCACTAGTGCACAACTATGCAAATTTTGTTCTTTGAAGAGAAATTTTTCTTTTTGACCCTCAAACATGACTCAAACTTGCTTGACTGGGTATTAGGGACTAACTTAGACTTAGAGGAATATCCTAATTGATCAAGGAACCTAATTGGGTACTTTGAGATTGATCTCTCACTCAAAAAGAGGGGGGGCATTTTGGACTAAAAAATGGGGCATGTACTATGAAACTGCAATAGTTACCTAAAGGTGCACATCTTTAAGGTCAGTCCTAGTGGTAAAATCAGTCAAATCTTACATGTTTTCTGTAAATTCAACCACTCCACCTCATTTGTCAGAAGGAAAGAGAGGGAAGTTGACATACCTCATACACATATATAGTTTGTCACTGTTGTTTTTCATTAAATTGGATATTTGATTCCAGATCATTAGTTTTCATGCCCTTGTATTTGGAGCATAGATGTTAAAAAGTTGCAACACCCCTAGAAGCTCTCTTCATCTCTCTATAACTATACCCAACACCAGGTCAAATCTTCACTGTATTCATGAAAAAGATTAGTTGTTTAAGATCATATTGTTTTAGAGGACTATTCAGCCCTCTCATGTTCCACAAGAGGAACTTCATTTCTTACCTTTATAAAGTTGTCCAAAGTCAATTTCCTATTGTATGCTCTTAAAAGTACGTATGAAGATTAATCTTAAACAATGCAAACATTAGTGGGTTAGCACATATAAAATCAATACAAAGTAAAAGAGATTATTCCTCTAAAAAAACATATTCATGAAACATTAACTTGATCTACTGAAATTGAATGAAAGATGTAACATATGATATTAATTAAAATTGAAAGCTCAAAACTATCTCAATTAAAATTGAAAGCTCAAAACTATCTCATGTTTCCCTAACTAACACAACTTAAACTACTCCAAGATTCAACATCTTAGTATCAATCCTAGAATGGGAATGTGCTAATTATGATGATCTACAATGATTCTTGGATGAATGTGAAAGAGCTATATCAAATCTATATGGATGAATGATCTAACAAGATAAATACATGAAAATACTCTAAATATGATACTAAATAATGCTAGATGATGCTAAATTATACTAATAACTTACAGAAATGATATCAATGACTTGATAACTCTTAGCTCTAGAATGCCTATAACAAGGATGCATGAAACTTGTTCACTTTACTCTTCAAATGACCTTCTATTTATAGATTTTTCAAGAAGGGTTGGGTAAATTTTAGATTTTACTTTAACTTCAAGAGGATAAGGTTTAAATGAAATCCATCTAGGATAAGGAATTCATGAAGGGATATTCAAATTGGATTGTTATACTCCAAAGGGATATATGAGGGTAAATACTCATTTTTCCTTTTTTCTTTTATTGAATTTATCTTTTGGGATATTTTCAAAAACATGATAAATGCTCATTTTTTCTTTTATTTCTTTTATTTAATTTATCTTTTGGGATAGTTTCAAAAATGCATAGATAAATGATTATTTATTTCCTTTTTGAAATTGATTTTTTCTTTTTGAATTGATTTTCCTTTTTTGAATTAATTTTCCTTTTTTGAAGCAATTTTCCTTTTTTGAATTGATTTTCCTTTTTTGAATTGATTTAGAATTAGAATTATTAATATGATAAAAACTTAGGCAATTAATTCATTAAATTAAGTACGTAAATAAATTGATGTTTTGATTAATCCAAATGTTTGTTGTTTTTCTCATTTTTTGTGATATTGTCTTTAATCCTTGTTGATTTGATTAAAATCCTGTTGTTGAAGTCATGCCAATTTTAGGGTGTTTACAAATGCCCCTCTTTGAGATAATATGTGAGGTATATTAGTTCAAAGAATGTCTTGATTTTTAATCCAAATTTGATGATCAAATACTTGATTGTTGATGCCTTGAGTTTCAGATGTTGATATGATGATTGGGTGCCTTAATTATTTATGATTTACTAATTTGATGCTAACATAATACCCGATTGTTGATGATTTAATGCTTGATGTTGATGTGGATATGATGATGTTCAAAATTTTGGCAATTAATGCCATTGTTTTTGAAAGTTTTTCTTGGATGCCCCTATTTGATTAATTGTGCTTGTTTGTCTATATGATAATATGGATATTGATATAATGTTGATTATTGATATGGTGCCTCCATAGAAATGAAATTGGAATGAGTTGGTTGCAAGATATGGAGATTACTATTTTATTTGAGAAATGAATGTTGTGTGATGAAAAAAGACTATTTAATGAGAAATGTGTGATGAGTGCTATTGTAGCTAGTCAGGTTGGAGATGTCTTTCCCAAAGATGTGGTAAGATCAAAAAGATTAGATCAGTCAAATCAATTAGATGAGGTGAATTGATCAGTCATATAGGTCAGATGGATAAGATGTGTCCTTCACAAGATATAGAGTTAGGAAAATGTTGTGTCCTCTCAAGAAATAGAGGTGGGAAAATGAGGTGTCCTTCTCAAGATATAGAGTTGGACAAATGATTGGTTCATGTTCAAACCATAAGTTTGGTAGCTAATTTGGATGACACTTAGATTGATTTAGGATAACCACCTTGAATGATGAGATTGATTGGATATAAAAATAGGAGTGAGATCATAGACTAGACATGTTAGGGTTATAGCCTTGACCATTTGAATTGAGTGAACTTGGGATAAAAAAAACAAGGAGATAAAATGCTTGTATGGATGATGAGAAGATGCAATGTTTCAAAGATCATCAATTTCTATGATATACATAGCTTGTTGAGTCTAATTATTCCATTGATGAGGATTCTAGTGATGATGATTGTGGTAGAAATAGAGGGAGCTTTAATGAGTTGGTGTAGCACCAGGTATACTAGGTACATGACAAAAAGATGAAGGCTTGGGTGCCTCTAGTGAGAAGGAACTATCAGAGCAGACTGTTGCGCCACTTTTGTTTTCCAGTCTATTGATAAAAGTGAGTACTATATTTTAGATGAGATCAATCATTTTCTTGAAATGTTTGAGTCTAGGTCTAGATCCTTGAAGGCTAGGTGATCTCTATCATATTTTCCCATTTTTCCTTCTCTCTCTTTACTGGTCGGGTGAGTTAGTAACTAATTTGATAGAGATCAAATTTACTCATTACAAATCAAACACATTCTCTATTTTCTTACAACGTACCATCTTTTGATAAACAAGTGTTAGTAGAAATTTGGACATTGCCTTCTCCTCGGCAGGTTTCCAACCCATGAAGGCGATTTCCCACAAAAGACCACTTGGAGACATATATAGTTATGAAACATGCAAAGGGTGTGAAATTCTACAAAAAATTGTTGTTTGAATCAAAGACAAATATCCTAAAAATGATTTGGATTTGTCATCACTCAAACATTAAGCCTTGGTGGAAAACCTAAAAATGTCTTCTCCACGACAAGTTTCCAACCCATAAGACAATTTTCCACAAAGCATCTAAAGGTGAAAAATAAGATGTCAAATGTTACCCAAATAGATCTTTATGCCTCAATTAAGCATCCTTAATAGCTAGGAATGCAGTTGTTTAAGATTCAACCTATAAAGAAGTGTTAGCAAAAAAATGGAAGTTGCATTCTCCTCAGCAGGTTCCCAACCCATGCAAATGATTTTTTGTATATACAAGAAAGATCTAGCTAACAAGTGAATTTGTTTTTTGCACTAGATTTGGAGTATGTTAGAATGATATTAGAATGGATCAAACCATTATGGAAAGAGGATATAATCAGAATCTCACGTAGTGGACTTCCATCAATAGAGTACCCCAATAGAAACTTTTTTAAACTAAAAGGAAAAAGGAGAATTAAGAAATGAGCTTGTAGAAAGTTACTGTTGCACTCAACAAAATAGTAAAAAGACCCCTAAATATTGAATGAGCTTTTGAATTTACTATCCAATGGGTATTTCCTTACATTTCATCCATGTGGCATGAATTTTGAAGAATAATGGATGAATTGAGACTCTCATAGAAAATCACACAAGCAGTTAAAAGAGTTACTTTATTTCTTTGATTCGTCATTCTATCGATACCCATAGCTTTTTGAAAGCTTGTGACTATTGCATTTGTTGTTTAATTCACCATTTTGATTCAAAATATTATTCATAAGCTTATGAAAACAAAGTTTGTGGGTTTTAATGGTTGACTAGGATCATGTCCGAACTACAAACTTTCACAAAAACCTCCCTCTGCTTCTATGACATGGCAGATTTCCAAAGGAGGGTCAAATCTAAATAGATTCATCCTATCACAGAGAAGCTTCAATAGTGTGGTTTAGTTGAGGTTGCTAGTTTTTTGGTTGTAGTCCAAGCCCTGGAGCTTATTTATGAATGAATTCATCACTACAATCCAAAAACTAAGTAAATAATTCTACTTGATGATACAATATTAATTTCAATTGATAGGCAGATAATGGTAAATTGTCTTTGTGTGCTAGAGTGAGAGGAGTTCTTTGACTTGACTGTTGGTGGGGCCACCTCATAATTATTAGTGAAGAAGATGATATAGAGGAAGGAGATCATGAGAATTTGGTTCTAGAAGCCACGAAGTGATAAGAGAAAAGTTCCTAAAACTTTGTTTGGAACTAACCTTAAGCTAGAAATAATTGAAATTTTGGTCCTTCTACATAGATTGAGAGGTAAAGTAGAAGCCTTAAATTTTGTTGAGCAATATTTCTTTTTCGTTAAAGTTATATGTCAAACATAGAACATTGATTGGGTGCAAGAGGTAAGTGAGATTCTATTTAATGCTCTCCAGGTAGCCAAGTTTTACAATACATTCTACATGTCTTCCTTCTTGATTTACATACTAGCTTCATTGCAATTATGACCAGGCCTTCCAAGATTAGAGGATTTCTCTAATGCTATTTAAGTCTTATGAGTTTTACCCATGTTTTCAATTACATAATAGTTATGTAGATTATGTTAAGGTGAATGACATGTTTACCATGAGGATTTGTAGGGAACTAAAAGGATGCCTAGAGAGAAGATTCAACCCCAAAGCTATGGCCACCATTAGTTAGTTTGGATGTTTATTCAATTCTCATCATTTTCTTATTTGCATCTTGTAGCATTTGATGGGTTCCCCTTGAAGCTACTGAGATATCCAAGTGACATGATCATGTCAATCAAGATTATACAACAAGCTTTGCAAGTGAACATATTGAGTAGAAGCCTAAAGAATAAGGGATACAAATTCCCCATTAAGGTTGGAGCTTTTAGTTGCAACACCTAGTTTTATGCCAAGAACATGATGAAGGTGTTCAAGAAGAAATATAAGGTTGACATGTATGAAGTCCTAAGACCTATGTTCAACCCAAATGGTTATGCCAAAGATTTTCTACAAATAGGGAGCATGATAAAGAATATCACCATGATCGAAGATTATTGGGCCAATGGCAAAGATGAGTTTAAGAGCCATGATTGAGCCTTCACTAGATTGGTAGTGGATCAAGTGAAAATGTATAAGGTGAATATAGATGTAGATGGAATTGAAGATGACAGTCAAAATATGTATAACAATACTTATTTGACCACATTGAGGAACACTCTCACAAGTTTAGAACCTTTTGAAGATGCTATGAAGGATCTAGATACAATGATGGCCAGAATCTACAAGAGAATTGGAAGGTGGGTCGAGTGGACCACAACACGGTGAAGCAAGAGCAAAGGCATGCCCACCCAATCTTCCTTGAATTTAGCAAGAACTTAATCTTCTCAAAGTGGTGCTTCAAGCACAATCTGACCTCTCACTCAAGAACCTGCTCAACCTATCAGAGGAATTGATCAACCTTCTGACAAGAACATCCCACTTGATAAAACTTGTTAGGATGGTTCATTGCTAGTGGTCAGAATGGAGACAGAGACTGAGAAGCAGAAGACCTGTAGAAGAATTGAAGGACAATGCAGTCACAATGGCTCTCTTGCCCCATAATAGTCCTATTCCATCCATAAGTGCCACATTACTCCTACTAAGTAGCTCCCAAGTACAAGTGGTTAACCTTGGAGGATGGTGGGAGTAGTCAAAGTGAATCTATGAAGTTAGGTGAAGCAGCAAAGAAAATGTTTGAAGTGGAGAAAATGTATAAAGTGTAGAGAATGTCTGAAGTGGAAAAAGTCTCCAAAGCTCCAAAGCTCATTTCCCTAGCTTCAAAGAATCCTTTCTTTTTAGCTTCAAAGACATTAACTCTTGTTAAGAGGAAAATGTTCAGTATAGATACACTAGGAAGTGGATCTAAGGTAATTAGCAATGACTCAAGGCTCGAGAATACCTTAAATAGAAAGAGGAAAAGGAAAGAAGAGGGATCCCCAAAAAAAGAAATTTTATCTCTAGCTATCCATTCTAGGTCAGCATTGAGTAAAGTTAAGAAGCAAAAGGCACTGTCAATTCTTGGCCAAGACCTCAATACGAGACACTTAACTATGGAGATTACTAAGCCCACCAAGGATGGGAGAATTGAAGACCTAACTATAGATGACTTCACATTGTAGTCTCTGGACCTTGGAGAAGTCAGGCACAATACCAAAGTGGGTTTGTGGAAATCAACAAATAAAGTGATAGAGGGATATATTGAAGGTCTCAAGCTTGCCAAAGTTAAAATGAGGTAGAGATCCTTGAGCTTAACTACTTCATTAGACAACTAATTGTCCCACTAGCACTTATCTTGAGGGTGCCACCCACAAGTGACCCTACAACCACAAATATTTAGGCTATAATCTTCTAGCTATAGGAAGACAAGTGTTTTAGGAAAATTAGTACATACTGGATTGGAAAATTCAATCCCAAAGGGCTTTTTGTAATAGAGAGAGTAGGAAATGTAGTACTAAGGCTTGAGATGAAAAATGATAATATCATAGTGAACAGGGAAACTCTATTTGTAGAAAAAGACCAAATGTGAAGAATGCATCTCTCTCTTACAAATGATCATCTAAATAAAGGCTAAGGTAGTAGTTCAAGCCAAAATTCTACCAAAGGGAGACAAGCCTTTGTTTGAGTGGCAACAAAGTTTATAGTTCAAAGCAGATATGATTACTTCCACATAAGAGGGACCGAAGGAGATAGAGAGAAAGATTAAAGAGGACCAAGACAAGAACTATGAGTTTCTAAGGGGCCTACACACTAACTCCCAAATGAGTGGACAAGGAAAAGAAGTAGTGAGAATCATCGTTATGCAAAAGGCTTTCTCTGACTACTTGGATAAGTTAATAGATAAGTCCTCTAGTCATCAAAATAGAGTGTCTGATCTTCAACAACTTAGTGGATGCTTACATGTGGTAGAAAAAGAGATACAAGAACAATTGGATGCAATCAAAGAACTGGCAAGAGAACACTCCAAGTGGCTGATTCGATTCACTAACATCCATGTCTTTAGACATGAAGAGCTCATTCTAATTATCATTGCTGGAAAAACCTATAAAGTAGAATTGGAGAAGAAAAAGAAGGCGAAATGATATTGTTCCTGCTCTCTTGTATTTTGGCTAGGTTTTTGTAATTGATAATTAGCTTCTTTTTATTTATCAATTTTGAGAGAGAAGATGAACCAAATCATTCTTTTGTAATGGTTCATCTCAAAATCCTATATGTACTCATTGGAAAATAATGAAAAGGTCAGCTAATTTTTGGTGTGAAATAATTCATGTTGCAAAGACAAGTTGAATGTACTTTATATATCAATTATTTATTGTTTCATTGTTTATGATAGTTTAAGATATCTCTTTCATTTGAATTGAGTTATGGAATAAAAAAATTTTTGTTCCCCTATTTAATGCAACAAACTAAAGATAATAATAGTATTATTGAAGGTTAAAAGAGATTTTGTCCCACATTATTCCTTAAGTTAGTCCCTTGCATGTTAGAGCTAGGAACATTCTGTTAAGTAGCATAAATAGATTTCATTACTATATCATCAAATTTTGAGGGTTCATAAGATGTATGAGTTCACAAATCTGATTAGTATTAAGACTTGAATCCTTTCCTAAATTAGTTCCTATTTAGGCCTAACTTGGTTTACCTCTTCTATTCTTTGGTCAAGAAAAAACCCATTTTAGAATTAGGAACAAACAAACTCATTGTAAATCATAACCATAAGTGAGTTGTAACTATAAAATTTAGAGGGAAATTAGTTGTTTAACTATGATTTCCCAACCATTGTAATCAGTTATTGTTCAAAAATATTGGGCATTCGAAGAGTTAATTAAAGTGAAAAATCTATTTACCAACAAATTTTTGGTGACTCTGCTAGGGAGAAAAATAATCGCCAGACTAGAAGAGCTTTAACATGAAGAAAAATGGTGCTACCTAATGAGAACACATTTCCCATACTCCAACCCAACATTGGATTCCAAGATGACCAAGAAGATATCATCATGTCCCTAATTACATTTGTTTGGAGATATAGGAGGAATGTGAAATATTATAGAAATGCTAGCCAAGTACTAGAAGAAGAAGAAGCTAGAGCCTAAGTGCAAGAAAGAGCTATTAAAAGGAGAGAGCTTTGAAGAGCATGAAAAAAGTGGGGCTAAAGTAACTAGGAATCTTGGAACAAGGAAGATTCCTCAAAAGCACCAAAGATCAAGGTGGGTGAGACCCTATTTTTGAAAGATTTTCAGAACTTGGTTTTCCCATCCTAGAAACACCTCAATGAAAGGGTCACAAGAAGAGTAGAAGTAGGTCATCATCAAATCCTAAAAATTAAAATTTGTCACACACTACTTGTTAGGTATTGGCTTTATATGGAGTAGTTCCTCCAATTGTCAATTTTCCACCATGCCTTGCTAGGACAATTATGGCTGCTCCTTGGACTACAACAATTGGTTTGCTGGACTTCATGACATATCATCCACTCCTGTCTGGGTCAAGAAAGAACTTCCCAACATTTTTAGGTGTTGGGAAAGTTACTAACGATGAACATATCAAATCCTTCTTTGCAGTAACGCATATCTTAGGAGCAACACATGAAGACATAGTTGTGAGACTATTTGTAGAAAGTCTAACAAAAAGTGTGATAGATCGGTTTTATCACTTGGATAATGCCTCAATTACAAGTTGGGATATGATGAGAATGACTTTTGAAACAAGATTCAAAACTACAAATGATGAACACACCCTGCTAGCCCAGTTGATATCCATCAAAAAATAGGTTGTTGTAAGTATGAGGGATTTTGTTGCTAATTTTAGTAAGATCACTAATAGAATCCCTACTGCTGATAGACCTACTGCAGGTAATTTAAAAATATTCTTTATAAGTGACATGCCACCAAATATTAACTATCATCCAAGGAGATCTCATCCCATAGACTTGGAAGACACCTAGAAGAAAGCAGTTGAACTAGAGTTTCAGACCGAGGAAAGTACTAGTAACACCACTTCATCTGATGAGATGTTGCAAAAAGTATCAAATAAACTAGTTGCAATGAAGAGGCAACTCCCTAGATTCAATAATACTTACCAAAAAAGTTTCCAAAATTAACCCAGGAGGAATATCGATGTGAAAACTCTATAGCTTACTAGTCCGCCATAGAGGATGGCTATTGAGACAACACCCAAAAAGGGGAATAAGTGTGTTAACCATGGATCATGATAACAAAAGTTGTCCTAAAACAACTCATATGATGTAGTTGCTATCCACTAACAAGTTGAATGTTACAGCTTCTATTCTTGAGTCAGATTTGTAATCGAATGGAGACTTTAGAAATTTATTTCTAGAGTATGGGTCAGATTCAAAAGGACTAGGTAAATGCTATGCTACTATTGATGGGACTACATATAGGATGTTGACCAAAAGCCAAAAAAATAAGAATTAGATTTTGGGTTAGCCTTCGGGTGGTAATGGAGCTTTTACTTCATGTGCTAGTAATATTGATCAATGAGCTAAGATTTCTCAGTCGAGTAAGGAAAAGGTCTCTTTTGATTTCATTCAACTTTGTAAAGATTCTAGAATTCAAATGTCTCCTATAGGCTACTTAAAATCTCATCCCTCAGAATTAAAAATATTGGTAGATTATTGCAAAGGGGATAATATAAACCTGAATCATAATGTCACAAATAAAGAAGAAGATGAATCCTTAACTCCTAATCTTTTTGACCAAGAAAAATCTACAGTTTTGGAAACCTTTCCTAGATAGAAACCCAAACCATTCTACCTATCATTATACATTAATGGGTGCAAACTAAGTGATTATATAATTGATTTGGGTGCCTTAGACAACATGATGCCCTACTTGATGTCTAAGGCTCTAGGCATTACTCTCACTAAAGTTCATGGTAGGTGTTACTCTATGGATGCTAAACAAGTTTTGATGATTGGGAAAATCAAATATACACAAGTAGCATTGGCCTCTCACCCAAAAAAGAAGTTACCATTCACTATCTTAGTCGTGAACATTCTAGCCAGCTATGGTTTGCTTCTAAGTAGAAGTTTTTGTAGAGACTTGGGAGGAGAAATAAAATTGGATTTGGCTTAGGCTATGATACCCATAAGAAGCAAGAAAGTGAAACTAGAAACTGAAGAGAAAGCTAAGTTTACAATTTTGAAGTCAAATGATCCCAAAGCTCAAATCCTCTACCAAGAATTATAATTTGGTAATTATATATTGTCCATTGAAGAGGTCTCAAAAGACCAAGATGTCAAAGGGCCAGAAAATCAAATTCTTATTGAGGAAGAAGAATCACCATCAATATGGATGTTGGAATTTGATGGAAGTTGTTCCTCATCTAGTTTTGGTGTAGGGGTGGTATTGATATCACCCAGGGGAGAACCTCAACCCATGGCATTCAAGTTAGAATTCGGGAACACGAACAACATGAAAGAATATGAAGCCCTGCTACTTGGGAAAATAGCTACAAAAGAAAAAGGGATAAAGATAATGAGAGCTCCAGGTGATGCAAATCTTGTTGTATGAAAAATCAAAGGGTAGTACTCTATAAAGAATCATAAATTGAAAAATTATAGAAATAGGGTTTGGGATGAAATATAAGGTTTAGATGCATTCTCAATTGAATCGATGCTGAGGGAGATGAACTACTCTAAGGAAGATTGGCTAGCTGTTTCTGCCTCCTTACTACTTCCTCATCTAGAATTCAAAAATAAATGATATTAGGTAGAAATTGTATATAGACCTTCAGTGCTTGACAATATATAAGCCTGGCAAGTGTTCAAAGGTGACAAAAGTCTACAGTTATTTTTAGAAAATTCTAGAACTTTTCATGAAGATCATTTTAATGAAATCATTCAAGAAGATCCTTACAAGAAGCAAAAAGAGGATGAAGTTGATACAATCCAGTTACAAGGTAATATCATTCCCCCATACTTTGTATCATTGGAAAAGTTCTTTAATAGACATGATACTTACATTAAGGAAAAGAGAATAGAAAAAGGGTCTACTATTAGTGAGTATGAGGGGGTAAACATTGGAGACATGCAAAGTTGAAAAATGATCAATATCAAAAAATGTTGCACATCCGAGGAAAAGGAAGTTGCCAGACAACTTTTCATAGAATATCAAGATGTATTTGCATGGACTTATGATGATTTGAAAAGCTACATAGACAAGAAAACGAAACATTAGATTCCCTTGAAACTTGATGCAACTCCTTTTTGATAGAAGCAGAGAAACTATAATCCAAAGGTAGCTGATGCCATATTTCAAGAGGTTGAGAAGATGTTGAAAGAAAGAATCATTTACCCCATTCATCACTCTACCTAGATAGCAAACATAGTACCTGTCAGAAAGAAGAACAAAGAGATAAGGATTTGCATAGATTTTAGAAATCTAAACCAAACATCTTTGAAGGATAATTACACTCTCCCAAATATGGACCATCTACTACAAATGGTAGTCAGAGCTAAAATGATGTCCATGCTTATTGGCTGCTCAAGATACAACCAGATAGAATTGGAAGAGAAAGATCAACACAAGACAACTTTTACAACTCATTGGGGTATGTTTGCATACCATAGGATGCCATTTTCCCTTATCAACACCAATGCGAACTTCCAAAGGTGTATGAATAAATATTTTACTGATTTGAAGGATAGAATCATTGTCATATACTTGGATGACCTTACTATATTCTCGAAGAAGAGAAAAAATCACATAGCATATTTGAGGAAAGTGTTGCAAAAATGTTGGGAGCATGAAATTTCTCTGAATCCTAAGAAATTTGTCTTCTACGTGACAAAAGGAAAGTTACTCGGCCATATAGTATCACAAGAGGGCATCAAAATTGACCCTAAATTAATTGAGGCCATTCGAAGACTAAGTCTACCTGTAAGCAAGATGGAAGTTTCATCCTTTTTTGGACAAGTGAATTTCCTCAGAAGGTTTGTCCTTGACTTTGCTGAAATTGCTAAATGTATTGTGGATATGATGAAAGGGAATTCAAGCTTTAAATAGAACAACACCTCAAAAAAAGCCTTCTAGAATATAAAGACTACCCTTGAAAATGCCCCAATCCTATGTTATCCTGATTATAAACTAGATTTTATGATCTATTATTATGCTTCCAAACACATCTTGCTAGTTATCCCCATATAGGATAATAAGGAAGCAGTAAAGACCCTATAGCCTTCATGAGTATACCCCTGAAGAGTCATGAGGTGAAATACTCTTAGATTGAAAAACATGCCTTCACTATGGTTAAAGCTTTGAAAATTTTTAGATTCTATATTCTACACTCTCATTATGTGGTTCATGTACCTAATGTGGCAATAAAGAACATGTTGACTCAACAAGATGTAGGGTACAATACCAGAGGGATGTGGGTAGCAAAAACACAAGAATATGATATTTAAATTAAACCTAAAAATCTAGTAAGAGGTAATGCCTTATGCAAAGCTACTAAAGAATTAGATGAAAAACAATTAGTTTTGGCAGCAAGTCTATAGGATCTTTGGTTCAAAAATATTACATACCTCCTAACATATGCTAAATGTTCTAAGGGATTGACAACAAAACAAAGAAGAGATCTCAAATTAAAAGCCCCTAAGTATGTGATTTAGGATGATAATTTTTTCAAAAGATCCATAGATGGAACTTTCCTTAGATGTGTAGATAAATAACAACAAGAGAGATTGTTGAAAAAGTTTCACGATGAAGCATGCAACAAACATTTCTCATCCTCAGTCACTGCTTTCAAGATATTGTAGCAATGCTACTATTGGCCCAAAATTTTTAAAGACACTTATCATTGGGTTTCAAAATGCAAATTAATGCAAGATGTTCACAGATAGACCCTAGTTAGTGGCATAATCTCTCAGGCCTGTGGTAATCAAAAGTTCATTCCAATAGTGGAGTCTTGATTTCATTGGTCCTATTAAGCCTACATCTAGTGATGATCACATCTATATCATCACCATGAAAAATTATTTTATGAAGTGGGTAGAGGTGAAAGTGAATAAGAAAACCATCTCCAAAGAAGTTTGTGAATTCATAAAAGAGAACATACTAGTTAGGTTTGGCATGCCCACTAAATTGGTAATGGATAATGCAACATACTTTTCTTTAGTTGAAATTACTAAGTTATGTTTTGAATATAGCATAATAGTCAGTTACTCATCTGATTATTTTCCACAAGGGAATGGTCAAGATGAGTCTAGTAAAAAGAATTTGGTGAAAATTATGAAGAAAATAGTATCAAATAATTAGAAGATATGGAAAAAATATTCATGAAGTGCTTTGGGCAGATAGAGTGACCCCAAAGAGAGCAATACAGATTTCCCCTCTTGAACTGGTCTATGGAGTAGAAGCTAATCTTCCCCTACCCTTGGAATTAGTCACTAGAAGATTGAGGACAGTGATCAAATATGACGTCTACAAAGATAGACTAGAGAAAAGGATCCTATATTTGAGCAAGCTTGAGGAAGAAAGAGAAGAAATTGTGGATCATATCACACAACATCAAATGTGTGTGTAGAACTTGTTTGCCAAGAAGACTAGACCACAAAAGTTTGTGGTGGGAGATATTGTACTATTGTGGGATAAAAGAAGGGCACCAAAAGGAATGCATGGGAAATTTGATACACTATGGAAAGGACCGTTCACCATTCATCAAGTCTTCAAAAATAATTCATTCAAACTGGCATATCTAGATGGTGAAGTACTGCCTCTAACCTACAGGGGTCAAGAATTGAAGCTATATCAAATTTCAAATTGAAAATAGGTAACCCCTATGTTGTGTCATAGTTATGTTTAGTTCCCATTTTTGTTTTCTCTAGTTTAGTTTTTTTCACTTTCCTGGCTTTAGTTTTGTTGTGTAGCAACTTTTCATTTTTGCAAAACCAGAGATCTTGGATTACTTTCTTAGACATAGATTGTCCAAGTGCCCAGATAGAGCCGACTGTTGCCCCACTTTTTTTTCTAGTCTATTGGAAAAAGTGAGTTCTGTGTTTTAGATGAGATTAGTCTTTTCCCTAAAATGTTTGAGTCTAGGTCTAGATCCCTAAAGGCTAGGTAATCTCTATCAAATTTTCCCATTTTTCCTTCTCTCTCTCTCTTTATAGCTGAGTAGGCATTTGTTTTACCTTGTGACTGGTTTGGTAAGTTAGTACCTAATTTGATAGAGATCAAATTTACTCATAGCAGATCAAACATGCTCTCTATTTTCTTGTGGCGTACCATCTCTTGATAAACAATTGTTAGCTAAAATTTGGAAATTTCCTTCTCCTTGGAAAGTTTCCAACCCACGAAGGTGATTTCTCACAAAAGAACAGTTGGAGACATATATAGCTATGAAACATGCAAAGGGTGCCAAATTCTATAGAAAATTATTATTTGAATCCAAGATGAATCTCCTATACATGATTTGGATTTGTCATCACTCAAACATTAAGCCTTCATGGAAAATCTAAAAATGTCTTCTCCATGGTGGGTTTCTAACCCATGAATATAGTTTTCCTACAAAGCAGCTAAAGGGAAAAAAATGATGTTAAATGTTACCCAAACATATCCATATACCTTAATTAAGCATCCTTAACGACCAGGAATGTAGTTATCCAAGATTCAACCTATAAGGAAGTGTTAGTGGAAAAATTGAAGTTTCCCTCTCCTCGGTGGTTTCCCAACCCATGCAAGTGATTTTTTGCTTATACAAGAAAGATCGAGCTTACAAGTGAATTTTTTCCCCGCACTAGATTTGGAGTATGTTAGAATGATATTACAATGGATCAAACAATTATAGAAAGAGGATATAGTCAGAATCTGATGTAGTGAATTTTCATCAATGAAGTACCCCAATGGTAACTTTCCAAAACTTAAAGGAAAACAAAAAAGTAAGTAATGGGCTTATAGAAAGTTACCATTGCACTAAACAAAATAGTGAAAATACTCCTAAGTATCCACTAAGTTTTTGAATTTACTATCCAACTGGTATTTCCTTAAATTTCTTCTATGTGGCACAAATTCTGAAGAATAATAGATGAATCAAGACTCTCATATAAAAGCACACAATTAGTTGAAAGAGTTACCTTTTCTTTGATTCCTCATTCTATCGACACCCATAGCTTTTTGAAAGCCTGTGACTATTGCATTTGCATTTTTATTCACCTTTTTGATTCAAAATCTCATTCATAAGCTTATAGAAACCAAGTTCATGGGTTTAGGTGGTTTGACTGGGATCAAGTCCCAAGTATAGAATTTCATAGACACCTACCTCTGCTTCTATGACATGGAAGATTTCCAAAGGAGGGTCAAATCTGAATGAATTCATCCTACCATGGAGGGTATGGTTTAGTCAAGGCTACTGATTTTTTGATTGTAGTCCAAGCCTTGGAGCTTATTTATGAATACATTCATTGCTACAATCTAGAAACCAAGAAAATCATTCTGCCTGATGATATAGTATTAATTTTAATTGATAAGCAGACAATGGTAAATTGTCTTTGTGTGCTAGAGTGAGAGGAGTTCCCTGACTTGATTTTTGGTGGAATTGCATTAGAATTCTTAGTGATGAAGATGATTTAGAGGAAGGAAATCATGAGAACTTGGTTCTAGAAGCCATAGAGTGATAAGAGAAAAGTTCCTAAAACTTTGTTCAGAACCAACCTTAAGCCAAAAATAATTGACATTTTGGTCCTTCTGCATAGATTGAAAGGTGAAGTAGAAGCCTTAAATTTTGTTGAGTAATATTTCTTTTTGGTTCAAGTTATATGCTCAAACACCTAGTACATTGATTGGGTGTAAGAGGTAAGTGAGATTCTATCCAATACTCTCCAAGAAACCAAGTTTTAATATACATTCTACATGTCTTCCTCCTTGATTTACATGTTGTCTTTATTGCAATTATGGCTAGGCCTTCCAAGATTAGAGGATTTCCTTGATGATGTTAAGTCTTATGAGGTTTACCAATGTCTCCAATTATAGAATAATTATGCAAATTATGTTAAGGTGAATGACACATTTACCATGAGTATTTGTAGGGAACTACAAGGATACCTAGAGAGAAGATTCAACCCCAAAGCTATGGCCATCATTAGTTAGTTTGGATGTTACTTTATTCAATTCTCATCATTTTCTTATTTGCATCTTGCAACATTTGATGGGTTCCCCTTGAAGCTACTGAGGTATCCAAGAGACATGATTGTGTTGATCAAGATTATATGACAAGTTGTGCAAGTGAACATCCTGAGTAGGAGCCTAGAGAAGAAGGGATATAAATTCCCCATGAAGGTTGGAGCCTTTAGTTGTGACACCTGGTCTGATGTCAAGAACATGATGAAGGTGTTTGAGAAGAAATATAAGATTGACATGTATGAAGTCCTAAGACCTATGTTCAACCCAAATAGGTATGCTAGAGATGTTCTACAAATTGGGAGCATAATAAAGTATATCACCACGATCAAAGATTATTGGGCCGATTGCAAAGCTGAGTTCAAGAGCCTTGATTGAGCTTTTTCTAGATTGACAGTGGATCAAGTGAAAATGTATAAGGTGAATATATATGTAGATGGAATTGAAGATGAGTTCAAAACCTATTGAAGATTCTTTGGAGGATCTATAAATGATGATGGTTAGAATCTACAAGAGAACTAGAAATTGGGTTGAGTAGACCACGATACGATGAAGTAGGAGCAAAGGCATGCCCACTTAGTCTTCCCCCAATATAGAAACAACTTCATCTTCTTAAAATGGTGCTTCAAGAAAAATCCTACCTCTCACTCAATGACTCACTCAACTAGCTAGAGGAGGTGATCAAACTCTTAACAAGAACATCCCATTTGATAAAACATGTCAGGGTGGTTTAGTGCTACTAATCAGAATGAAGACAAAGAACAAGAAGAAGAAGGTGGAAGAATTGAAAGACAATGTAGTTATGGTGGCTCTCTCACCCCACAATAGTCCAATTCCATCCATAAGTGCCACATTACTCCTACCAAGTAGCCTCCAAATACAAGTGGTTGATCTTGGAGATGGTGGGAGTAGTGAAAGTGAATCTGCAAAGTTAGATGAAGCAACAAAGAAAACATATGAATTGGAGAAAACATTTGAAGTGGAAAAAGTCTCCAAAGCTCATTTCCCTAGCTTCAAAGAATCCTTTCTTTTCAACTTCAAAGACGTTAACTCCTGTTAAGAGGAAAATGTTTAGTGTAGATACACTAGGGACTGCATCTAAGGTAATTGACATTGATTCATGGCTTGAGAATACCTTGGATAGAAAGAGGAAAAGGACAGAAGGGGGAGCCCCAAACAAAGAAAATTTATCTCTAGCTATCCATTCTTGGGTGACATTGAGCAAAGTTAAGAAGTAGAAGATTCTCTCAATTCTCGAGCAAGACCCCGATACATGACACTTAACTATGGATTTTACTAAGCCCACCAAGGAGGGGAGAATTAAAGACCTAACTATAGATGACTTCACATTATAGTCTCTAGATCTCATAGAAGTTAGGCATGACACCAAAATGGGTCTATAGGAATCAACAAATGAAGTGATAGAGGCACAACTTGAAGGTCTCAAGCTTGCCAAAGTTAGGATGAAGGCATAGATCCATGAGCTTAATTAATTCATCAGGCAACTAATTGCTCTGCTAGCACTTATCTTGAGGGTGTCACATACCAGTGACCCTATAGTCATAGATATTCAGGCTATCATCTCTTAGCTACAGGAAGACAAGTATTTTGGGCAAATTGGTAGAGATTGGATTGGAAAATTCAATCCTGGAGGAATTTTAGTAATAGAGCGAGTAGGCAATGTAGTATTGAGGCTTGAGACACAAAATGATAATATTGTAGCAAACAAGAAAACTCTATCTGCAGAAAAGGTCAAATGTGAAGAATACATCTCTCTTACAAATGATCATCCAAATTATCATCTCTCTTAGTAGTTGAAGCTAAAATTCTACCAAAGGGAGACAAGCCTTTGTTTGAGTGGCAACAAAGTTTATAGTTCAAAGAAGATATGATTTCTTTCATAGAAGAGGGACTAAAGGAGGTAGAGAGCAAGGTAAAAGAGGAACAAGACAAGAACTATGAGTTGCTAAGGGGCCTACACATTGACTCCTAAATGAGTGGACAAGGAAAATGAGCAGTGGGGATTACCATTATGCAAAAGGCTTTCTTCGACTACTTGGATAAGTTAACAGATAAATCCTCTAGTCATCAAAATAGAGTGTCTGATCTTCAACAACTCAGTGGATACATACATGTGGCAACATAAGAGATACATGAATGATTAGATGCAATCAAATAATTGGCAAGAGAACCCTCCAAGTGGCTGATTTGATACACTAACATCCACATCATCAAACATGAAGAACTCATTTTGATTGTCATCATTGCAAAAGCCTATAAAGCAAAATTGGAGAAGAAAAAGAAGACGAAATGATATTGTTCCTGCTCTCTTGTATTTTAGCTATGCTTTTGTAATTGATAATTGGCTTCTTTCCATTTGTCAATTTTTAGAGAGAAGATTAATTGACTCATTCTTTTGTAATGGTTCATCTCAAAATCCTATATGTACCTTTTTGAAAATTAATAAAAAGGTCGGCTAATTTTTGATGTGAAATACTTCATGATGCAGAGACAAGTTGAATGTTTTTTTTATACCAATTATTTACTATTCCATTGTTTATTATAGTTTAAGATATCACTTTTAGTTGAATTGAGTTATGGAATAGACAGAGTTTTTTTCCTCTATTTAATGCAAAAAAATGAAGATAATAATAGTGTTATTGAAGGTTAAAAGAGATTCTGTCCCCCATTATTCCTTAAGTTAGTCCCATGCTTGTTAAAGTTAGGAACATTTTGTTAAGCAGATAATTATAAATAGATTTCATTACTGTATTGTCAAATTCTAAGGGTTCATAAGAGGTATGAGTTCACAAATTTGATTAGTATTAAGACTTGAATCCTTGCCTGAGTTAGTTCCTATTTAGGCCTAACTTGGTTCACCTCTTCTATTCTCTGGTCAAGAACAAACCCCTTTTAGAATTAGGAACAAACAGATTCATTGTAAATCATAACCACAAGGGAGATGTACCTATAAAATTCAGAGGGAAATCAGTCATTTAACTATGATTTCCCAACTGTTGTAATCAATTATTGTTCAAAAGTATTGGGCATTCAAAGAGTTAATTAAAGTGAACAATCTATTTGCCGACATAGACATGGGTCTAGTGTCCCTAGTGAGTAGGGTCTTTTAGATTAAATACATGGAGATGGGATTGGTGCCTGTAGTAATGGGATCCAATGATGATATTGGCTAGATTCTTTTGATTTATCATGGATGTACCATAGGGGTTTTTGATGTATCAACGATGAATGATATTTAGACATATCAATGTATTGATTATGTTTCTTTTGATCAAGTGGTGTCTTTGATGTCACATATCCTTAGGCTCATGAATTAATGGTAATTCCCACACTTTATGCCAACCCCTTGATAAGATTTGAGGACCTTGATAAGAGATGCAAACTTAAGCTATATAAAAAGCAACTAACTCTGACTAATAAAAAGAGATGCCAATTAATTATCATCACTAAGCACCAAAAATATGATATAGTACAATCACCACTAGCTCAACCATAGCGATATGAATACTTTGTTATTCCAAACATTTAAAAATAATTATGTATATGATTTATTTATTTATAATAATAACCAAATTGCCACAATAAATCAAATCAAACAACATAGATAGAAAACAAAAAAAACTCATGCTTTTTTTAATCCTGCCTTCTCTAGTCCTAGAGATTATCAAGTTGACCGAAAATCATGACATAAGAAAAAAAAAATATTTTGCAACCTTAGTGTTTATGTCTATAGAAATGATAGTTGTGTACAATAGTGAGAAATTTGTTTCATCTTTATAGATTAAAGTCATTGTGTGATTCATTTTCGTTGCTTTTGGTATAAAGATCATGTACGGTTGGGTGGGTTGATTGTGTTAGATTTGAAAAATAATGTTATATGTCATCTTGCATGAAAATGTAGCATTTAGGCTATTTTTGTGGTCAAGTTTTGTTGCATGTAAAGGGATGTGATAATGTCTTTACTCAGGGGTTATCGTAACTACATCTAGGATATTTAGGTGTGTAGGGATAATGGGATGACAAATAGGATATGAGGGAACATAGTAACATTTGGTAAAGATCTATTAGCATAAATGCTGATGATACTACATTGGGGGAGTATCCTAAACATTGGAGAGTATTAACATGTTGCATTCATGACTGTGTTTGTCATTGATGTCAACTTAGCACAGTTTTTGTAAAGACTAGTTCAGTAATAGATAGAGATCTTAGTGGTATGGAAAATGGTTTGATTATTTGGTGATGCATAGTTATAGACATGTTTAGTATACTGTCCTAATGATGTGGTTAAGTGCACATAGTCTAAGTTGAAGATGTACGAAAGTTGTGCCTAATTTAAGAAAGCAATTTAGAGACAAAGTATTGGGAAAGAAGTTCCTGATGTTTATTTGCTAGATTACATCTAAGATGTAGTAAGAAGATGAATAGTCAAGAAGTAATAGAGGACAGTTAGGTGGTGATGTCAGCAAGTGCGGAAGCCTTAGTATCACACGTGGATTTTTATATAGACTGTGAGCTGACAGTGCTATTGTAATTGTAATTAATTAGTTATCTTATTATAATTAATTGGGAAAGACTCAAGGCCAAATCAAAGAATTATTTTGAAGATATGGTATAAAGGAAAGATGTTTTCCTTGTTTGTAATGTGTTGTGATCATTATATGAAGTGTGAAGTGTGAAAAGGAGTAGAGTTCTTACTAAATGAATATAAGTGAGCCAAGGGATTATTGGATGAAAGATTTATGATATGGTTACAAGATCAGAAGGAGCAGAAGTCCAGTTGACAAGATAGAGAAAGAGGAAGGAACAATATAGTACAATTCTATTATTCTGCAAGGAATAATACATAGATCATTTGGACAATGGGTTCATTGGTCTTGCCCTTGAAGCTATTTGGGTAGTGGGTCCAGTTGTCTTCCAAAACT
Organism: Cupressus sempervirens; assembly: GCA_028749045.1. Lineage (NCBI taxonomy): Eukaryota > Viridiplantae > Streptophyta > Pinopsida > Cupressales > Cupressaceae > Cupressus > Cupressus sempervirens. Next base: position 855,899,576 of record CM053785.1, on the reverse strand, counting down.
TCTAACAGGGTTGGTACAACTCCTAATAGGGTTGTAATCTCCTAATAGGGATTCAAAGTCTCCTAACAAGAACTCATATGTACTGAATGTATTCATAGACTCCTAACAATGGCCATCCTCTAGCAAGGAACATTTATATTAGTACATCATCTTGTGGGTACCATCCCCACCTAGGTTTTCCCTCTAATCAAGCGTTTCCCTAGTTAACATATCTGGTGTTATTATTTATGAGCATCTTGTTGTAGTTTTAGTTTATATTACTCATATGGTTAAGTTTGTTTAAGGTTGATAATTGTGATAATAGTTGGATAATTGATTCACCTCCCTCAGTTATACTAGTAGACTATATATTCTAATAGGATCTCCATAAATTGGCAAAAAATTATAATAGCTCAAGAAAAATTATGAAAAGAGGAGCTAGTATGAGAGTATAGTCATGGCTAGTTCACAAGGCCATCCACAACAAGAATTTGAGATGGGGGATGCAAACTATGGAGGATGGGAGCGACGAGGGAGAAGGGAAAAGCATTCCTATTGTGTGTTAAGTGAGCATGTTAATCAGCCTAAGCTCAAGATATTGGACCACATGATGCAAGGAAGGATAGGGAAAACTAGGGCTAATGGCACACCCAACACTCTAAACCACCCTGCAAGAGTTAACACAGTGGAAATATAGCACATAGAATCAACAACCAAAGGAGGAAGAACATACACTTTCATTGATTCTTCAAATATTCAACATACATGCCCAGCTATAAGACCTTTTGGGTTATGGCTAGATAAAAATACATTCATGATCTAAGATCCAACTTCAAATCCATACTTTCCAATTCTGCCCTCCAATCACCTCTTTAAAACTATCCTAGCTCTAAGCCTATACACTCTATTTATACTAGGAAAAATGGCTTATATATCATTCTAGAACATAGAGAAGCCACAAGTAGACTCTTAGAAAATATTGAATGAAAGTAAGCCTAACATTAAATTCTTGAAGAGCCATAAGTCGACCTGCATCTGCAATTAAATGTCCAAACATTGATGTCTGAGAAAAATCATGATATCTCCTAGCTCCAATTAAATTAGAACTCATGATTTGAACTATGGGTAGTATTTTAGGTCCTCTACAACCCCTTAATTGAAAAAAGACTAATTCATCAAGGAAAAGTGTGCATTCAACTTGAAAGTCAAGCACATAAAATTATCACGCAAAATTGCTAGAAATTGATACTGCAGGAGAATTGTCATATCTCCCAACTTATAAGGAGTTAGAACTTGTGCCTTGGACCATAGATATTAGTCTAGGCCCTCTTCAATATAAATTTTGAAGGCTCTCATTCATTATGGAAAATTAGTTATATGGTCTGCAATAGGCACCTAGAAACCAAAAAATATAGTTTCAATAGAACACAGTTTCAACAACAAGATAAAAATTGAAAACATGTAGAATAGTAGTGCAACAGAGGATGCTCCTACATCAAAGAACCAAGGTTGGAAGAAATGATTCTCCTAAATCATTGAGGTATCACAAATTAAGCTGAATCTAAATCAAATTGAGAAATCCATGAAGCATCTTCCATAGGTCTATTCTTCCACTTCACCAGATTTTCATAATAATCTTTTCACCTTGTGCTCTTACCAAGTCTCTGATCCAATATCTATTAAACTTCTTCAATTTTCTTCTTAGCATAGTCCTCTGATACAATAAATTCATCATCTAACTCATGATATTTGTATAAATAAGCAAAATTGAATATAGGAGATATATCCATGTCATCAGTTAACTCAATTTCATAAGCATTTGCACTATCAAACTTCTTCAAGATTTTACAAGGTCCAAACTTCTTCATCTTCAACTTACTATATGTTCCAACTAGAAATCTTCCTTTCTTTAGATGAACGATCACCTCATCACCAACTTGAAAATTATGATGTCTCCTAGACTAATCAATATTCTCCTTATGCTTCTAATTACTTTGTTCTATCCTCAACTTCAATTCCTTATGTAAATGCTCGCTATAATCAAAAAATTCTTCTCTTGCATCACTCCTCTTTTCTTCACTAGCAATATCTCTCAAATATAATACTTCTCTAGGCTTCATTCCAGTAACAATCTCAAAAGGTGTCTTCCCTATACTCCTATTCACAAAATTATTATATGCAAATTCAGCTTGTGCCAATATCATCTCCCAATTACTTGGCTTATTCCCAACTAAACATCTCAACAAATTACCCAAGCTTCTATTTACAACCTCTATCTATACATCTATTAGTGAATGGAATGTAGAACTAAACTTCAACTTAGTATCCATCTTCTTCCACAAAGTCTTCCAAAAAAAACCAACAAACTTACTATCCCTATTAGAAATAACACTTCTTGGTAATCTATGCAATCTCACAATTTCTTTATAGAAAAGTTTAGGAACATGCTCAACATCTGATGTCTTCTTACATGGTATGAAATGAGCCATCTTAGAAAATCTATCAACTACAACAAATATGGAATCATACCCCTTCACTATCTTGGGTAATCCAAGAACAAAATCCATATTGATGTCACTCCAAATTTTCTTAGGAACAGTAATAGGTGTATACAAACTAGTATTTTGACTCACTCCTTTTGCAACTTGACAAACTCCACAACTCTTTAAAAATTTTTGAACATCCTTATACATTTGTGGACAATAATACTTCTCTTTTAGCAAACTTAATGTCTTATCAATTCCAAAATGTCTAGTCAATCCACCACATACCTTCTTGAATGAAATACTCATCATACTTATGTGATTTGTCAGATTTGGTGCTTTGCACTCTCTCTATGCCCTAGAAAATTAGGATCAACATTATACAGCTCTTTCATTTCATCAAAACCAAGAACTTCAACCTTCATTTCAGTCAACAAAGAACGTCTTCTACTCAATGCATCAACAAATCTATTAGTAACTTCACTCTTATGCTTAATTACAAATGTAAAATTTTGCAAGTACTCAACCCACTTCATATGTCTCTGATTCAATTTATGTTGACTTCCCAAGTATTGTAAATCTTTATGATCAGTATATAACACAAACTCCTTAGGAATCAAATAGTGTCTCCATTTCTTCAATGCTTTAACAATAGCATAAAATTCTTGATCGTACAAGGAATACTTCCTTTTGGCATCATTCAACTATTCACTAAAGAAAGCAATAGGTTTACCTTTTTGACTTAATACAACTCCTATTGCATTACCGCTTGTATCACGTTCAACTTGAAATACTTTATTGAAATTAGGCAAAGCTAATATAGGTAATTCAACAACCTTTTGTTTTAGTCTCAAAACTCTTATCAACTCTATGCATCCACTTGAATTCTTTTTTATCTCCCCTCATTGTCTCAGTCGTAACATTACAAACAACACTAAAATTCTTTATAATCTTTCTATAAAAACTAGCCAAACCATGAAATGATCTTACCTCACCCACATTCTTAGGTGTAGGCCACTCCAAAATTGCTTTAACCTTCTCAGGATCCATCTTCAATCCATCAACTAAAATAACAAATCCTAAATACACAATCTCCTCTTGCATAAAAGAACACTTTTTTAGATTAATCAACAACTTTTCCTCTTTCAACCTTTGCAATACTTGTCTAATATGTTCAATATGTTCTTCCCTAGTCTTATTGAATATCAAAATGTCATCTAAAGAAACAATCATAAACTTACCCAAAAATCTTTTTAGAACTTCATTCATCAACCTCATGAAAGTGTAGAGCTGTAAAACTAGTGCTTAAAAGAATATAATGAAGAATCAAAACATTCAAAACAATAGATTTAACTCAACTATATGATTAGAAAAAAGAGAGTTAAAATACTAAAGTAGCCTAAGAATGTGCAAACCTCTTAAACCAAGCAATCTTCCCTTTGATGCATAGATGTGTCCATAAGATGTGATGTGTGCTCAATATTCAATGGAGGATATGATTCAAACTAGATTTGCAGATGGATTTTTCTATTATGATGGTATTTTGATAGTCCTTAGTCTCTCAAAATAGCATTATAAAATTAGCATAGAAGTGGATGATATTTGTGAAGGTAGAGGGTTTCATTTATAGGCCAAGGGGTAGTGAGATGGAGGGTTAGGATGCAAGGAAGGGGAATTGGTTAAAGAGGGCTAGGATGCAAGAAGAAGAGAGCACATGGTTTGTGCTTCTTCAAAGCTCTAGCCTTGTGACAAGTGACACAAAGGGATTGGATAGGGAAGATGGTCAAGATAGGTGGTTAGAGGAAGTTATGAGGGAAGAAAAGTGGGGGATGAGTGTGGAAAATAGGTATAAAAAGTATTTAAAGAGCCTTTAAGGCTCTTGAATAGGAATGCAAGACTTTAAGGGTGGAGCTTTGACTTTGGTTTGGTTTAAGACTTTCTTAACCCTTGGTTAAAGTTGTGCACATGTTTAAGGAAGGCATTGGGCTTAGCTTAGGATGAGATTAAGAGGCAAGTGGTTTGGGTAGGTCAAGTCTTTATTTGAATATATTAAAAGAGGATGTTAAGTCTTTTTTTGAATATTAAAATGGAGGATAAAGTCTTTGTTTGAATATTAAAATGGTTGGTGGGTGAAAGTTGTGACTTTAAAATGGGGGATGAAGTCTTTGTTTTGAATATTAAAATGGGAGGTGGGTGGAAGTCTTGACTTTGGCTTAGGTTAGGAATTCTTAATCTAGGATTAAGGTTGTGCACATGGCTAGAGTGAGGATTAGGCTTGGATTAGAGGGGGATTAGGGGCCAAGTGGCTTAGATTTGATGGGATGGGTTAGTTAGGTGGCTAAGTGAGGTTTGTATGTGTGAATGGGTTGGATTAGGGGTTAGGATAGGGTTTAGGGAGGCTTTTAGGATTTTAGAGATTTTATTAAATGATTTATTTAATAAAATGGGGATATAGAGTTAAATTGAATATATTTGAGGATTTATTCAATTTAATAGAGGAATAGGGATTTAATTGATAAATTTATTTTGGGTGATCTTTTAATTTTATCAATTGGACTATAGTTAATTAAATTAACTAATTTACTAGGGGATGACAATAGATTAATTAAATATTAAATACTTAATTAATGATGCATTAGGAGATGACTAAATAGGATTACTTAAGTGATGTAATCAGATTTAGGTGTCTACATTTTGCCCCTCTTTGAGATAGTGTTGGAACAATACTATTTCAAAGAAGTTTGAAGATATACGACATGAAGAAAACTGATGGGAACACAACCCAAGCACAGAATGGACACAACAAGAAAAGAAAAATTTTATTAACTGTGAAAATATGCTAGTATACTTAGTGCAGAGAAACAGACTCCAAAACATGCCCTATGGGCTTACAATAGCATAAATCTAGAGATAAATTCTTCTCCCAATACCTTCTCTCAAACTCCACTCCTAACTGTCTTTTACAATACTAGAAATGTTCTTAAATAGACCTCGAAGGGTTAAGGATTAGAAATACATTCTAGATAGTGCTAGTTGACATCCACCGACCAAATAGAAGGTTCCAGAAGGCGCATTAGAAGTCGGTACAAAATTAGAAGAATCTAGAAACAGTAACCGAACTTTTGGGAGGCATAACTTTTGAATCGTAGCTCCGATTGACGAACCGTTTACATTTTCAGAAAGCTCTCAAAGTGCTCTATATCCCTATGGATAGGATTTTCTCATCCCCATTTTTGGCCCTATTTGAGGTCATTTAATGCTCCTAACCTGGCTTTGAAGCATTCTTAGGAGGTCTCCAGAAATCAAAAAACTGTGATAACTTTCAAACTGTGGGGCCTTTTGACTTGATTCTTTTTTTGGAATGCTCTAAATTACAATTACAATCATCCAAAAAATTTACACCTTCTAGTTCACCAAAATGATGACTCAATTACATACTTCTATTCTTTGGCATTTACACGTATCCCAAGGTGATTAAAAACTCTAACCCAGAACACTAATAGTGGAACTATGAGAGTTGGAACCTTTATTTGACCCAAATGGGTATCTAGAAATGAAAACAAATGAAATAGAAACTAAGTATAAGTACATTTTTTTGGATGACACAGGATTGCCCTTATACCTCTGGATGCTCCTGCATCAGACACCCAGGGTAGATTGAAAAGTGACCCTGTCACTTTATGAATGGTAGAGGAAATCCCAAATGGGAAACCTTAGTTGCTGATATCCAAGTTGAGTCCTCTATTGGCCGTCCTTTCCACTTGACCAGATACTCTTCATATTGCCTATTTCTGGTACTCCTGCCCACATGATGATCTAGAATGTCTTCTATCTCCTCCTCCTTAGAAGCAGGAATTGGACATGGCTCTAACATCGGCTCCTCATTCGCACCATCATCATGATACTGTGTTAAGTCTACAATGTTGAAAATAGGAGATATGTGAATACCATCTGGCAACTCCACCTCATATGCATTTGCTGAGTCATGTTTCTTCAGAATTTTGCAGGGGCCAAATTTTTTCATTTTCAGCTTGTTGTAAGTACCGGCTGGAAATCTTTCTTTTCGTAAGTGTACCATGACTAGATCCCCTACTTGGAATTCCTTATGTCTTCTCCTTTGATCAGCCCTAGCTTTATACTCTTGATTCATCTTGGTAATGTGTGCTTGAACCTCCTCATGTTGATGCTTAATATGTTCAGCAAATTCTTCAGTTTCAACACTTGTCCTCTCCCCTTGCTCTATCTTCCTCAATTCTGGTGCAGTCCTTGGGCTACTTCCATATACAATTTGGAACGATGATCTACCAATACTCCTATTTATAGATTTATTGTAAGCAAACTCTACTTGTGGTAGAATCAAATCCCACCCCTTGGGCTTATCCCCAACTAAACATCTCAGCAAATTGCCTAGACTTCTGTTTACAACTTCTGTTTGGCCATCAGTCTATGGGTGATGTGTGGAACTAAATTTCAAGGCTGTTCTTAACTTCTTCCACAATGTTTTCCAGAAATACCCCAAAAATTTAGTATCTCTGTCAGAAACTATACTCCTTGGGAGACCATGTAGTGTTACCACCTCTCTGAAAAATAAGTCTACAATATGAATAGCATCATGAGTTTTGTGGCATGGAATGAAATGTGCCATTTTGGAGAACCTATCAACCACCACAAATACTGAGTCATTACCCCTTTATGTCCTCAAAAATCCAAGAACAAAATCCATACTTATGTCCTCCCATGGCTTTGATGGAACAGGCAATAGTTGATATAGTCCAGTATTATGACTAAATCCCTTGGCAACTTGATGAATTTGACAACTCTGTACAAACTTCTTCACATCCTATGAAATCTGAGGCCAAAAATAATGTTCTCTAAGAATGGCAATGGTCTTATCTCGACCAAAATGTCTTACTATCCCTCCACTGTGTTTCTCCTTAATCAGATTTTCCCTCATGGAACTCCTTGGAATGCATAATTGACTACCCTTGAATAGTATACCATCTTGAATTAGATAGTCTAACTACTTAGTTCTGTCTATAGCAACAAGCTCTTGAGAAGCTTTCCACACTTTAGCAAAATCAGGATCCTCAGGGTACAGATTCTTGAGTTCATCAAACCCAACTACTTCAACCTACATTATTGTAAGCAACAACTACCTCTTGCTTAATGCATCTGCAACCCTGTTAGATTTTCCACTTCTATGCTTCAACACAAATGTATAGCTCTGCAAGAACTCTACCCACTTCATATGCCTCTGAATCAATTTATCTTAGCTATTTAGGTACTGTAATGCCTGGTGATCAATATATAAAACAAATTCCTTTGGAAATAAATAATGCCTCCATTTCTTTAAGGCCTGAACTATTGCATAGAACTCTTGATCGTAAACATAATATTTCCTTTTCACATCATTCAATTTTTCACTAAAATATGCGATAGGCTTACCTTCTTGGCTTAATACAGCTCCAATAGCACTGCCACTAGCATCACAATCCACCTGGAACACCTTTCTAAAATCTTGAAGTGCCAACATAGGTTGTTCTATCACCTTCTTCTTCAGCAATTCAAAACTTCTCACAGCTGCCACAGTCCATTTGAACTCTTTTCTATCCCCTCTTATTGTGTTATTCAGGGGTGCACATATGCCACTGAAATTCTTAATGAACTTTCTATAAAAACTAACCAGACCATGAAATGATCTTACCTTAGTAGCAGACCTTGGAGTAGGCCATTCCAAGATGGCTTTTACCTTCTCTGGATCCATTCTGAGACCTTTAGGTGATATAACAAACCCCAAGTAGACTAACTCCATTTTTGCAAAGATACACTTCTTCAGATTAATTAACAATTTCTCTTCCCTTAACCTTTCAAGGACACTATGAATATGCAATAAATTTTCTTCCAGAGTCTTGCTGAAAATTAAAATATCATCCAAATAGACAATAACAAATTTTCCCAAAAACTTCTTAAGTACCTCATTCATCAGCCGCATGAAGGTGCTTGGGGCATTTTTCAATCCAAAGGGCATGACTAACCACTCATAAAGATCCTCTTTGTTCTTGAAGGCTATTTTCCACTCATCTCCTTCTCATATTCGTATCTGATGATAACCACTCTTGAGATCTATCTTTGTGAAGTACTGAGCTCCACTCAAGCAGTCCATAAGATCATCCATTCTTGGAAAAGGAAACCAATACTTGATGGTTATCCTATTTATAGCTCGAGAGTCTGTACACATCCTCCACTCTTCATCCTTATTTGGTGCCAGTACTGTAGGTACTGCACATGGACTCAGGCTCTCCCAAATCAAGCCCTTACTCAATAGCTCATGAACCTATCTATCTAGCTCCTTAGTTTCAGTAGGAGTCATCTGTGAGCAGCCTTATTAGGCAAACTAGCTCTTAGGATTCAATCTATCTGATGACTGATTTGCCTTACCGGTGGCAATTCTTTTGGAACATTATCAGAGATGATATCTCCAAAATCACCTAGTAAATCTAAAATTTCAAGTGGTATTTCACTACTACCTTCTTTATCTTTCCTAGGGATCAAAGCATAACACATATACTAATGTTTCATGCCATCTAAAAACTTAGTTCCATCAACAAGACAAATCCTAGCACTGGTACATACCTTTTTGCCTTCCTTTTTCATGGACTTTAGTTTGTGGCAAACTCCATCCTTTGTTAGAGAATATGTGTTTGCATGACCATCATGTACTGCATGCCTATCAAACTGCCACGGTCTACCCAACAATAGATGACAAACATCCATTGGAATAACATCACAGAGAACTTCATCATGGTAACTCCCAATTTTGAATTTCACTAAACATTGTTCACTTACTAGGACTTTATGATCATCTTTCACCCAAGCAATCTGATAGGGCTAGGGGTGTTTCTCTCTCTTGAGCTTCAGCTTAGAGATCATCTCCTCTGATACCAAGTTATCAGTGTTACCACCATCAATAACTACATCAAAACATTTATCCTCACACTTGCACCTAGTACGGAATAAACTCCTCCTTTGTCCTTGTTCAATCTCACCATTTAGTAGGACCCTTTCATTTACTAAAGTTTCTCCTCTTTCTGCATCCTTTGAATGTGATGATTGTGCATCCTCATCCACATGAGCAACCCTAGCTTGACCCTCAGCTCTCCTATCTGTCCTTCCTTGTTGTTGAGGACATTCAAAGGCATGGTGACCTTATTCATTGGATTGGAAATAGGTACCACAGAAGCCTCCTCTTCCTTGTCCATGTCCTCTACCTCTTCCTCTCTAATTTCTAAAGTCTTGATCATGAGAGTGGTTGAAACCCTCGTTTCTCTAGTTCTTGCTAGTACCCACATCTTCATTTTTCTTTTGGGTTTCATTTCAGTCTCCAGATGACCTGCCACTACCCCTTCCTCCTTGACCATGCCCTCTTTGTCTCCCTTCAAATCTCTTATTTATCTTCTCTTCAACTCGTAGGGAAAACTGGTATGCCTCTTCAACGCTGGTCATTCTTACCAAACTTAATTCCTCCTGGATGCTAGGTTGCAACCCATTGATATAATGAGCAACCTTCTCCTTATTTGCTTATGCATGCCCTACTTTAATCAAAAGTCAGTAAAACTCCTTTATATATTCTTGGGCTAATTTTCTTGCTTGCTTTAACCCATGCATCTTCTTAAACAAATCAAGTTCGTAGTCAACAGGAATGAACTGATTCTTTAGTTTGTCCACCATGCGATCCCACCTTGTGATCTTATCCTTTCCTTTTCTATTTATTTCCAATTGAACCTTGTGCTACCAAATTTTGGCATGGCCTTTGCAAACTTAACCCTATCGTGATCCCTGATATCCTCATACTCAAAGTACTCTTCTAGTTCATTGATCCAATCGATCAACTCATTTGGTTTCAAATTTCCTGAAAATACACCCACATCAATTGTAGGTCTTTTCCCAAGCTTAGTAATGGTCCTAAAAAGTCTTTCCTCTGTCTGATTTAGAACTTCCCCGTCAACTTCCCCTTCTGGTCCAATTTCTTCTTCTTCATTGTCATCCTCACTTTCATCACCTGTAGCAACATTTGTTTCTTTATGGAGCTCCTCTTGCAACACTTGAACTTGCCTTTAGAGGGCTCTAACCTCCTTAGGATTAATAGCTCTAACACTTCCACCACGCTTTGTGGAGGCATCTTCTTAATTCAAACCCATAACCACACAGTCGTGGTGCAAACTACCTCACAGTTGGTGCTCTGTCTATACACTTAGGAGATAAATCTAGGCTTACAATAGCATAAATTTGGAGATAAATTCTTCTCCCAGTACCTTCTCTCAAACTCCACTGCTAACTATCTTTTACAATGCCAGAAATGTTCTTAAATAGACCCTGAAGGGTTAATGATTAGGAATACATTCTAGAAAGTGCTAGTTGGCATCCACTGATCAAATAGAAAGTTCCAAAAGTCACATTAGAAGTTGGCACAAAATTAGAAGAATCCAGAAACGGTAACCAAACTTTCGGGAGGCATAACTTTGGAACCATAGCTTCGATTGACGAACCGTTTACATTTTTGAAAAGATCTCGAAGAAATCTATAGCCCTATGGACTAGCTTCACTCCTCCCCCATTTTTTGGTCCTATTTGAGGTAATTTAATGCCGCTAACCTGACTTTGAAGCATTCTTAGGAGGTCTCCAAAAATTAAAAAACTGCGATAGCTTTCAAACCGTGGGGCCTTTTGACTTGATTCTTTTTCTGGAATGCTCTAAATTACAATTACAATAATCTAACCAGTTTACTCCTTCTAGTTAACCAAAATGATGGCTCAATTACATACTCCTATTTTTTTGGCATTTACATGTACTCCAAGGTGATTAAAAACTCTAACCCAGAACAGTAATAGTGGAACTGTGAGAGTTGGAACCTTTATATGACCCAAATGGGTATCCAAAAATGAAAACACATGAAACATAAACTAAGTCTAAGTACATTTTTTTGGATGACACAGGATTGCCCTTATACCTCTGGATGCTCCTCCATCAAAAAATTTGAAAGCAACATGATTGCCCCAGTCTTGAATAGAAGAGGAGAGAGTGGACTGTGTGATGTCCCCTCAAGAAGATGATGGGGAGAGAAGGTGAGGTTTGATAACTTCTTGAAAGGCACAAGAATCTAGGATGAGCAGGAGGACTGAGAGTGGCTAAGAGAGGTGGTGCAAGGAAGCACATACTCTCACTATGGGAGAATGATACAGAGGAAAACTTTGGGTGCAAGGATAACCAATGGGTAAGAAAATTGGCTATAGGGAGAGGGGGGAGGATGATTGGTTTTCTAAATTGAACCCAAGGAAATGATTTGGAAGATGAGAGAGTTGGGGTGATTATGATTCAAGGATTTATGATTGGTGATGACTAAGATTTTGATTGATGCAGGAGCTATGATGATGATTGATGCAGGAGCTATGATTATGAGTGATGAAGGAGATATGATTTATGATTGATGAAGTAGCTATGATTATGATTGATAAAGGAGCTATGATTATGATTGATGCAAGAGCTATGGTTAGGAGTGACGAAGGAGATATGATTTATGATTGATGAAGTAGCTATGGTTATGATTGATAAAGGAGCTATGATTATGATTGATGCAAGAGCTATGATTATGAGTGATGAAGGAGATATGATTTAGGAGTGATGAAGTAGCTATGATTATGATTGATAAAGGAGATATGATTATGATTGATGCAGGAGCTATAATTATGAGTGATGAAGGAGATATGATTTAGGATTGATGAAGTAGCTATGATTATGATTGATGAAGGAGCTAAGATTATGATTGATGAAGGAGCTATGATTATGATTGATGAAGGAGCTATGATTATGATTAATGAAGGTGATATGATGATGATTGATACATGATTAGATACAATGGAATTGATAGGAGATATGATTGTGATATGGATAAAACTGTTAGATCATTATTGTAAGACTGATTGGATGGGATGCTTGAATAGGATGGAATATTTTGATAAGATGGCAGTATTAAGTAATCCATTGAAGCTTGAGTGTGTGGGTGTTCCAAAGGGGAGCACCATCATATAATTGAGCACTTATTTTGATATAGGAATATTGGGAATATGCCAAGGTTACTAAGAACATCAAGGCCTTTTTACCAATATTACATAGGATTGATGCAAAACAAACACGCAAGGATTTCCCTAGCATCACACATGAATCTCGAAAGAATCAAAGTGGAAATGATACTGGGTAACCCACAAGCAAACAATATTTCCCAAGTGCACCATGTAACCACATTGATCACATGTTTGGACTATGCAAGGGTCATATTCGGTTGACTCACAAGCAGAAAAGAAAATGAAAAAGACTTGATCAAAACCTTGCTCTTGAATTGTCCCATTCATAGTGCACCATGATATAAAAGATCGTGGTGGCAATGAGGAGGGAACAACCCAAATCACTTGCAAGAGATACTTTAAGAACCAAATTTGAAATCCTGAAAAGAAATAAAAAAATAAAAAAATGTAAATCCATGAAAAAGTAACCTTTTGCCAAAGAGATCGATAGGACTGGATACTGAGGGACCAAGATCAGATGAGAGGAAGGATGCATCCTACAAGGATCTATCAGTAATATCAAGGAATAGGATCAAATGGGAAATTAGAACTATTTAGGACAACATTTTGATGACAAGGGATCTTGTACGAGGATTTGCTAAAGCACCTAACCAAGAGAACTACAAATTTTTATTTGTATTTTATTTTTTGATCAAGCATGAATGGACGCAAAGAGGTGAGATATATACAATGATACCAAGAAAAGGACTAACATGCAAGGATGTTAAAGTGGACAAACCAAAGTAATTACAAGGGAGTACCATACAAAAGCTTAGCGTGATAGGATAGTGGTGGGAAAGATAAAGATGAGAAGGTTAGTAGAAGAAAATCTAGGGATGAGGAGATAGTGTGGTGAAAAGCATGGGATGAGAAGCTAGTGGAAAGAGATAGGATATAGCATACTATTACTATAGGGGAGATGAGGTGTGGAAAGGATAGAGGTGGTTGCTAACTTGACTATTATGATGGCGAGTATTGAAGCTTGTTGCCAAAGATATTGATAGCATTTAATGGAAGCTATGGAGAATGTTGTTGGTTCTATGAAAGGTGAGTGAATTTGATGAAAGTCCAACAACAAGAAGTGTTACCTGAAGCATAAGAAAAGTGCGAGTGAAGAATTAAGCTGTGAGTGAAATAGCAATGGCCAATTTGCAAGAGCAGAGGCAAAAAATTCTAGAGGCGATAGAAGGAGGAACGGGGGGATGGAGTGAGGAGGAAAATGAAAGCCAAGGAGAAAGAAAATGGTTGTGGGGGTAGAAGTGGGGTGTAAAGCAGAGCCAACAAGAAGGAAGAGAAACCTTGCGATGTCAAAGTGTGTGGCATTGTGATCGGGGAGTGGTGGAGGCTAGAAAAATTAATCTAGCTCAAAATCAGCCAGAAGAGGAAGAAGAAGATCTGACATTGCTGTAGCTATTAGCAGAAGGTGTGATGTAACAAATAGAGTCAAGGGAAAAAGAGAAGGAGACAAACTTACCAAGTGTGGGAGTATTGTTAGAGGGAGCAAGTGCAGAAGATAAGCCATCTGTAGAAGAGACTCTTCCAGAAGAGGAACAAAGATCCGTGATACGACTAACAACGATCTTATGGAAGAAGGGAAAAAGAAATTTAGGGGATATGATGTAGAGCTCTGGGGAACAAAAAGGTGACCCAATGTTGTCTACATTTCAGCCATTTCAAGCATTGCAATCTGATGCTGCAGTACAAGTAGCTCATCATGCAGTGGTGGTGATGGAGAAAGCATTGGCAGTGGAAAAAGAACGGGCTAACTAGGTGGAGAAAGATGCAAATTTATTTCAAGGCCTTATTGAAAGAGCATGAGAGGATGGTGCACGGATAGAAGCAGAGCACCTAGGGATGATGTTAATGATGGAGCAAACAAGAGTGGAGGCTGTGGAGGCAACTTTGGCAGCTGAGAGAGTGGCGATGGAGAGATGTGAAAATGAATTAGTGCTCCTATGGTCGCAAGTAGAAGCATTCAAGGAGTCAGCAGTGTAGACCAATAGTTTAGCATGGAGGTCACAAGAGTCATTGAATGCAAGTAATGCACACATTACATGGTACCAAAATTAGTTAAATACAATCAAATATGAGAGGGAGTCAATGAAAATTCTAGTGAATAGATATGAAAGAGAATGCAATGTATCATAAAGGACAACAACTATTCCAGGAACATAAAGACTACGAGTAGAAATGAAAGATGCCATGGAGCAATCAGTGAGGGTTGTGTGAGAGGTGACATACTACATGGGATTATATCACCAAGCGGTCCCTTTGGAGCAAAGGAGAGGAGTTGTATACTCTGAGAAACATTTTATGGAGCAGATAAACATAATCTTGAGGTGTGGTAACATCCTGATCCAAATGGATACACTATGGGTAGGTGTAAGGATGACACCAGGGGCATCATCATCTAGGACTGGGTCTAATGGAATGCCATTAATTGGACATCCTATCTTGCCATCTCCGCTAGGGAGGCCAGAATAAAAAAAATTTGCAAAACATTATTAGTTAAATGGAATGTTGTTGTTGCTGTCATAGGAGAAAAAAGTTTGTGCTTTTTGTTATGGCAATCAAAGGGACAATGGATGTTGTTTGTAATGCAATCCCATGTTTTTTGTTGTTGTTGGGATTTTATGGAAGATATATGGATATTTTGTGTTTTTGTCAAATATTTAAATGTTTTTTGGGATGTTTGATATATATTTGAATGTTTTTGTGTTTTTGTGATTAATAATGAAATAGTTTGACTCTTGGAAAAGTGGTAACAATACAATCTGTAGAGTAAGGGTAACCATGACTCGTAGGCGAGAATGTCTATGTAGATTTAGCAAGTATGACAGACAATAATAAGACAAAATGTGGGGATGTTTCTCTAGGTGTGTGATGAGACAGATGTTTATGAGGCATGGAAAAGGCATTGGGACCTACGCAAGGCTTGTGATTGCCAAAAGAGGCCCTTGAAAAAGGCGTGTGGGCCAAAAAAGATGTCTCAAGGGACTGAAAAGGGCGTTTGAGCTTTCAAAGGTGTCTCGAGGGCCTAAAAAGGTCAAAATAGGGCCTTGAAAAAGGCATTTGGGCCTAAAGAGTCAGTTTGGGGGCCTGAAAAAGTGCTTGGGCCTATAAAGGCATTTTTGGGGCTTGAAAAGGTCAAAATAGGGCCTTAAAAAATGCGTTTAGGCCTAAAAAGGCAGTTTGGGGACTTGAAAAAGGTACTTGGGCCTATAAAGGCATTTTTGGGGCTTGAAAAGGTCAAAATTGGCCTTGAAAAATGCGTTTTGGCCTAAAAAGGCATTTCGAGGGCCTAAAAAAGGCAGTTGGACCTATAAAGGTGTTTTGGGGGCCTAAAAAAAGGGTGTTTTAGCCTAAAAAAGGCACTTTGGGGGTTTGAAAAAGGTGTTTAAGGCCTAAAAAGGTTGTAGAGTGGTCAAAAAAGGACACTTGGGCCTTGGAAAAGAACGTTTAAGGCCTAAAAAGGCACTTGACAGGTCCAAAAAGGACACTTGGGCCTTGAAAAAGCATTTAAGGCCTAAAAAGGTGCTAAAGTGGTCCAAAAAGGACACTTGTACCTTAAAAAAGGTATTTAAGGCCTAAAAAGGCACTAGAGTGGTCCAAAAAGGACACTTGGGCCTTGAAAAAATCACTTAAGGCCTAAAAAGGCACTAGAGTGGGGAGCCAAACTTTCACGCTTACACCTAATTATTTTGTGCCCCCGACTGTATGAGGATGAAAGAGTCTGACAGATATCTAGTCTTTCGAGACAGTATTGATATATTTGTTGAAGGTGGTTTAGACGAATCATGGCCACTACAACTTAAATAAGACTAAAAATCCTTCTTGATTCACATTAAAAATCGCTGCATGGAAGGAAGGCGATGATCGGCTTTGCAGCATCTCTTCCGCTATCCGAGTTGTGCTAGATTTTCCTAAGCCTAGAATTATGTTTTAGGACATTACCACGCTTCTTGTTAATATCAATTTCTGAATATCAAAAATTAAGAGGAATTTTGGGGTGGTGTTTTAATGTTTCAAGCTTTTATGGCCATATTTGGCAATAATGACCCCCTTTTGAATGCTTTGGTATTCTTTTTGTTTTTTTTTTTTTAAATATTTTTAGACAATTTTTTGAATTTTTTTGATATTGTTTGGGCAATTTTTTAATTTTTAAGGTATTTTTGGATGATTTTTGAATTAAAAAAATAAATAAAAATTTTTTAGGCATAGAATTTCTTGAGGTGAATGATGTTAGTGGGATCATTCATGACTTCACCTTCAAGTGTGGATAACTGATAGGCCCTTGAGCCAAAAGATGTTGTGACCACGTAAGGACCAAGCCATGTGGGCTCAAACTTGCCTTTCTTTTCTCGATTAGCTTGGAATTTCATGTTCTCTTTGAGGACCATGTCTCCTTCTTGAAATTGGTGTGGATGGACTTTCTTATTGAAGTTGTGCTTGAGGCAATTCTGGTAGACCATGAGGTGGTCATAGGCCCGTTGCCTTTTTTCATCAAGCAAATCTAGTTGGGTGAGTCTAGCCACTCTGTAATCCTCATTTGATATCTGGCCTTGCAAAGAAATGCGCAAGGATGGGAGTTCAACCTCAATAGGTAATACTGCTTCAACACCATAAACCAAGGAGTATGGGGTTGTGCCTATAGATGTACGAAACGAGGTGCGATAGGCCCATAAGGTAGGGTTGATTTGTAAATGCCAATCATGACCTGAATCATTGACAACTTTCTTTAAGATTTTGAGTAGGGTTTTATTAGTTGCCTCTACCTGACCGTTACCTTGTGGGAAGTATGAGCTAGAAAAATGGTGATGGATATGAAGGGAAGTGCACAATTCCTCCATATTTAGGTTTTCAAAATTACCTCCATGGTCAGTGAAAATGGTAGCTAGGATGCCGAAGCGACATATGATATGATATAGGATAAACTTGGACACTTGAACTCCTGTAGCAATGACAAGGGGAACTACTTCGACACACTTAGTGAAGTAATCAGTGGTGATGATTATCCATTTGTGTCCTTCAGAAGAAAGTGGTGCAATAAGACTGACAAGATCAAACCCCCAATAGGCAAAAGGCCATGGTGGTGCAATGGGTTGCAAGTCTTGAGCTAGAGCTCGGATTAGATTAGCATGTTGCTGACAAGGTAAACATCATTTCACAAACTCACACACATCATGTTCTAGAGTAGGCCAATAATACCCAACCCGAAGGATTTTCTTTGCTAGCACTATCCCACTCGTGTAAGCAACACAAAGTCCAGCATGTACCTCCTTGAGAGCCATTGCAGCCTCATTTTGATCTAAACATCGAGAGAGAGTATCATGATAACCATGATGATATAGGGTTTGGGCAATGATAGTGTAGTGGGAAGCTCTATGAATAAGGTTTTGGCATTGGTTTGGTGTGAGGTGAGGAGATATGATACCATTTAGTAGGTAAGCATGAATTTCATGGTACCATGGGGATTGGGGACCAACCAAGATCCAGACTCGTGTTGAATCATCATTCTCATATGTGGGTTCATGCAACTGCTCGACCAAGAATTCATATTTCATAGCTTCGCACAGTATTTCCAAGAGGGAACCAATAGTAGCCATGGCATCTACTGCTTTATTTTGGAGTCTAGGTACCTGTATGAATTGGAGTTGAGTAAAATGCTCTTTTAATTAATCAACCAATTCCTTGTAAGGTAGTAGCTTATCATCCTTGGTTTGATATTCATTTAAGGCTTGTTTGATGATAAGCTAAGAATCACCGTAGACTTGTAGCTGTGGGATATTCCATTCAATGACAATTTTGAGCCTTGCAACAATGGCTTCATAATCTACAATGTTATTGGTACACTGAAACTGCAGCTTGAAAGATTTAGGAATATAATCACCTTGAGGTTTGACCAAGAGTATGCCCACACTAGAGCCATGAGATGTATAGGAGCCATCAAAATATAGCTTCCAGGATGGTTGTTCCTCTATTGAATAGAGGTGTTCATCTGGGAACTCCATAATGAGAGGGTGATCGGCAACCAAGGTTACATCTGCCAAGTGATCTACAATAGCCTAGCCTTTGATGGCCTTTCTGTCAATATATTGGATGTCAAACTCACTGAGAAGAATAACCCATTTTGCCAGGTGTCCTGTGAGTACTATGGAAGAAAGCATATATTTTAATGGATCAATTTTTGAGATTAGCTGCACAATATGACTCAACATGTAATGGCGTAGCTTTTGGGTGGCAAATACCACTACTAAGCAAGCCTTCTCCATTGGTGTGTAGTTGAGCTCATATCCCACTAATGTTTGGCTAATGTAATAAATAGCCCTTTCCTTCCCTGCATCATCAAGTTGTGCTAGAAGAGCACCTAATGCTATGGGAGTAGTTGTAATGTACAATATGAGTGGACACCCTGCAACTGGAGGAACCAAAATAGGTGGAAGGAAGGAAGTAATTTTGAATTTTTCTCAACAAGATAACTTGGTAATCAGTAGGAAGGAATTTTTTCTTCACCTTATTCACCATCTTTGGCTAGGTTATTATCTTCTCCTTTGCTCTCCTTTGTCTATCAATTTGCAAATGCTCCCACCATAGTGAAGTGTGAGCTTTCAACCTAGTAACAATGATCTTTAGATTCTTATTATTAGGAATGTTTTCATACTCAAAGAACTTCTCCATATTTGAGATCCAATTTAAAATAGCATTGGTATCCAATTTCTCATCATAAGGAACAACATCTACAATAGGTTTTGAATTTTCCCTAGAGAATACTCTCAATAGTATTTCCTCATCTTGATCTTCTTTAATTTTTAGATTCAGGTTTGGTACTACTGCTTCATCATCACTTACATCATCAAGATGTGATCCTCTCCTCTGGGCTATCTCCACAACATCTAATCTACCTGTAATTTGTCTCAGTTGGTCCAATATAGAATTATCAAAATTTCCTCTACCACAGACCATCTTTACAAATCAAGTTCTTGCAAGATTGTAACCCTCTGCAAGTTATAGGTAAAATTTGTAGATTTGAAACCCTACAACCAATATCCAAAATAGGGTTCTACATGATCCAATCTCCACAAGGAAAAACCTCAGGCTCTGATACCACCTAACATGAGGATGGATAGGGAAAACTAGGGCCAATGGCACACCCAACTCTCTGAACCACCCTACAAGAGTTAACACAACAAAAATTTAACAGATAGAATCAATGACCAAAGGAGGAAGAGCAAACACTTTCATTGATTCTTCAAATATTCAACATACATGCCCAACTGTAGGGCCTTCTAGGTTATGGAAAGATACAAGTACATTCATGATCCAAGATCTAGCTTCAAATTCACACTTTCCAATTCTGCCGTCCAATCTTCTCTTTAAAATTGTCCTAGATCTAAGACTAAACACTCTATTTATACTAGCCAAAATGGCTTACAAATAATTATATAACATAGGGAAGCCAAAATTTTTCTCTTAGAAAATAATAAATGAAAATAAGCCTAAAATTAAATTCTTGAAGAGCCACAAGTCGGCCTGCATCTGCAATTAAATGTCCAAAAATTGGTGTCCAAGAAAAAATGTGATATCTCATAGTATAATTGAATTAGAACTTGTTCTTAAAATTGTGGGTACTATTTTAGGTCCTCTAAAACCCCTCAAGTGTGCAAAGGCTGATTCATGAAGGAAAAGTGTGCATCTAACTTGAAAGTCAAGCACAGAAAACTGTTGCACAAAACTGGCAGAAATTGATACTCTGGGAGAATTGCCATATCTCCCAACTTATAAGGAGTTAGAACTTGTGTCTTGGATCATAGATATTAATCTAGGCCCTACTCAATCCATGAAGTGTGCAACCTGTAATTCATTATGGAAAATTAGTTACATGGTTTGCAACAGACACCCATGAACTAGAAAACACAATTTCAGCAGAATACAATTTCAACAATAAGATAAAAACTGAAAACATGCAAGATAGCAATGCAACCCAAGATGCTCTTGTATCACCATGATCTTGAAGGGGTAAGTCAGATAGAGGCTACAAAGGAGCATATTAGGGGCTCAAAATTTGGGGTGGAAGAAACTCCTTTTTCAACTTTGTTAATGTTGTTAGGGAGTGCGACACAAATCACACTTCAAAAGGATTTTGGTGTTGCCTCAGAGGCTTAGGCAAAGAAAAGTCAACTTTGGGTGACAAAAATTTCCAAAGAGTCACTTGTAGTTGTAGAGGAGGGGGGATATCCTAGGGGACTAAGAGAAAATGTGTAGTGAGATTAATGACACCATTAGATACAAGGTGATGAGCATGATAGGCCAACTAATTAGTCTTAGGATTCCTATGTAGGGGCCAACAAGTGAGGAACAAGAATCATGGGGTTGGTTAGAGAAATCACCCAAGCTTGACTGTAGGGCACAACTAGGGTGTGAAGTGGAGGAATTGCAAAAATCACTTGTAGCAAATAAAGTTTGGGCTGAGAATGTAAAAAAAGAAGTCACTTTTTTTGGGTTTAATAAACAAGGCACTTGACGATGCGACATAGGTAGAAGTGAGGCACCTAGAAGTAGTGATAAATGGTGAATGGAATTGGGTGCAAGCTTTGGAAGTTGCAATGGGGGTGGAAACATCACGAGCAAAAGGAAATGATGCTACAACACGACTTGAGCAATCATGGGCACAAAATTTTTAGGACTTACTTAAGATGATGCAAGTAGGTGTGGATAATGCACATAAATAGTTCATTCAAGGACATAATGTCAAAAATGAATGTGGTGTTTATGAAGATTTGGAAGTGATTAGCTATGAGCAAGGCAAAGGAAAAGCAATATCAACTATAGCTCAATGAGGCTAAGGTTGACACATAGCACTGGAAGATGGCAATAGAGGATATGCAACATGAGTGTGATGTGGCACAATGGGTAATTACCACATTGGGTATAAAAAAATTGGTGGAAAATGTTAGTGACAAGAGACACAATTTGTGGATAGACAATTTATCCAGTTGTTGAATTTGCAATTACACAACAACAATTCTCTGATACCAATAGATATTGTTTGGGTGCGATGAGGATCTATACCTAGAGTCTCATCCTTGTTGGAGGGGGGGGATGCTTCTTGCCAAGTATCCAAATATTCCACCCCCATGAGGAAGGCCACAATGAACATCGTGCTAGTTTGTATGCAGTTGTAGTTGTACCAAATAATAAATAAAAAGGTGTTTACTGTGCAAATTTTGGAAGCTTTTGTGTTTTATATTTTTAGGCACAGTATTTGGAATCAAGGGGAATATTGGTGGAGGTCGTGGATCATTTTTTTTTGTTTTGACTTCAAGATATATGGATATTTTTGATGATTTTTGAGTTTATTTTTATTTTATTTTTATTTTAGAGATATATGGATTTTTTTGATGATTTTTCTCCATATTCAAATTTTCAAGATAAATGTGTGGAAATTAAAATATGTGCAACAAGTTCATACATTTTTCATCACATTCAACAAGGTTTTGAATTGAAAGAAGCTAGATGATTGATATTCTTCAAATAGCTCCAGCATCATGTCTCGTACTTGTGTGTCTTTGTTATAGGAAAACTGACCTTCACTAATGCATTGTAATGAGTGTTGCAAGGATTTAAATTTAATGCCAAAAAAGGGGTTTGACGTAGTTGTTGAATGAAAGATGTGCGTGAACTTGTGTAACATTTAGAACCTGTAGTAGAGATACTTCGGTAATGAGCATAAAATTTGTGATGAGGCATTATTGGACCAATATTATGGGTGTACCATGTTGGAAAAGTAGGAAGTGCTAACTCATGAATTGTAGGTGAAGTTTGGAGGATAATTTAGTCCAGTACCTGACTTGGTTGATTAGGGTTCAATTGTGCAGATTATCTCATGATTGAGAAATTTTTGTATACATTGATAGCCTTTATAAGCAAGTTAGAACCAAAATCAAGATGAATGGTCCTCCCTTTTGATGAGTTTTGAAAATAGTAATTTGTTTCTCTAGGTTTGGGCAAAAATGAACATTGCTGGGTGGGCAAAAGGGTATTTTTGGCCTGAAAAAGGTGTGTATAGACCTAAACAGGCATTTGAGGGCCTAAAAAGGTGTTTGGGCCTTGAAAAAGGAACTTGGGCCTAATAAGAGGCAATTGGGCCTTGAAAAAGGCACTAGAGGGCCTGAAAAAGGTGGTTGGGCTAAAAAAAGGCAATATGGCCTTGAAATAGGTGCTAGTGGGATTGAAAAGGCACAGATGGGCCTAAAATGTATTTGAGGGTTTGCATTAGTGGAATATAAAAGGAATGTGGAAGGCCTATATATTGCAATCGGGAAATAATCCAACCTTGTAGGTTGTTAGAAAAATTGTTGTTGTGTATGAAAAAGTGTGGTCTATTTGGATGGCAATGAAAGAGTGTGACATATCTCTGCAAAAATCTGAGTGGTACTTGATTTTCCAAAGCTTGAAATTTATATTCAAAGCTCAAGAGGTGGGATTGAGGGTCACAAGGCCTTTTTGGATAGCATTGATATGTTTTTTGGATAACATTGGTTAATCGTGGCCTCTGCTACATAAATAAGTCTTGAAATCCATCGTGATTCACATTAATTAAAGAGATAGGGGTGATAGTGGGATTAGGAAACCTCATTCTCACTATCCATGTTGTGCCAAATTTTCCCAAGCATGAAAGCATGTTTTGAGACACAACAACACTGCTTCTTTATCTCTTGGTCTATAGGGATGCTATTGACATCTTTGTTGAGAGATACGAGGAAAAATATTTTTGAGATGTGACAAGTGGATCATAAGGCTTTTTGGGGTAGTAAAAATCTCAATAAAATATCTAGATATATTCAATATAGGGCCTCACCATTGATTTCATATAAAATTGGCTGAGGTACGCAAACCCATCTTGAAAGAGCGATAATTATATACAGACACTAGTGTGACATGAAATCAATGGATCATTGAATTAAAATGTATATTTAAATAATTTATTCAATTGTTCAAAATGTTTTGTTTTGGATTTTTGGCAGTTTTAACATTTTTGTGTTGTTGGAACCAAGCTCATATAGATTAGTGCATGCCACTCTCCCACACTTATGTGTATTTATAAATTTAAATAGATTGGTAGGAAAATAGTGGATTTTGTTGGGTAGTAAAGATGGATTTGTAGAATTGTTTGGATAACAAAATGGATTTTTTGGGACCACATGGATTTTTTGGATAACAAAAGAAAGATTTTTTGTTGAGGGAATTACAAAATTTTGCATAAGATTTTGATATATAGGAGCCTTGATATTTTTTACAAGTTGAAATGTGTACCGATTTTCCAGCAATTCAATCATATAGTATCTTAAAACATAATCCAACTCCATATTTTATTAGAACAATAATTTTCCCCTTGTCTACTAGTTCTTCTTTCTTTTATTTCTGATGCCAAGAAACCACAAATTCCTAGTGTAGAACTTAATACTCACAATTATTTCTTGATTGGGTATGTGCACAATCAGTTGTAGATCCAGTATCTCATTGATAAGTTTCTTAACCAAGGTAAACAAATATTTTCTACCCAAATTAGCTCAAAATAGTGCAGCCATAAGAAGCAAACAATGAAGACACCACAAAGAAGCAATATTTGTCTAAGAGACACAAAATCAATCATTCCTCTGTAGCCCTTTTTTTATCATATTGAAAGGATTGTGTTGTTTAAGGAAGTATAGAGGTGCTAGCACTATTTTTCATGCTTGGGATGCCTTATACATGAATATCATACTCTTTATGTACATGAAGTTAAAATAATTCTTGGAAATATATATCTCAAGATTAACACTGATTTATTTTTAATTATTTTTAATTTTTATTATTTTATGAATTTTTCAGGATCTATTTTGAATGTACAAATTGTGATGTTGTTAATATTATAGTTGGAGACACTTCCATCTAAGCTTTAAGTATAAATATCATGAGGTGGATGCTATTAAGGGGTTCTAATACCTCTACCCCATCACGATCAACAAGTTTGGAAGTTCCTATCCCAAAGGACTCAGTGATGATATAGGGATCTCTCCAATTGGCTTCCCACTTTCCTTTTGTTTCTTTGTCAACTTGATTCTTTGTATTTTCACAAAGAACTAAAGCACGTATTTGAAAGACACGTGCTTTTACCCTTTTGTTATAATGCCTTGAAAACCAATTCTAATACACTTTGAGATGTTCATAGGCCATATTTTGGTGCTCTTCCAAAAACTCTAAACTACTCAAGGTGAGCTACCCTATAGTCTTTGTCATTCACTACATCATGTAAGGTAATTCTTAGGGAGGGGATTTCAACTTCTAGCAACAAGACCTCTTCACTTCCATAAACCAAGGAAAATGGAGTTGCCCCCGTAGGAGTCCTCACATTTGTGTGATAAGCCAAAAGTTTAGGATTTAGTTGAATGTGCCAATATTGTCTAGAATTATCAATAGTTCTTTTTAGGATGTTGATTATGTTTTTTTTTGTAGCCTCTACTTGACCATTCCCCTAAGAATAGTATATGAAAGATGAATGGTGAAAGATGTGGAATTTATTACCTAACTTATCAATGATTTTATTTTTGAAGTATAAGGCATTATAGTTCAAGATTGCATAGGGCACACCAAATTTACAAATGATGTGATTTAGGATAAACAAAGAAATTTGTTTCCCTATAGCATTGGTGAGTGGCATTGCCTCTACCCATTTGGTGAAGTATTCTATTGTTGTAATGATCCATTTGTGGGCATCAAAAGAATGAGGATGTATCATACCAATAAAATCAAAACCCCATTGATAGAAAGTCTAAGGTGTTGTTAGTGGATGAAGTTCTTAAGTTGGTGTGTGAATCAAATTACCATAGATTTGACATTTCTTATAAATTTTGACAAAGTCAATAGAATCCTTTTCCATGGTTGGCCAAAAATAGCACATTCTAAGTATTTTTTTAGCCAAAGTAAACCCACTATAATGTGATCCAAAAATTCCTTCATGTACCTCCCTTAGAGAAATTTTAGACTCTTCATTTTCTAAACATCTAAAAAAAGCTTCATCAAGACCCCTATGATACAATGTTTTAGCTATTAGAGTATAATGAGAGGCCTATCTTATAAAGTTCTCTCTTGATTTTGAGATTGGTGATTGGATAAAAGGCTATCCTCAATGAAGGAATAAATAGGTCTATTGGAATTACAAATGGGAGATGTATACTTCAGAAGGGAGGGGGGGGGGGGGGGGGGGGGGTGAATCAAAAGTACTAATCTCTAACCAATAAAACTTTTAAATTTAAAACATTGCATGCATAAGAATATAGAAATAACATGTAAAGAAAATGCATCCACATAAAAACTTGACACTAGATATGATTACCCCAAAACCTTCCAATGAGAAGGTAAAACTGGGGTGGGGATGACACTCACACTTCTTCACTACTATAGCAATAAAGTTCACCTGTTAAGGTTACATATTTTAACCATTCTCATGATTTTCCCTATGAAAGGCCTAACCTATTAAAGGCTTACAAGGATTGTTAGATCCTAATCTGTTAAAGGATTTTAACACCCTGTAAAAAGTGTGCCTGGCTAAAGGACTTTAGAACACTCACTTGGAATGTCACCTTTGTAAAGAATTTCACTATGATTATTAAATCAACCTTGATACAAGGATTTCATCCCATTGATATAGTTGTTAGAAAGTACAGTAGAATGTTTGATCTGATACACTTATAATCTTGTATTGCTGATTTTAGATCCCAATTTAGTTCAGCTCGATCCTCTCTAATCTGATATGAAAATGCTATAACCTTGATCCTCTATTCTGCTAACTGTTTCTACAATACTATCCTTCTTCTAAGTCACCTTGATTGTATGCTGATCAATTCACCCCTTTCACTACTATCATCACCTTTTTTGCATGCATTCTCTAATGCTCTCTCATTCACATTGTGTTTTATGGGGCTTCCTCTCCCTTTAAAAAGACTTTGGTGGCTTAGGATTAGGTATGAATCTATGATTGAGATTCATCCAACAATCCCGCTTAATTCCTTCCATTTTTCTAATTGGTTTCATGTAGATCACATAGGGAATACAAATAGATTCAATCTTATCTCTAAGCTTCAAGATATATCCATGAGTTGGCATGCCAACTATTTACATAATTGTTTGTGACTTCACAAACTCTTATGTCAATTCTGTGTTGCTTGGCACTTGTTAAATACTGATGCTCAACACTAACTAGAATTTTGTCTGGCTTGACACCTAAATCTTTCTCAGCATCTATTGTTCACTCGACACTTTAAACTTGATTGACACTATTTGGTTTCTCATCACTTGAGTGACTTGGCACTTACCATATTTCTGACTCGGCACCTGTTGCAACTCGATACTTGTATATATTACGCTTGGCATATATTGCTAGCTCGAAATGAACTTAGCAAATAGCTTAAGAGTGTTGCCACTCAATTTTCAAAATCATTCTAAGATCAACAATCTCCCCCTTTGACATGAGTGTCAAGAACACTTAACTATACATGATGAGTCTATTTCCCTGAAGTATAATGAAATTATAGGTAGGTATATACACAAAACTTCAAAATTGTTCAAAATTTTTGTGAAGGGCTATATACCTAAAAATCTTATGTCTCCCCCTAAGTTGATGTGCCTTTTTTCTGTATCCAAAATTTTACTCCTTTGAGTGAATCTACTTTATGATAATACTCTTTGTCTGATATGGCCTATTTTCTACTTGTTTGACTCTTTCACATGTCTCCCCTTGTAGATTGTCTCCCCCTTTCTTTTATCCCCTTTTATTTATCTCCCCATTTTTGACACTTATGTCAAAGGGTCTATATGTTGTATTTAGCTAGAAAGTTCTTATTTACTTCCATGACAATCTTCAGAGAAGCATCCCAATTTTGTATAGCAACTTCTAGGGATTTAATTTGTATTGTTGTCTCTGCTCTAAGGTGAACTAAGCCATCTAATATTGAAAGATTAGGATCTTTCTTTAACACTGTCTTAACATAGGCTAGTTCCTTCTGTAGTATCTCCATGTGAGGGGTAAGGGTGGCTTGTATTTGTACTAGCTTGGCTCTAGTATTAGCCTCTTCTATTATGAGTAAAAATATTTCTCATTGTGTATTTAGCACAGTATTGTAGTGCTTTTTACTCTGATCTGGGTCTTGTGGCAATTGCATTCCTAACACTTTCAGATTTCTCTCTAGGCTCAGTAACCTCTGGCTAGTCTCTTGTGTAAAGAGTGTGGGGTCACACAATTTAGTGTACAATGAGAATATATTCTTAAGTACCTTCTTCACATTTTCAATTTTATTTGCTAGCTCTACTTGAGATAATACTATCTCAATAGATACCTTCTCATTGACCTTTGCTTGAAATTTCTTTTTTGACCATTCCATAAGTTTAACATTAGCATCCTGGTCCTCATTTGTCACCTACTCAACAATATCTAAAAATTATTCTAATATGTTCTTTGCTTCTTCAGGTGCATGCAAGATGAAGGCATCTAAGAAGATGTCCTTAATCTCATGTAATGCTTGCTTTTTTTTATACTAATTCCCGAGTATCTCCTGCTTCTTTTTCCTTTCCAATGTCTCCTGCATGATATTTATCTATTCAAGTGTAATGTTTTCATAGTCATATTTTGGAATAACTATTTACTCATCTAATGTAGGGTCTCCATAATGAAGTACCCTTGCAAATATTGTGGAGCTTGAGCTTGGTGTAGAGATTTGGAGTGGCATAACATTAGTGCTCGACTTCTAAGGCATTCTTGTAGGAGTCCCTATAGTTGGTAGATTTACCAATGTTTGAATTACTTCCTACTCCTTTTCCTTTAGAATCTCCTTCTCCTCTTCTAATTTGTCTTTATCAATAACAATTTTTTGTGGTGGTGCACCTTGTACTTGTGTATTAGGAACAAAAGTATCCATTTGTCCTATTTGTTCCTTTGTAGGCTCTCTTTCCTCTATAGTCTGAGTCTTTTGTTCAATCATCATGACTTTGACTATGTTATCAACCTTGGTAGATGTATCTATAGATTTTTTCATTATAGGTTGTCCACTCGTAGCTGTAGGGATGAGAGAGGATGTTTCTTGTGTACCCATCTTTTCCCTAGTCAGATCAACTACTACTTTCTACAACTCATCTACACTAACCAATACTAGATTGTCACACAACTTTGCTTGTAAATTTGATTGGTCAAGGATTTTCTTTAGATATTCTAGAATTAGTGGATTGATGTTCTAAATTGTGACGTCAAGAACATCCTTCACTTTGATTATCTCTATAGGTGTGTTGCTGTCATATGGAGGACTTGGTGGTGGCAATTGTGTGTCTGCCACACTTTGATCTATTTGCTGCTTCTCAACAATTGCCGTATCATATTCTTTTTGTGTTCCCTCCTCCACTATGTTATCAACTTTTTCTTTCTTAGTTTCCTCTTCTTTATCATTCTCCTCCTCTTCTTCATTATTTCTTCCCTCAAAAGGATCTTCTTCTCCTTCCTTGATAGTAGTTAGCCCATAAATCAATTTTAACATTTGAGTGGACTTCTTGACAACATCTTCAATCTTATTTTGAAGAATTTTGAAGGCCCTATACTTAGGTGCAAATTTGTTACCATGTTTCTTATTAGCTTTTGTTATTTGTCCTTTTGATAAGTCTGGCATCACTTGTGACAATGTGGATTCCCTTATTTCTTTCTCCATGTTTAGGCAATAATGCCATTTATTTTTAACAATGGAATATAAATCCTTAGGCATAGTAGTGTCAAATTCAAGAGGTGTATTCTTGAATTTAGCCATCATGGCATACATGATTCCTCAATCTTATTTTTTTCTTCCCTATTTAATTTATTGAATTCAAAAATTTTCAAACCAATCAAGTCTACATTATCCCTAATATTTTCACAAACGTTATCAATATTGGACTTGGGTGCATGACTTACCACTGTGAACTAGCTATTGTCATCTGACTTGGTCCTTTCTTCTTCAAAGTTAGGTTGTGCAACATACTTTCTTCTTAATTTATTCTTTGCCAAACCTTGCCGCTTGGTAGCCTTCTTCTTTTCTTGCTCCTTAGCCTTTTGAGTTGTGGCCCTTGTGTTGGCTCTCATAGCTGGTGTAGTAGGCTTTATAGGGCTTGGTTTCACAACGTTCTTACCCTTTGACTGAGCAATACATTGTATCTTTTCCTTTCTCTTCTTCGGCTCTAGGTTAGTTGGTGCTTCCTCAACTTGTTCTTCCTCTACACCTCCTTCTTCTTCAACATCTTCTCCCATGCCTTGTGTCAAGGCAAGTGGATTTTGGCCCTATTCTTCTTCTTCTTCATCTTCATCATCTTCTTCTTCCTCAACAGTTCCCTCTCCAAATTTGGCCTTGAGTTTCTTGACCAACTTGTCTTTCTTTTTCACTGTTGATGATGTTTTCAACTCCATTTCTACTTTTGATTTCACAACATCATAAGTACCAAAAGCTTTTTTTGCTTTGTTAATTTCCTCTACTAGCAATGCTATGATTGCTACTGATGTTTCATCAATGTTTATTTCATATCCTAGTGGCCTTAGCCATCTAACTCTTGGCACTATTAATTGAATATAGGTGTAATCAATATCAATTAGAAAGAAAATATCATTGATGTGTTGCTCTACTAGGGAAACTAGAATTCTCAATCTTTTCTTCATGGAATTCTTAAAGTCCTCAAAATAGCTGGTCATTATGGTTTCAAAATTGGCTCCCATCTGTTCTTTGTACTCATTAATTTGTATAGCTATAGACTTGTTGGTCTTCCGTCCTATCTTTCCAAATGAGGGAAATTTATTCTAAATATAGAAGAATATACATATCAAAATTGAACCAAACTTACATTGAGCTCCTTTTGATCTTCTTATAGCTCCCAAATTTTCCATAATTTGCTACAATTGAAGCTCCGCTAGATCATATGTATGATCTTTCTTCACAATTTTGTACCCAACATCGACTGCAATGCATTGGACACTATTCAATCAATTTGATTGATAGAATTTGTGACATATGACCCTCACAAAAAATTATAGAAGTGGATCTTTGATTGTATCAATGGTCATGCCGCTTTTGTTCCACTTTGCCCTTGTGTTCTTCTCAATGACTTCTTTTGAGTTACTTCTTAGGGTCTTTGGCCGATCTAGGGTTGGATATCTTGTAACCCTATGCACAATTCTCTTTGAAAATTTAATAGGCCCTCCTTACAACCATAAGCATCCATCATGAATCCTACTCAAAACTAATCTAATCCACTCTGTTTTCAAGATCGTAGGGAAATCTAGGGCACATGTTAGTCCCATTTTCTTAACAATGTTAAATTCCTCTTTTAGCACTCCATTTTCACATAGTTTGTCATAAGCTTGGTGAATATCCATGTCACCAATCCCTCTAACCTTACAATTGTAACATTTCCTAACATCTTGGACCATTATGACCTTGGGTGGAATAATTGACAATGCCCTTGTTGGGTCATTCTTGTATGAAAATTTAGGAATTGACATGAAATTTGGTTGCTTGACCTCATTACTAACCAACTAAACCTCAAAGAGTTCCTTATCCTTATGGTTTTTAGAACTAGAGGCCATTTTTGTAATCTAGGGTTTTAGCAACTTCAAAACTACATAACTTGACACTTGAGAAATACCTTGAATCGATGAAATCATGCTCAATTGTCGCTAGAATCTACTCAAATGTTTTATTCTTCACTTGAAATTCACTTCTTTGCTCTTATTACCCTTGCTTTTTGTTTATATTGACAAGAAATGAGTGAAAAACCTACCTTATACCCTTTCAATATGTTGCATTTAATGCTTGGTGCTTATAAAACTATAAACTCGACTCCTATGCATTTTTTGTTTCACTCAGATTCCATTAGTTTTCTATCACTTGACAGTTATTAGAATTACCTTTACTCGGCTCTAACAGGAATTTCCTTCACCAAAAGCTAGTAACATTAATTTTTATCAGTAGCAACTACTCATTCAACTCCAACTAGTCTTGGCTGACAGCTCGATACATATTATCATTCACTCGACATCTGAAGGCAACTTTCTTTATTTGGTAATAATGTGAAAACATAAAGATTTAACTTTTGATTTTTCTCATTAACTTGCATCTTTATTCATGCTAACTTACCCTTTTTAGCACTAACTTATGTTGGAATTGATGTATAATGAAGCATTTAAATATCAGTCCCACATACCTCCTTTTGCTTAGTTAGATGAAGTGTGACCACTTGACCTTTCAAGTGAAGTGATCCATTCATTTGATGTGCTACATCCATCTTTTTTCTTCCATGTCTTATTCATTTCTCTTTTGATGTGTTCAACATCTACTTTCCCTTTTTCTTTGTTGAACTCAGAGTTGGGTGCCTTTGACCTTGTTGGGCAATGCTTATTGATATGACTAGTCTTCAAACAACTAAAGCATGTAGCTTGACTCAACCATCTATTGTAGCTTCCACTAAAATGTGTTCTTAAGAAATTTTCAAGAATGTGTCCACATACTCTTGACAATAGTGACAACTATGTTTTGTATTGTAGTCCCAATTGTAGGAATTTTCATGATTTCTTCCCTTGTTTGATGACCATGTGGACTTGGATCTGCATTCAAAGGCTTTGTGTCCAAAATTTTAACAATTGTAGCAGTGTCCTTCAATTCTCGGTGCATGCATGGTTTTTGTTCTACATTCATGTGCCTGATGTCCTTTTTTTTGCACTTGTAACAATGAATCATGTTCCTTGGCTTGGCATTCTGACTAGAATTCTTGCTCCTACAAACATTAGTTGTATGTCCTTTCTTTCCACAATGATGACAAGTAGGTTTAAAGTTCTTACCTTTATTGCTTCTTTCCTTAGTAGCTTTGGATGATTCTCCTTCTTCACTACTTGTATAGCCCAATCCTAATGTGTCTTTGTTGGATCTAGGGGATTTAAGTATTTTTCAAAGTACTTGGTAGCTTCATTTGGCTTGTTGAAACTTTCTGCAAACTCCTCTCTTTTTAGGTCATTCTGCAGTTGTTCATTATTCAACTTCAATGTAGTTATCTCAATGTATTTGACATTCAACTCATGATGAGCATTCATCATTTGGTTTAGGGTGTCCAACTGCATGTTTGAGATTCTAGAGAACTTTGCTGATTTTTCTTCCAATCTATTTGACAAGATTCTTTTGTCTTCTTCAATCATGGCCTTGTCTTCTATAGCTTTCTTCTTTTTCTCAATCACCTCACATAGCAGTATTGCTTGTGATTCTTGCTCCAACTTGAGATTTCTAGTCTCCTCAGCTTGTGCTCTATTCTTGTCCATGAGATCTTCAATTGCTACATCAAGTTCACAAGAGTTACTATCTATAAATAACTTTGTGGTTCAATCTCCTTGTATTGAGTGTCATTTTCAGCTATGGCAATCTCTTTCCTTCTCTTTAGCAAACTTCTCAAGGAATCTCTAGCTTCATCCAGTTGTTGTAGTAAGAGATGTATCTCAATCTCTTGATTCTCAATGGTCTTTCCCAACTTGTAAACCTCCATCTCAAGATCTTTTCTCCAAGCTGGAAGGTTTCTCTTGATGAGAACTTAGCTCTGATACCAATTGTTTGGATTACAAATGGGAAATGTACACTTTTTGGGGGGGGGGGGGGGGGGTGAATAGAAAGTACTAATCTTTAACCAATAAAACTTTTAACTTAAAAAAATTGCATGCATAAACATATAGAAATAAAATGTAAAGCAAATGAATCCACATAAACACTTGACACTAGATATGATTACCCAAAAACCCTCCAATGAGAAGATAAAACTGGGTTGGGGATGACACCCACAATTCTTCACTACTGCAACAATAAAGCCACCTATTAAGGTTACATATTTTGACTATACTCATGATCTGCCTTGTTAAAGGCTTACAAAGGATTGTTAGATCCTACCGTGTTAAAGGATTTTAACACCTTGTCAAAAGTGTGCCTGGCTAAAGGACTTTAGAACACTCACTTGGAATGTCACCTTGTTAAAGGATTTCACTATGATTGTTAAATCAATCTTGATATAAGGATTTCATCCTCTTGATATAGTTGTTAGAAAGTATAGTAGAATTTTTGATCTGATACACTTACAATCTTGTATTGCTGATTTCAAATCCCAATTTAGTTCATCTTGATCCTCTCTGATTTGATATGAAAATGCTGTAACCTTGATCCTCTATTTTGCTAACTATTTTTGTAACGCTGTCCTTCTTCTAAGTCACCTCAATTGTATGCTAATCAATTCATCCCTTTCACTACTATCATCACCTTTTTCACATGCATTCTTTAATGCTCTCTCATACACACTATGTATTATGGGGCTTCATCTCCCTTTCAAAAGACTTTGGTGGCTTAGGGTTAGGTATGAATCTACGATTGAGATTCATCCAACCTTCTCGATCAATTCCTTCCATTTTTCTAATTGGTTGCATGTAGATCACATAGAGAATACAAATAGATTTGGCATACAAATGGTTTACATAATTGTTTGTGCCTTCACAAACTCTTATGTCAATTCTATGTTGCTTGACACTTGTTAAATACTGATGCTCGACACTAACTAGAATTCTATCTGGCTCAACATCTATTATTCACTCGACACTTTAAACTTGTTCAACATTGTCTAGTTACTCATAATTGTTTGGTTTCTTGGCACTTGAGTGACTTAGAATTTACCATATTTTTGACTCAGCACCTATTGCAACTCAATACTTGTATATATTATACTTGGCATATATTGCTAGCTCGGCATGAACTTAGCAAATAACTTAAGTGTGTTGACACTCAATTCTCAAAACCATTATTAGATCAATAAGGTCCATACAAAGGTGATTCTTGAACATCTAGGAGGCAAACAATATGGGATTTAGGTTGGAAAAATGCAGGTTGAACCACCTCCTCGACCAAGAACTCATAGCATTGATTTTGATCTCGTAACTAGAGCAAGGAAGCCAAAGTAGCCATGACATTTGAACCTTTTTTTTTTCTCTGTATGAAGTTTCTCAAATGAGATAGTCACAAGATATTCTTTTAGTATATCCACCATTTGTTTACAAGGAAGTAGTTTCTCATCTTTGGTTTGGTAAACATCATTAACTTGGTTAATAACCAATTGAGAGTCTCCATAGACTTCTACTATTATAAATTTCCATGCCAAAGATAACTTCATGCCACTTCTAAAGCTTCATATTCGTCCATGTTGTTGGTGCAAGGGAATAAGAGCTTGTGTGATTTGAAAATAGTAATTCTTTGAGAAGTGATGAACATAATTCTAGCCCCTAATCCATGATGTGTATAAGAACTATCAAAATATAATTTCTATATTATCAATTCTAACTAAAGGATATGCGCATCTAGGAAGTCTACTTTAATAGGATATTGCCCCTCTAAAGGTGATTCTCCTAATTGATCAATGCTAACTTGTCCCTTGATGGATTTTCTATCTATATATTTGATATCAAACTCACTTAAAACCATGATCCATTTTGCCAACCTACCAGTTAATGTCACTTTACTCAAAAGATATTTTAAAGGATCTATTTTAGGAATGAGTTTGATCTTGTAGTAGAGTATATAGTGGTGTAGTTTTTGGGAAGCAAAAACTACTACAAGGCATGCTTTTTCTATAAAAGTGTAATTGAGCTCATAAATGACTAAGGTTCTACTAATGCAGTAGATCACTTGTTCTGTACCTTAATCTTCTTATTATGCCAAAACCACCCCCAATGATTTATCAGTTACTAAAATATAGAGAAATTATGGCTTTCTTGGAATGGGTGATAACAAAATAGGTGGATTCATTAAGTATTGTTTGAGCAAGTTGAAATTTGCTTCACATTGTTCATCCCATTTCAAGACTATGTCTTTGTGTAGAAGATGGGTGAAAGGATTGCATTTCTTAGCCAACTGAGAGATGAATCTTTTTACTGATTGGAGTTTTCCTTGCAAAGATCTTAACCAACTAATATTTATGGGTTCTTTTATTTCTATAATAGCTTGCACCTTCTCTAGTTCAACTTCTATCCCTTTGGCAGAGACAATATAGCCCAAAAGGTTCCTAGATTGTACCCCAAAGGAACACTTTTTAGGATTTAGCCTAACTTTGAAAGCTTCCAATTGTGTAAAGATCTTATCTAAAATTAAAAGGTTCTCTTCTTTGGTATGTGAATTAATAAAAATATCATCCACATAGTCTTCCATTATTTTGTGGATCATATCATGGAATATGGTAGTCATGGCTCGTTGATATGTAGCTCCTACATTTCTCAAACCAAAGGGCATAACATCACAAAAAAATGTTCCCCAATCACAAGTAAATGTTGTATTTTCTTGATCCTCTAGATCTATTCAGATTTGATTGTAACCAAAAAATCCATCCATTAATGAGAACATGGAATGACCTACTGTTAGATCTATAATGGTGTCAATGATGGGCAATGAAAACTCATCTTTAGGACATGCCTTGTTTAATGTCTAAAATTAATGCAAATATGTATGTTGTCATGTTTCTTTGATATTGGAACAATACTTGATATCCATGATGTGTATGCCAAAGGTCTTATAAATCTAGTTTGAAGAAGCCTTTCTAATTCAACCTTGACCAATAATGCTATGTGAGGCTAAATTTTTCTGAGCTTTTTCTTCATAGGTTTTGCTCCAAGTGCTATCATAAGATGATGTAAGGTCAAGTTAGGGTCTAAACCTATCATGCAATCATATGACCAGGCAAAATTATTTTTCCTTTCTTTAAGGAAATGGACAAAGTATTTTCTCTCGACAAATGCCAATGATACTACTAGATGGATGATTTTGGGATCTTTGCTCATTCTAATGTTCACCTTCTCTATTGGATTTGTCAAGATTGGATATCATTATTCAAAATGGTCTTATGGTGTATCAAGTATCCCATCATTAGGTGTCATAGTTAGGCTTTCACCACTAGATACATCATTACTTATTTTCTTTATATTTGCATCTAGTCCAAACACATGGTCATTCAGATTACTAGATTCTTCCATTATTTTTTGATTACTAGGACCATTGATACATCTTGATCCATTAACCTACTGCTTGAATCAAGCTTTGAAGATGGTTCAACTACATTTAGGTATATGGTTATATCTCAGTCTATGTCAAAAGTAGGCATATCACAAGGTTCGATTGTATCCCAAGTTATAAGTACGAGATTTATCAAGGATAATAACTCAAAATGATAATCTCATTTGGCTAGATTTTAAGGTATTACCTCATTTAATGGCTCATACATTGTATTGCTTAAGTCAATAACATGTGCTTTGTTGAGATGATCTAGAGAACTAGGGTCATTAAACCACTCACAATGTTCATCTTTAATTTCCTATGGCAAGTAGTGTGGGAACAAATCCTCAAAGGAAAAATCACTATTAGTTGCTCTTCCTTCAAATGGTGTAAAATCATTCAGCTAGTAATTATCCAAGTGATATGTTGGATCTAATTGCATATGATCAAATATCTTCTCCAAAATGGTTTCTAAATTCTCCTAATATGAAGGGATTTTTGGAGTTGAGTTGAAGTATATATAAAATGGAGACTCTTGTTCACTTGTAGTTCATGGCTCTAAAAAATAATGTTGGATGATAATGCATTTTTCGTCATGGGTAGATTCCTTTGATAAGGAATCAAACTCCCATAGAACAAATTCATCTTCATCCTTGCTATTATTGCTATCATTGGCAACCAAGAGAGGCTCATATGTGATATGGAGGTTTGAGAAGGATAAGTTTATGGCATCCAAATCTATTGTAAAGTCATAAAAAAACTTATTTATCTTTAGGTACCCAAACTTTATTAGAGGATGAACCCTTGTGCATGTGTTGTTGGTCTTGAAAGCATTGTGGTCTAGAATAAATTGGCAAACCAATAGGTTGGTGTTCTAGGTAACCCACACCCATCTTAAGTTTACTAGATCTAAAATTTACTTTCAAGGGTTCCATCCTACCTATACCACTTCCTAGTGAACTTGTCCCAACATATCCCATCTTCTTCATCAAATCCAACCTTTTCCAAATAGATTGTGAGAAATACCAACATTTTGAACTCTTTTTTTGTCATCTTCCTATACATTGGGTGATGAATTTTCTTTTGGTTTAATGGGCAATGAAGTTTCACCTCTAATTTTTATTTATTTTATACATGAGGGAGTATAGTTGAAGATGGTTTTCTATGTGATTTAGGAGATATGGGCATGTCAAACAGAGAAACTGAGTATTCTCCTACACCTTTATGTATAATTTGTAATCTTTCTCAAAATTCTTCATCACTTTATCCATTCTTGAATTTTTTAACTTGTTTGGATCTAATTTAGAAATATAGGGGATCTATATAATTTGTACAATAAACCTTCTCTTTTCCATTAGTTTTTGTGCTAAGATGATAATTTTCTTGACTTTGTGAACTTGAAGCTATTGTAGAGGTGAGGTCCTTTTTTTCTGTATCAGAGGAAGTATTTTTTTGTGTGATTAAGAACAAGGAATGAGCTTAAAATAATGGGTGATGTAGATTTTTCATTTCCATCAAAATCAAAGGAGGTGTGTTCCCTATTATGAGGAACAAAGGAGTTATAATATTGAGTATAATTTTTATCTCCTACAATAGTCATTTCTTTTCCCATTTATAGAAACTTCAAACAATGATGGCAAGTAATTAATGGAACAACTTGAATATCATGTATCTAGGGTCTTCCTAACAAAATGGTGTAGGTCAATTTGAGGTCTAGTACTTGGAAAACAACTTTCTTTAGTACAGGGCTGACCCTAATTGGTACGATAACCATCCCCTTGGAAGATTTGTCTTGTTCATCACATTCTTTGATTATTTTATTTTTCTTTGGGTCAATGAAATCTTTTATGTATCCCAACAATCTTACTGGACTCAAACTACAAATGTTCAACCTTGCACCTCCATCAATCATTTCTCTTTTTACCCTATGCCTATGGATAAAGACCTCTATGTATAAAGGAAAATTTTGACCTTGAGAAAATGACATATCATTTTGTACAAAAAAGGATACACAATGGGGTGCAATAAGATTACTCACCATGTTTTAGAATCTAGTGACATCCAAATTGTAGGGTACTAGGGCCTTGATCAAGATGTCTTTGTGTTCTAGGGATATTTTTAATAATTCAAAAATTGAGATATGCACAAGAGTTTTAAGCAATTGATACCAGGTTGTATTTTGTTGTAGTGGAGCTTGTTGTGGTCTATTCTAGATCAGATGTTACCCCTGACAATGCCACTTTAAAGGCTTGACCTCTAGTAATGGCATTCACCAACTGTTTCTTATACTAGTCTTTTATAGTTATAATGTTTACAATGTCACCAAGTTTTGATAACATGTTGATGGCATGGTCATAGTTTTGAGTGTAATTGACCATTTCATCAATAATTTTCTTTTGGTTCATCTTTGAAGACCCACCCTTCACATGACTCATGAAGGGATTCTTAAATTTTGTATGGTCTTCATTGGGTTAGAGACTATTAACCACAATGACGTTATCATTAATCAATTTTTGGATGGCATGTTTGAGAGAAAAGTAATTATTAGTAATGTGTCCCCAATTTTAATGGTATGCACAATATTTTTTCTCACTCCACCACTTTGGCATGACTAGTGGTTCATACAATCTAGCCTCGAGCAATATAATAAGGTCATCAACCAAAAGTATTTTTAATGCATTCTCATAAGTTTCACCCATTGGGGTCTATACTCTTGGTGGGTTATTTTTGTACCCCTTTGGTGGAGGAACTTGATTGTATTATACTTTTGGTTTGAAGTTTTTGATGTGGATGGCTGAGTGCTCTTTAAGCTATATAATGGTTGAATGTTGTTATTTTTTTGGTCATAATTGCTGGAAGAGCTACTAACATTGTTGTTGTTGGGAGATGATGAGTCTAACAAGCACTAAGATTGTTGTTTAACATTGTTGGCATCCGCAACTCTACCATTTACTATATTTTTATTGTTATTTCACCATGAAGTTTTATGTTTGTCATTGGAGTTATTGTTGAAGTTATTAGAATTGGAAGAGTTATTGGAGAACCACTTTCCATCTTTTGACATTTTAAGGCTATAATTATTAAGAAAAGTTTCCTCTACTTTTATAGTGTTCTCGAGCATTATGTCAAATTTTTGAGGACATTGGAATGTACCCAATAATTCATAGATTTAGTAAGGCTATTGAAAAAAATGGAAATCTTCTCCTTTTATGAGATTTCTTAATTGTAGTTAGTAAGAATGCATTGCCATCTTTGTAGGAAGTGTTGAAAAAACTAATTGAAGAGTTGTCTTGTGTTAGAAAGATCTATCATAGTAACTTCCTTCTCTATGTTATAGGCATATTATGTAAAAAATAAAGAAACCAACTAACCAAAAGTTTGGATAGTTTATGGAAGCTTTGAAAACCATTCCATGGCTTGTCCTTCTAAGCTTTGTGGAAATAAGGACATGAGATAAGTGGTTTTATGCACAAATTCTATACTTGACATAAAGAATTGTCTCAAATGGTCTTACAGATCAGATGTACCATTATACTTATCTTGTTTTGGAATTTTCACATTTTTGGGAAATGGTACCAAACTAACCCTCCTCTTAAAGGGAGAGACCATATTTTCTCCAAGCTAAATTGTGCTGGTTGCACCTTTTCTTCTCGTAAGGTGTGAAGTTCCAATTCCATTGCTTGTAGTTGTTAAGTAACAATATCAAAAGGTTTATCTTCATGTTCTTTCTTTATATTGCTTATGTCAAAATTGGAAGGAAATTTTGCACCTTATTGTGTGAAATAGAAAGTATCATTCTTTGTTTCTTTCTAACATTTTGTCTATTATGTCGAGTAAGTCGGGATCTTGTTGGAGTTCAATGATTTTTGCATTATAGTATTCATCACTCCTTGACATAAATTGAGAAGACATTTATGTTTTGGGTTATTCTATTTGATTCATCCCGAATTCTTGATTAATGAATATTGGATTAATGAATGTTGATGAATCATCAATTACATGAATTTTGAGATGAACAATGTTTGATGATTGTGAGGATTCTACAGTGGTTTCTTGTTTTGATATTATTGCACTTTTATATATAGGAATCCTTCTTAGTTATCTTGTTCTCAAAATAATAGGTTTGTTTGCTTTCATTCTTGGAGTACTAATAGGTTTTCTTGGTGACATGAGAACTATGTATACCCTTATTTAAGTTTCTCCATGCTACAAAGTGAGTAAATTTTTTGGACCAAACATGAATGAAATGTTTAAGTAAGATTGCAATTCACTCAAACAAGATTAATCAAATCAAGCTCTTTAAAGTTAGGATGAAAGGATGTAGACTATCCTAATGTTTGACTGGAAAGAAGCTCAATTATGTTTGTTTGGTTGGACTTCAATTTGATCATTTGTAACCAATAGGATAATGTGAAAATGTCTTTCTTAATTTTGAAGAATTATGGTCTTTATGATTTGTTCAAGTTTCAAAATGTAGATTGGGAAAAATGGTATCCAAAATAGGTTAGTGACTACAACCTTTTAATAATGGTTCATCCAATAATGTTCAAATTTACCTCTATATGAAGAGAGCTGCCCACCTATGTGGGGGAGGTTTTGTGCAATCTCTTGCATGACTACTTGAGGAAGGCTATCTTTTGAACAATATTGTCTTG
Source organism: Cupressus sempervirens (assembly GCA_028749045.1). Taxonomy (NCBI): domain Eukaryota; kingdom Viridiplantae; phylum Streptophyta; class Pinopsida; order Cupressales; family Cupressaceae; genus Cupressus; species Cupressus sempervirens. The sequence continues at coordinate 855,858,243 of CM053785.1, read as the reverse complement.
CATCCCATTAAAAATGCAAGTCTTAGGGCTTTACCTCTCACTGGCCTTCTTAAGGTGTCTCGAGAGGTATGCCCTTCTACGACTATGTAATATACCTAGAAAAAGTGATGAAAAACATAAATTATAAGTAAGTTGGGGAGTTTGATCAACCTAAAAGGATGAGAGAATATCCCTACTACCTCAAATTCCAAACACACTAGCTTGAAGTTCAATTCTAGAGCCTTTAATCTATAGAAAACGAGAGGCTTTTAATTAAGCTATGTGTTTTGTTCATTCCTTATCTAATTTTCATAACAAACTTTGTGTTTTTGGCATTTTGATTCACTCACTGGAGTGAGGAGCATAGTCACAATACCAAGTAAGAGATTTTAAATAACTTATTTAAATTAGACTAGATTTTGAAAAGAAATGTTACAATTTAAGTACATAAACCAAGGAGTTTAGGCTTAGTTGATTCAAAGCTAGAAAAAGGTGGGGCACATTTTTGAGGTTTTTATAACTATTTTCACCTACCTTTTCAATTTCTCTAGCTCCTAAGCATCTTTTTTTGCTTCCAAATTAGTCAACAAAAATATGACAAAGTGAAGAATAATCTCAAAAGAAAAAGTTCACTTTAATTTTGTTTATGAGATTTTTCTAGACCCATACATAATACTCTATAATTTCCACAAAATATATTATTTGAAATATTTGATTAGTGAGAATGCATTCCATTAGGACTTCCCTAACATACTCTAAAATTAGAAAGATCCAACAGTTCAAATAAAAGTTATGCCCCCTACACCAAGAGTCAACTTGACTATCAAAAAATAATAAATTCGGCCCAAAGATTAGGTTAGAAGAAGAAGAGGAGGAAGAATAAGAGAAAAGGAAGAAGATGAAGAGGAATAAGAAGAAGATGAGTAAGATAGATCTCTCAAAATTTCCTTCAAATTACAATCACTTGCCCCATGGTGGGTGCCATTTTGTATGCTCTTAAAAGTACCTATGCAGAACAAGCTCAAACAAAGCAAACATTAGTGGGTAAGAATATAAAATCTCAATGCATTGTAAAATATCTTATTCTTATAAAAAAACATATTCATGAAAAATTAACTTGATCTACTCAATTTTAATGAAAGATCCAACATACTATATTAATTCAAATTGAAAGCTCAAAACCATCTCATGTCTCCCTAACTAATGATGTAACAACTAGTCTTGCTCCTAACCCAATTTATTCCTAAAGTCTCATTAGGTGTTTCTTTTAACCTAATAGGGTTTCTTAGCACCCAATCTCTCTTTAGGATCCTATCTATGAGTACCTAATCCATTCAACTAGTGAACATCAACTAGGTAGAACAATGACTCCTTTACTACTTCTTAAGCTTGCTTTGGCCTTATTGCTTCCTCTTCACTAAATCCACAACCTGCCCCAACTTCATAAATAAAACCCCAAATGAAGGTATGACCATCTTAGAAGGAAATAGGTTTTTCTCCAAGTCTTACCACCACAATTGGTATTGAAACCCTAAACGAGTTCCAAGAATCACTTAAAATTGCACAAAATTGCTTGTAGCAAGGCTACAAGCAATTAACCCTCCATTTGACGAAAAACTAGAATAATTTTCAAAAGTCCTTAATAATAGGGTAAACCAATCATGGATTTAGACACCCTTTTCAAAGTACTAAAGGATTCCTTAGGTCTCAATCTCCCAAAACATTATAGTATGACCTACAATAATGCCTAAAAATTAGGGTTTACAAAGAACTTGAACCAATCTGACAAGAATTAAATTTTAACCTCCATATAACCTTAACCAATACATCCTAATTTAGTTGGGGCTTCAAAACACATCCTTTTATCACATTCCAAGCATTTAATCCCTCCTAACACCTCTGTACTTGACTGTGATCCCTAGCCATGCATCTTTGGCTCGACTAGGGAATCACCACAAAAATGTCTCCCTTTCTTTCTAGGGCACCTCCTTCATTTTAAATTATGTAAAAGTAGTCATTTTACTAATTCCAAGATCCCATATAGATCCTATGGTGGGAAGAAGATCTATGACTCCATTTTGCTTAGTTTCCTGATTCAGAACAACAAGTAGGCAATAAACAAAACAATTTTTTAAACCAACTAAAATCCTAAAAAAATAAAAAATAATGTTATACATAATATTAAATTAAACTTATATAATACTTCCAAATTCTTTAGATCCAAATTCAATCCATGAAAATGCCAAAATCCTCAGAAAACATAAACTATAACTTTATTCTTACTATCAATTAGTACACATGAAAATGGCAAAAAATTCCAACCCTTTCAAAAGGTTGAGGGTGACCTTAAATACACATCCCATGTCCGATCCTAACTATTTTAGATAGTTACCAAGTCCTATTTACAAAGTTTCTTGTATGCAACAAAAATTTGTCAATGTTGTCAATAACAACATTGACAATTTTTGAGCAACTTTTACAAATTTTTGAGTTTGGCCCTCAAACTTGCTCCAAAAATTCACCAAAAGCCTTAAATTGACTTTACGAATCTAAAAATGACCTTATATCACTTATTTGGACATTCTACCCTCCAAGACACAAAAATGGCCTTTTTGACCTAATTATGCAACTATGAACAACTAAGGCCTCATAAGGCTTCCTACAATTAACATACCTCTTAAGATTAGGTTAACCCTATTATTATCCTAGTGGTGTGGGTATCACCACTACAAGAAAAAATATCCTTGATCCCTAGGTCTTCCATGAGCCTACCTAGGTGCCCTTGCACCATACTCCCCCACAAAAGAAAACTATGTCACTCCTATGGACAATAGGTCTGGGGGAATGCCTACTTTGTTGAAGTATGCCTCGACAACCCAAGTTTCTTATGAATATGGCTTGTCTTTCCACTTGATGAGGTGTTCCATCTACACCTTGGGTTTGGTAGACATCTTGACTCTTGAGTCCAACACTTGTTCAACTTCCAACTTGCTCTATGAAGGTACTACTATAGGTTCCAAATCAACACTTACTCACCAAATTTTGTGACCACTCTAAGGTATGGTACCTTTGAATTCAACCAAATCTTGCATATTGAAAATAGGAGAGATTCCCAAATCTGATGGCAAATTAATCTTATAAGCATTGGCTCCATATTTGGCTATGATTTTGCAAGGCCTTACTTGCTTCATTTGTAGCTTAGTGGGCACACCCTTCTACAACTTGGACTTTTTCAAATACACCATAAAATAATCTCCAATAGAAAACTAAATGTCTTTCATCCTTTCATCTACCTTGGCTTTCAATTTTTGGGTCCTATCTTTAGTAGTTTTCTTCACTTTCTCTTCAATTTCTTTCATGGTTTGGGAAAAATATTAAGCATGTCCACTTCTATATTCCATTCCTCCAAGATCCCTCAACTCACATACACCCCTTGGATACATTCTATACACAATTTCTAATGGACTTTTTCCTGTGGTTCTATTCTTACTATCATTGTAAGCATACTCTTCTTGGGGAATGATGACATCCCATGTTTTCCCATACTCCTTAGTTAGGCACCTCAAGGGATTACCCAACACCTTGTTAACCACCTCAGTATAGCCATCATTTTGAGGATGGTTGGATGAACCAAATGAAAGGTTTGTACCAAGTCTTCTCCACAGAGTCTTCCAAAAGTGGCTCATGAACTTTACATCTCTATCTGAAAAATGCTTAATGGAAGTCCATGAATCCTCACAACCTCCTTAAAGAATAGGTGTGCAATGTGGATAGCATCATTGGTAGTTTTGCATGGAATGAAGTGTCCCATCTTACTAAATCTATCAACCACCACATAAATACTATTATAACCCTATTTTGTCTTAGGTAGACCTCCTATGAAGTCCATGCTCATATAATCCCATGGCCTATTTTGGACTGTTAAGGGCTGATATAAACTTACATTGCTCATTTCACCCTTAGCTTTCATACGCACCATGTACTACTCAACATACTTGGTCACATCTCTGACTAGTTTTGGCCAATAATATAACCTTTGAACTAATTCTAAAGTTTTTCTCACACCAAAGACCACTTAGAATCCCATTATGCTTTTCCTAAATTAGTTTCTCCCTTATTGATCCTCTTGGTACACATAACTAATTTCCCTTAAATATGAATCCATTTTTTAAGGAACTTTCTATAAAAATGGTTCTCAAAATTAGAACATACCTTATATGCCTTTGCAAAGTCTTAATCCTCCTTACCGAGACTCTTGAAGCCCTCTATCCCAATGCTATGTAACTAAACCTCTTGGATAGTTAACAATATCCTTCTAAATACATCTGCCACCTTGTTCATCTACCCTTTCTTATGCTTAATTATGAAAGTGAAAGCTTTTAGATACTTCATCCACTTCAAGTGCCTATTACTTAGCTTTTCTTGAGTTTTGATATAGTTGAGAGTTTGATTGTCAGTACACACAAAAATTTCCTCAGGAAATAGGTAATGTCTCCACTTCCTAAGAGACTGAACTAGGGCATAGTTCTAGGTCATAGGAAAAATACTTCTTTTTGGATTCATTTAGTTTTTCACTGAAGAAGGCTACTGACCTACCTTCTTGACTCAACACTCCCCCTACTGCTAGGACAATTGCACCATAGTCTATAGTTAAAAGTTTCTCAATACTGGGTAATTTCAAAATAGGTTGGGTAGATACTTGTTTCTTTAGCATCTTAAAGGATTTCTTTACTTCTAAAGTCCATTTGAACTTAGACTTGACCCCACCCTTAATGGTATCTAGCAAAGGTGCACATATGCCACTAAAATTCTTAATGAATTTTCTATAAAATTGAGCTAGACCATGAAAAATTCTTACCTTAGTAGATGTAGTAAGTGGTGGCCAATTGATGATAGCAATAACCTTCTCTTGATCCATTTTCAAGGATCCCTTTGACACTAAAAAATTGAAATACATAAGCTCTTGTTTGAAGAAGTCACACTTTTCAAGATTTGTAGCAAGATTCTCCTCATGAAGTCTCTACAATAATACTTCCACATGTTTGATGTTCTCTTCCTTTGTCTTGATAAAGATTAGTATATCATTTAGACATACAACCACAAACCTTCCAGTGAATTTATTAAGAACTTCATTCACAAGCCTCATGAATGTGCTAAGAGAATTTGAAAGACCAAATGGCATCGCAATTCACTCATATAACTAATGTATTATCTTAAATGCTACCTTCCATTCATCTCCCTCCTTAATCTTGATTTGGTGGTATCCACTTTTCAAATTCAACTTTGTGAAGTACATGGCCCTTCCAAGACAATCCATGAGATACTTAATCCTAGGTATGGGAAACCTATACCTGATTGTGGTCCTATTTATAGCCCTTGAGTCTATTCATACTCTCCATTTTCCTCCCTTCTTGGATACTAGTACAATAGGGATTGCACATGGACTTATGCTTTTCTTGATCCTACCTTGATCCAAAAGTCTCTACACTTGTCTTGCTAATTTTTGTCAAGAGTAAGCTTATATGCTGCCTTGTTTGGCAAAGATACATTAGGAACAAAGTCTATTTGATGGCTTATCACCCTTCTAGGAGGTAAGGTGGTAGGAGTTCCATCACTTACAATGTCTTTATATTTCTCAAGCAATGCTTGTACCTCTATTGGCAGTGGCTCTTTGAATGGCTTTTCCTCTCCTTTGGATTTTAATACAACTACATAACCTTGGTTCTCATCATCCTTGAGATATTTGACACATTCTTTTCCACTACATAGCAACACACTAGGCACCTTGGACTATGGTTCTTCTCCTTTCTTGAATGATATGGAGTTCTCCTTCTCATCATATACGGCTTCTCTATCAAAATGCTAGGGTCTACCTAACAATAGATGGCAAGTATCCATGGGTAAGATGTCACACAATAGCCTATATTTGTACCCTGCTATGGAGAAATCAACCCAAGTCTGTTCATTCACCAATATAATTTGACCCTTGTTGAGCCAAGTCACCTTGTATGGATTTACATGGGATATTTTGGTCAACTTGATCTTGTTGATTACCTCCTTTGATATTATGTTGTTAGTAGAGCCTAAATCGACCACTACCTTGTAGACCTTCCCAAGAATCTTACATCTAATCCTAAACAAAGCCCTCTGGTGCTTAGGTTCATCTTGAGTTGGTTGCTTGATCAATACCCTCCTAAACATGAGTTTTTCTCCTTTTTCTGATTCTATGTGATCCACTTCATTTTTCTTGACATTAGAGCTATCCTCTTGAGTATATGCCACTCTTTTGTCATGGTTTGAAGATGTATACTTTTTAGGGCATCTATAGGATGGATGTCCTAGGTTGATCACAATTATAACACTTCATACTACCAAAGTAAGAGTTACTTCTGATTTATCCTCTACCTCTTCTAGAACCTCCTTGGTTACCTCTTCGTCTACTATAACCTCCTTTATGAGTGCTTTCAGTGGCTTGCTTAGTGAGTTTGGTCTCACCTTGGTTCCTCTACTCATTACCTCTACCTTGGTATTCTCCTATTTTCCCCCTCTAATTTTTTCCCTTGCCTCTATCTTTGAAGTTAGATTCCCCTTTCTTTCTAGTCTTCTCTTCCACCTTTAGGGCTAGTTAATGACACCTTTTCATAGTAGTAGGTGTCCACAAGCTAAGCTCCTCTTGGATATTACACTTTAGACAATCAAAATAGCTAGCCACTTTTATTGGCTCTTCTTCTTGCTTCTTGGACCTAGGGCATAACATCTAAAACTCCTCTATATAAGAGGCAACATCCAAGTCTCTCTATTTCAATCCTTGTCTCCTCCTGTGAAGTTAAATTTTAAAATCCTCTAGTAGGAAATTATCCTTTAGTTTGGTTACCATGGTATTCCAATTGGCTATAGGATTCTTTTCCATCTTAACCCTTTCATCTTGGACATATTTCCACCATGTCAATGCTGAGCCTCTAAGTCTTGACTTGGCTACTTTGACATTTTGTGCCTTTGACACCCCTTCATATTCAAAGTGGTTCTCCATCCCATCTAACCAATCCATCATTGCATCTATGTCCATCTTCCCACTAAATAGGGGCATACCTTCCAAGGCCTTCCCTCCTAGGGCTTTTATGGCTTTTAAGAAAGGCTCTACATTCAAGATAGGGTCTAGCTCAAGGACAACATTTTCTTCTACTATCTCCTTAACCTTCTTATTTCTTTCTTCTTCCTTTTTCTTGGTTACATCAACAATTGCATCCAACTTTAACTTCACCTCTTCTAAGGCTTCTTAAAGGAGTCTATTCTTCTCCTTTTTCTCATCAATCTCTTTGTCTAGCTATTCATTTTTCACCATACTTGACTCACCCACAAATTCTCTAGTAGCTATAGACATACACTAACTTCCCAAGTCTTTAACTTTCTCTGATACCACTTTGATGTAACAACTAGTTTTGCTCCTATCCCAACTTCTTCCCAAGGTCTTCTTAGGTATTTCTCTTGACCTAATAGGGCTTCTTACTACCCAACCTCTCCTTAGGATCCTATATATGAGGACCTACTCCATTCAACCAGTGAAAACCAACCAGGTAGAACAATCACTCCTTTACTACTTCCTAAGCTTGCTTTGGCCTTATTACTTCCTCTTCACTATCTCCAAAACCTACCCCAACTTCATAACTAACACCCCAAATGAAGGTATGCACATCTTAGAAGGCACTAGGTTACTCTCCAAGTCTTACCACCACATTTGATATTGAAACCCTAATCAAGTTCCAAGAATCACTTAAAATTACACAAAATTGCTTGCAACATGACTTCAAGCATTTAGTCCTCCATTTGATGAAAAATTGGAATAACTTGAAAAAATATTTAATAAGGGGTAAACCAATCATGGATTTATAATCCCTTTTAAGATTAATAAAGGATTCTTGAAGTCTCAATCTTCCAAAACATCTATATAGTATGACCTGCAATAGTGCCTAAAAATTAGGGTTTGTAAAGAACTTATTCAGTCTGACAAGAATTGAATTTTAACCTCCATGGAGCCTTCACCAATGCCTCCAACTTTAGTTGGGACTTCAATTCACATCCTTCTATCACACTCCAAGCTTTGATTGAATCATTCCAAGCATTCAATCCATCCTAACACCTCTACACTTGATTGTGATCCCTACCCATGCATCTCTAGCTCACTTAGGGAATCACCAAAAAAATGTATCCCTTGCTTTATAGGGCCCCTCCTTCAATGTATAGTATGTACAGGGAGTAATTTTACTAATCACAAGAGCCTATATAGACCCTATGGTGGGAAGAGGAGCTATGACTCCATTTTGCTTAGTTGTCTGATTCAAAACAACAGGCAGACAAAAAACCAAAAAATTTATTTAACCAACTATAACCCTACAAAATAAAAAAATAATGTTATAAAAAATCTTAAATTTAACTCCTCTAATACTTCCAAATACTGAAGATCCAAATTCAATCCATGAAAATGCAAAAAACCTTGGAAAATATAAACTATAACTGTATTCTTACTGTCAGTCTGTACACATCAAAATGACAAAAAATTCCAACCATTTCAAAAGGTTGAGGGTGCCCTTAAATAAACATTCCAAGTCACATCCTAAATTTTTTAGATAGTTACCAAGTCCCATTTACAAATTTTCTCATATGCAACAAAAAGTTTTCAGTGTTGTCAATGACAACATTGACAATTTTTGAGCAACTTTTATAGCTTTTTTAGTTTGGCCCTCGAACTTGCTCCAAAGGTTTCCAAACTTAACCAAAAGCCTTAAATTGACTTAATACATGTAAAAAGGACTTTCTATCACTTATTTGGCCATTCTATCCTCCAAGGCACAAAAATTCTGTATATGACCTAATCATGCAACTATGAGCAACTTTGGCCTCACAAGGCTTCCTAAACTTAACATACCTCAACTTAGGACTAGGTTAGCCGTATTATTCTCCTAGTGGTCTGGTTAGGACCACTGCAATCCAAAATATCCTAGGAGTTCTAGGTCTTCCTTGATCCTACCTAGGTGCTCTTGCACCAACTAATATTTCTTAGATTCAACATCTTAGTTACAGTCCTAGAATGAGAATGTGCTAATTGTGATGATCTACAATAGTTCTTGGATGGATGTGAAAGAGCTATATGATATCTATATGGATGAATGATATAACAAGATAAACACATGAAAATACTCTAAATATGATATTAAATAATGCTAGATGATCCTAAATGACACTAATAACTTATGGAAATTATGCTAATGACTCCGAAAGAGGGACGTGCAGCTTGATTCTGATTGGGAAGTTCACCATCAATTTTTTATAGTGGAGGCCCTATAATTTTATGCCTCTAACGTATCTTGGCCATCTAGGTTAGCCTTTCTGGATTGGGGCTGGCTCCATCCCTCCCCACTTGCTAATGATGTGAATGACCCCTTTACAATATAGGCACAACCCAATGAATGGAAACATGATACATACATATATGTACAAGTGATTCATTAGTGCCGCATCATTGCTATGCTTGTGTTGGATGGTTCGTGTTGGTCACGTTATCATTAGGCGCATTCTTTGATAACTTTTAGCTCTAGAATGCCTATAATAAGGATGCATGAAACTTGCTCTCTTTTCTATTGAAATGACTTCGTATTTATAGATTCCTCAAGAAGGGTTGGGTAAAGTTTATATTTTACTCTAACTTCAAGAAGATAAGGTTTAGATGAAGTCCACCAAGGATAAGGAATTCATGAAGGGAAATTCAAATTGAATTGTTACACTCTAATGGGATATATAAGGATAAATACTCATTTTTCCTCTTTTCTTGTATTGATTTGACCTTTTGGGATATTTTCAAAAAGATGATAAATGATCGTTTTTCTTTTATTTCTTTTATTGAATTTATCTTTTGGGATATTTTCAAAATGGTGAGGATAAATGATTATTTATTTTCTTTTTGAAATTATTTTTTCCTTTTTGAATTGATTTTCTTTTTTTGAATTGATTTTCCTTTTTTTGAATTAAATTTTCTTTTTGAATTGATTTAGAATTAGAATTTTATTTAGAATTTGAATTATTAATATGATGAAAAACTTAGGAAATTAATTCATTAAATTAATTATGTAACTAAATTGATGTTGTGATTAATCCAAATCAATGTCTATTATTTTCCTCATTTTCTCTAATATTGTCTTTAATCCTTGATGATTTGATTAAAATAAAATTCATGTCAATTTTAGGGAGTCTACAAATGCCCCTCTTTGAGCTATTATGCAAAGTATATTAGTTCAAAGAATGTCTCAATTTTTCTGACTTTTAATCCAAATTTTATGATCGAATACCTGATTGTTGATGCCTTAAGGTTCAAATGTTTATATGATGATTGGGTACCCTGATTGTTGATGATTTAGTGATTTGATGCTAACATAGTACTTGATTATTAATGATTTAATGTCTGATGTTGATGTCGATATGACTATGTTCATTTTTTTTTGCATTTAATGCTCTTATCTTTGAAAATTTTTCTTGGATACCCTTGTTTGATTGTTTGATTAATTGTGCTTGTTTGTCTATATGATCATATGGGCATTGATACAATGTTGGATATTGATGATGTACACCTTAGATGTTGGCATTATGTTGTATTTGTCATTAGTGACAACACTTATTTGATTCTAAATGCTTATCGAGCTCATCACTCAATCTACAGTTTATACCGAGCATTCACTGGTTACCTTGTAAGTTCAACAATTAAGCAGTTCACATCGAGCATTCCTAGAGCTACCAAGTGAATGTGCAGTTCAACAGTGTTTACCGAGATTCACAGTGTCTATCGAGTTATCAATTTGCATGATGTGAAGCTAGTTTCTACCGAGTGATGGGTATGTAGTGTTTACTGAGTGACAACAATGTAAATGAAATATTCAGTATCTACCGAGTAACACTATATCTACCGAGTCTCCAATGGTTACCAAGTTCCAAGCTATGTTGTGTGATTAGTATGGACCAAGCTTCTACTTCTACTGAGTGCATGAAAATGCCTAGTAATACAGTGGATGCTGAGTATCAAAAGATCACCAAGTCAGCTTGAAGAGCCTGAGTTTTCTACTATTTGGCCAACTCAGTAATATTTTGTTTACTTGTGTTTTAGCCGACCTTGTAATTGTGATTATTGGAATGGTATATATGTAATGTATAATATCATTTGCAATATGTGGAAGAGAATATCAAGGAATGATATGTAATGTTTTGAGAAGAATGAATGTGAATTAGTAGTAGAGCAGAGTATTCAAGAAGGTCTACAAGGAAAAGTAAAGATATATCAGTCACAAGAGGTGATCTATACTTCAAAGATCTAATCAGCAATCAAGTTGTAAGTCAGGTCTACTATTTCATCCTGACAGGTGAATTAGTTTTCTAAATCCTTTAACATGGTAGACTTAATAGTCTTTGTATAAATCTCTTAACAAAGTGGATACTTCATTGTATGTTTGTAAAACCTTTAACAAGGTGGATCTAGCAGTCCAAATTGCTCTTAACAGGGTAGATCATCAGATGTGGTCAATGTAAGCCCTAAAAAGCCAAATTTATACTGTAGTAGTGAATTTTTGTGGGTATCATCCCCACTCTAGTTTTATTTTCTATTTGGAAGGTTTCTGGGTCACCGAAATACTGTGTTCATGTATTATGAATGCTTATCTTTTCTCATGCATGTGGTAGACTAGATGAATGAATGGTGAATGATTTATATGGTCAAAGTGCTAAATTGATTTAGAATTTTTGAGGTTACTGATTCACCACTCCCCTCTCAGTAACCTAGCTAGTCTTGATTATTTCCAAAAATTGGTATCAGAGCTTTGTGGTTCTCATGATAAAGTTTGATAGCTTGAGGAAAGATCAAGGGTAATGGAGATATCTAGACTTACAAAGCTATTGAGAATGATAAGCTAGATCTGAAAATGGCCATAACTCAACTCAAGGAAGTGAAAGAGCATCTTTCCCAATCCCTAAAAAGAAGGAAGAAACTTGCAAGACAAATGAATGACCATCAATATGTTAAAGAAAAGATTGAAGACTTTTTCCCATCAAGCAGTTTAGATGAAGATAATGAAGCAATAAAAGAACTCCTAGCAAAGAATGGCTCTCTACAAGAAGAGGTAAGAAAATTGAAAAGAGAACAAGAAGTTTAGTTAGTAAGAATGTGTGAAATCTTGGAACAAAGGAATAAGGCAAGTAAAGACTTGGAGGCAAGGAACAATGCAAATCAAAACCAATCCCTTCAGCAAGAAAGTCTCATCAATCAACTCTCCAATGCAAATGAGGAAATCATGAATCTGAGATCTAAAAATGAAAGCTTAAGAAATGATTTAATCACTGGAAGATAGATCAATGAAAGATTGAAAGCTGATCTAATTTTTTAAAAGCAACTCAATGAAAGGATGATGAAATCACAAGAATATATGGATCAATTGAATAAAAAATGTGAGAAAAATCTCTATAGGAAAAAAGGTAAAGCAAGACTTGGTTACAAAAACGAAGGTGAATCTTCCAAACAAGGTGCCAAAGGAATCAAAGACCTACTTGCAATCACTATGGTAAGTTAGGTCATACATCAAAAAAATGTTGGAGTAATGGAAAAGAAAAATTCAATGGAAAATGCTACAATTGTAGTAAACATGGTCTTAAAGCTAATGAGTGCAAGGAGAAACCAAAATTTAAAAGAAAATGTCACAAATGCAAGAAATAAGGTCACAAGGCATCTGAAAGCAGATCCAAACCATTCAATCCAGCTAAACAAATTGTCAAAGCAATATTTGGTTGGGATTATAATACTTGGTACAAATGTCACTATTGTGGAGAATATGAACACATTGGCATAGATTGCACAAGCCATCATCTAAGAAAAAGAGATTCAATAGTAAGATGTTATACATGCACTAAAATTGGTCATATAGCTAAAAATTGCATGAAGATAGGAAGAGTTGAAGATGAGAAGAAAGCTAAAGCTAATAACATTAGGAAGTAGATGAGACAATAGTGGATTCCTAACTTTATTGAGCAGAACCATTCAAATGATGGCAATGTCACTCAAGAAGTGGGTGACTCCACCATTTCCAATTAGATTCTTTGAAGGAGGGATTGGAACTACATCTTCAAGCTAAATCTTGAGTAGTTCCAAATGGAGGAAAGTAGAAGATCCAAATCAATATTTTAGATACAAAAGGATCACATGAGTTCAGTTCATACCAAACAAGGTTAGTCACTGACTCAACCGAGCTAGGTTAGGAGAAGTAAAGTTTTGTATGATCGCCGAGTCACAAGTTTCTACCAAGCTAGTAAGTGGATGACAATCTGTCAAGCACTACGCCAGTATGGTACCTAGCATTAATGGTAATTATTCATCAAAAAGAGTAGAATTTGACTTCATTTTTCATCACATCCTCAATATTCATAGAGATAAGAGATTTCTAGGTGCACTCAAGCAATTCCAAGTGATTTTGAGTGAATCTCTAGCGAAGAATTTGTTCAAAAATTTCCATCATTTACCGAGCAGGGATGACATCTGCAAGCATGAGTAGCAACAAGGTGAAAAGGGGTTTAGAAATGTTGGTTAAGGGTGTGGAGTGGAAAGTGCCAAATTTCAAGCTAGTTCTAGTAGTTGTGAGGCACTTGACCCTAATGGTGCGCAATCTCAAAATCCACCAAAGGTACTCCTAATTAACGACATTCAATCTCATTTTAAGTGTTTTATTTAGGAGGTAGGAACCCTAGAAGTGGATAGTGCTTTAGAGTAAATGTGTGTTGATGGCTCATTGAAACTCGAACACAAGCACTTAGAAATAAAAGGGTTGACCCACATCACACACCTGCCAAGGAGTTTCCAAATAAAATGGATTAGGTATATTCTTAGTCACATACACAATGGTCAATTATGGTTAGAGTAGCCTGTGTTAATAACCAAGAAGATGATTCACAAGATTATTGGCCTTCCCATGCTGAGAAAAGAAAAATCTACCAAAACACTAGGTCGAGATGAACTCTAGAAGAAAACCCTAGCCAAGTGGGATGGTAGAGGTTTGAAAATTAACACTATTTCTGATGTGGAGTTAAGGTTTGGTATTCATGTAATTTCCCACAAGATTTATAGCTATAGTCATTTAAACAACGTGCCATGTGAGGTAGTGGACTTAGCATTTAAGGTTGTAAAGAAAAATATGGAATTTGACTTGTCAGAGTTACTACTGAAGCAATTAAAAAAAAAAATGGATAGCATCCAAACATCAAAGAACAACCCTTGTAAATTTGGTTCTTTGCCGACGTGTCTTTTCTTTTATGTGAAAAAGTTTTTCCCATCTAAAGGTTCTGTTCTGTGGAGAAAGGATGTTCCCATTTTATACCAGATAAATGAGTTTATTGTAGAAATGGGTGTAAATTTTGACAGTATTATGGATAATTATTTTGAAGATTTCAAGGAAAGGATGAACAAGTAGTTTAGGATTCCTCCTAAACTTGTTGAGGATTATAAAGATGATGTGTGTTTCATGGTTGACTGTAATAGAGTATACATTCAGGCATTTAGGCCCTGAGTTGCATGGGTGAAACCTTTCCCTTATGACGATAATATTGATGAAACTAGGGACATTATTGAAGCATTGGTAAATGAGCCTATAGACCCTAAGAAACTATTTTTTGGCACATATGATGAGGCAAAATCCAAAATTGAACTGGAAATCAAGCTACCTCAAGCAATCAGCGAAGGCAAGAGGAAAATAACAACGATGAAAACTGCCACTGGTCCTCTAATGCTTACCGAGGGAAAAGGAGAGGATGAAGAAGAAGAAGAAGAAGAAGGAGAAGAGAAAGAATCAGAGAAGGAGGCAAAGCCAACTAAGAAGAAAGGGAGGGTAATCATTACAAAACCTCCAAAGACCTCCATAGCTATTTTCACTAGGAGAGGGAAAGGCAAAGGTGAAGTTGTGCTCAACAAGCCCCCACTTACCTTCCAAGAAAGACTGAAATAGATGGAAGAAGGAGTTGGCATCACAAAATTCAAGGGTCTAAAGTTTAAAAAAAGGACTAATTTCGAGAAGATGCAAATTGAGGAGCTAGTACTCACCAAAATGGGAAAATGGAAGTATTCCCCAGATCAGATTGCTCCCCAAATCTCAAAAGAATTGTTAGTGAGGTTGCAACCAAGGTGGGAATTAGCTGCACAAATAGCTAAAGATATGTATTAACAATCCTTGAAGAAATTATTGCCTAATCTTACAAATACAAAAGCAAAGGTAGCCATGAAAAATAATTAAGGTAAAATGATGATTAAATTCCATACATGTTTGATTTTAGTCAAAGATATTGAGCAGGTTGTTAGAGATGCAACAAACATGTGGAAAAAAATCTATCATCTACATAAGGCTAGTGATGATCTAGTGGAGATCAATGATGATGATGGTGACAGTGATGATGATGAAGAGGATAACACTCCATGTGTTACATTTGATGTTGAAGACTATCAAGCATTAAGGGTTGATGATGAAGAGAAAGAGGCAGAAGTTGAAGAGGAAGACAAGGAAGAAAATGAAGAAGATGATCCAATGAAAATTTCAGCATAAGTCATTGCTTCCCTTCTTCACTCTCTACCTAAGCCAACAACATCATCAGGGATGGAGTTAGCTTCAACAAGAATGATTGCAACTACCTCAGAAATATCATCTGCACCTACTACCTCACAGCTCCAGGTATCTACAATGGAAGTGTTTACCACTTCATCTACCAAGCTACAACCCTCTTCATCAAATCCTAAGAAATCTACTTTAGTAGTATGCATAGCTACTAGTTCTCTAATTGTGTCAATTTCTACTGTAACTTGTTCAGTAAGTTTGCTAGTTTGCTCTACAATTTTGTCAACTACAGCTTTAACTACACCAATTTTTGTTCTAGCTAGCTCTTCAGTTGTAAATATTCAAGTTTGTACATTACCTATTGATACTTCATTTTTGGGAAGCGCATCAGTTTTGGATACAACTAGTACTTCTTTCAATTTTCCTTTAGTTGGACCAATTCAAGTTTTTTCTTCTAGTCTGGCTACTTCTACTATTGTTTCCATTTCTAAGTCCAAGGAAGTAAGCACAAAAGTAAAACCAAAGACTCCTCTAAAACTTTTGCTTATTGGAAAAGAAATTGATGAAGACATAGACTTGAACAAAGAAGTTGTTATTGCTAAGATAGATCCCAATACTTCCATGGCTAATGAAATGATATTGGTTAGTTAGCTTTTAGAGCAAAAGGCAAGGTAGAAGCAACTTAAAGATGAGAGAGATAGAGAATTTGCAATAATCAAGAATGCCAAAAACATAATTACTGAGGCTATAGGTGTTGATGTTGACTCATCTCAACACATTTTGTTACAATTAGAAGAGGTTGTGAATAAGTTTAACGAGGAAACTTTTAGCCAAGAGAAGCTCATTGAGAAGGTTGAAAAGAAATTTGACAATAAGGTGCTTGAGCACATTGCTCATCACATTGCAATAAATCAGGTAGAATTATCTATAATTTTGAGTAACCTTGAATAGTCCTTCACTAATGTAACATCACTTTTTGGCAAGCTTTGTGATGTTACCAAGTATACCAAGGAGATAAAGGAGAAATTAAATAAGATTGATGTGGACATGGAGGCTAGTGCTCAAAGGTTACAACTTGACCCTAGTTCAAGCTCATCACATCACATGAAGGTGAAATTTTTGTCAGAAATGCAGGCATAGTTACTTAGAGAGGAAGCCATGATCAGGTCTACACTGATTGATATCCAAAATATGATCCTTCGAGTTATGGACCCAATGTAGAAACATATTGCATATTCAAAAACATTGGCCCAAGATAACAATTTTTCAATAGTAGATTACATGATTGAACTTTCTGCAGAAGTTCAAGTGACACTCTTCACCTGCAAAATTTTGCAAGATAACTGGGATAAGACATTGGCTCTTATTCTTAAGGTACACTCCAAATTTCTCTCACATTTTTATGTTTCTATTTGAATATTTTGCATATCTCTTTGGCATTATTGTCAAAAAGGGGGAGTATGAGATAATAAGAACATGGGGAGTAAAGAGATAGTAAGAGAATTGTGGAGAAATAAGGGAGAAAATAGATTGATATATGTACAAATAAAATATATGTATATATTATGCCATATGTATGGGGGAGATATGTAAGATATGTATATACAAAAACTTTACAAAGATCAATTTTGAAAAATCAAAAATCAGAATGTCACTGTACATAAGTTTTGGCTCATAAGTGTTTTGTCACTAATGCCAAAGGGGGAGATTGTTTGCATTATGTTGTATTTGTCATTAGTGACAACACTTATTTGATTCTGAATGCTTACCAAGCTCATCACTTAATCTACAATTTATATTAAGCATTTAGTGCTAACCTTGTAAGTTCAACAGTTAAGCAGTTCACACCGAGCATTCCTAAAGCTACCGAGTGAATGTGCAGTTCATTAGTGTTTATTGAGCTTCACATTGCCTACCAAGTTATCAATTTTCATGATGTGAAGTCAATTTCTACCGAGTGATGGATATGTAGTGTTTACCAAGTGACAGCAAGGTAAATGAAGGATTCAATATCTACCGAGTAACACTATATATACTGAGTCTCCAATGGTTACTGAGTTCCAAGCTACATTGTGTGATTAGTATGGACCAAGCTTCTACTTCTATCGAGTGCATGACGGTGCCTAGTAATGTAGTGGATGCTGAGTATCGGAAGGTCACCAAGTCAGCTTGAAGAGCCCGAGTTTTCTACTATTTGGCCAACTCAGTAATATTTTGTTTACTTGTATTTTAGCTAACCTTGTAATTGTGATTATTGGAATGGTCTATATGTAATGTGCCATATCATTTTCAATATGTGGAAGAGAATATCAAGGAATGATATGTAATGTTTTCAGAAGAATGAATGCGAATCAATAGTAGAGTAGAGTATTCAGCAAGGTCTACAAGGAGTAGTAAAGATATATCAATCACAAGAGGTGATCTATACTTCAAAGATCTAATTAGAAATCAAGTTGTAAGTTAGATCTACTGTTTCATCCTAATAGGTGAATAAGTTTTCTAAATCCTTTAACAGGGTAGACTTAACAGTCTTTGTATAAATCTCTTAACATAGTGCATACTTCATTGTATGTTTGTAAAACCTCTAACAAGGTGGATCTAGTAGTCCAAATTGCTCTTAATAGGGCATATTATTAGAAGTGGTCAATATAAGCCCTAACAGACCAACTTTATACTGCAGTAGTGAAGTTTTGTGGGTATCATCCCCACCCCAATTTTACTTTCTATTTGGAAGGTTTCCGGGTCACCAAAATACTGTGTTCATGTGTTATGAATGTTTATTCTTTCTCATGCATGCAATAGACTAGATGAATGAATGGTGAATGATTTATATGGTTAAAGTGCTGAATTGATTTAAAATTTTTGAGGTTACTGATTAACCCCTCCCCTCTTAGTAAGCTAGCTAGTCTTGATTATTTCCAAGATTAGAAATGAAATTGGAACGAGTCGGTCACAAGATGCAAAGATTCCAATTTTATTTCAAAAAATGAATATTGTGTGATAAAAAAGATTGTTTAATGAGAAATGTGTGATGAGTACCAATGTAGCTAGTTGGGTTGGAGATGTTTACCCTAGAGATGTAGTAAGATAAAAAATATCAGACCAATCAAATCAATTAGATGATGTGAATTGATTAGTCATATAGGTCAAATGGATATATGATGATAAGTTCTCATTTTTCCTTTTTTCTTTTATTGAATTTATCTTTTGGGTTTTTCCTTTTATTGAATTTATCTTTTGGGATATTTTCAAAAGGATGATAAATGCTCATTTTCATTTTTTCTTTTATTGAATTTATCTTTTGAGATATTTTTAAGAAGGTGAGAATAAATGATTATTTATTTTCTTTTTGAAATTAAAATTTCCTTTTCTAAATTGATTTTCCTTTTTTGAATTAATCTTCCTTGTTGAATTAATTTAGAATTTGGAATATTAATATGATAAAAAACCTAGGAAATTAATTGACTAATTTAATTATATAAATAAATTGATGTTATGATTAATCCAAATGTTTGTTGTTTTCCTCATTTTCTTTGATATTGTCTTTAATCCTTGCTAATTTGATTAAAATCATGTTGTTGAAGTCATGCCAATTTTAGGGTGTCTACATCTACCACTGGTAATCTCTCTTATAATTTTCTTTTTTTGCATGCTTATACTTGAGATCTTCCCTATTTGATCTCATTCGTGACATCCACTTTCTTACTCCCTCTTGTTCTCTTCTTTGACATTTTTCATTCTCCATTATTGCCTCCCATCAAGGAGGATGGGGCCAACAGGCTCCCTAAAAGACTACCTTTCATCATATCATTTTTCCCCCTGAGGGTGAAGTTGAGGGAACAATTTGTAACACCCCCATTTTGGGGGTGAAGGGGCAAGTGTTATTATCACCCCAACACAGTTTCTTTTGAACACCTAAATCTTCTATGGTTACTATAGTAATCCTATTGCTATCTTTACCTTGTACCTACACAAGATCACCACTTGTACCCTAAATCTCACCCTCTTCTAGGGTGTTCTCTTCCATCTAAACTCTAGCTTTTAGACCATTTTCTGGTCCTTTTAGCAAGTCATTTAGGCCTTGAATAAAAGCATAGTTTCCAATAGTGTCATCATTGGGTTAATTTTTCTTGGGACCAGCCTCCCTACACTCAAGGATCACTTGGGCATTGGAATCTTCACTCAACATACCTAGGAGCTTTGGGGGAGGTGAAGATGAGGACTCACCCTCTACAACATTCTCCTTCACAATCCCTAGGGGGCCCACCTTCTCTTTGTCTTTTGGCTAAGGGACTTTGTAGTCCATGATCACGTGACCAAATGTAGAACATCTATGGCAAAACAACCAAGTGTTTTATAAAATAATGACTAAGACTTCTTCCCCCATTTATTGTTAAGAGTACAAAAGTTGGGTAAGAATTCTCTAACCACCACATTGACATAATCTAGCATATAGCATCTTAAATTTCTATAAAGTAATAGTATGAGTAGACACATAATGGAAAAAGGAGTTTCCTATCCACCTAAACACTTTCTCATCCCCAAATTCCAACAAAAGACCTGGCAAGCTTACCCAAACAAGGAAAGCCTGCAAAGTTTAGTGGTAGTATCAAAATTAGGATGACATTTAGTAATACATAGACTCTACTTCCAATAAAACTAATAACTCGAGAGGACTAGATCTAGATATTCTAATGTAATGAATTTGAAAAGAAATAACCCACTAAGCATAGTCAAGGAAATTACACTTCCTTTCATCTTCAATTTTTGAGTACACCACTTGCTCAGCATGTTGATTTATGGTTTGAAAATGAAAAAAAATCTTAAAAGACACAGTTGAAGGGATGATGATATATTATCAACCACACCATCTGGGAGGAAAATATCTGGTCCAACTTAAGCATGAAATATTTCTAGTTCACCAAGATGGGAAGAAAGACCCACCTTTCCCACCAAGACCTCCTAGCCATTACCACTAGGAGTTGACACAATCTTTATCTAGTCCTTCAAAGCCTCAACAATCTTTGAAGGAGCCCTTATAAAGTACAAGTCATCTTTTGGAAATTGACTATAGTTTCAAAGTGAGAAAATTCAACCCCACTAATGCCCAACAACCTCAAATTCCACTTCTCCCTAGGTCCCCTAGTTAGAAGTCACACCAAGAGAAGATCCAAATAGATAGAAGGACCTGAATCAAATAGAGGCCTGCCCTCCTAAGCCATAGGATCCAAGTCAGAGTTCAAGTCCAGGTTTGTGCAGGAAGTTGTAGAGAAATTTCACTCTCCAGTCATGTCAAAATTCAAAAATAATCCTGGACAATTGTTATTAGTTGAAGTCTAATTGATAAAAGTCTGATAATTCTAATTATGCAAAAAAGTTAGAATGAATAGTTAACATACATTTTAGAGATATATTGCTTCCTTATTAAGGTTTCTTTGAAGGAGGTGCAAGATTGGGCACAAAAAAAGAATTTATTTATTTATTGAGGTTTTTGTTATAGTGTGTTTTATTTAGATAATTTCAAAAAAATTAAATAAAGGTATATACATGGTCTAAAGTTCTTTTTAAATAAATCTCAAACAAGAGAATAAAGCCCTAGATTCTAAACTATGTAATCATTACCAAATTTAAATTCAAAGTTTTAGTTGTGCATGAGACTCATATAGTTGAATCAAGGCCTTTTTTGCTATGGTTATTCCTATAGTTTATCCAACTATCTTTATATAAATAAATGACCTAATTATCATCAAAGAAATTTTCAACAAGAGAAAAAAGTCTTGGATGAAATAAAACATTGAGTCAATGAACAGATACAAATTTTTTTTTTCTAAATAATCATTACGAGGGAGAGGAAATTATGTCTTAAGGATTACAACCACTTATGGTCATCAATAAAAAAACATATATAAAGACAAATATGTCAAGGAGGATGAATATATGTATGCCTTATTTAGGACTAGTTCATATCATCTTTGATATGAAATAAGTAGATGAAAGAGTCTTAAAGAAGAAGTGGATTGGGGTAGAATGGGGTTAATTATATCTTTTGCATTTTTAGGGCACTTGAATTAGGAAAAGGTTGCTTCATTGTATGATTTGTTCAAAGAGGATGCTAAAAAAATAGGAGAGCTTGTAGTTTTTTTATCAATAAGCTAACAAGTCGAAAAGCTAAAATGGTAGATTTGTTGTTCTATAGATTATCGTTAGCCTTATAGATATTGAAATTCTTCTATTTCTTATTTTTATATAATTAATATTGAAATTTGATTGTTCATGTGTCACTATTTGAACTAATTATATTTGTTTAGTTTTTTCATAATTTTCAAATAATTCAAAAGTTAACTAACAACTTGTGACTAAAAAAAATAAAAAATTTTATAAGTAAAAGGTCAAAGTTGAAAGTGATTTTATTAATAAATAAATTTTAAAATACACATTTGTTTGGTGTGGACACTGATAGGAAAGAACAAAGTGAAGAAGATCTTCAGTCTACCTTGGGACTCATAGTTTAATCGAACTAGTTTACAAATATCACTTTAACCATATTGGTGATATCAGATGAGGACATGCCCTCATTGATAGATAGATTTCAACTTTACAAAATATTATGCTATGATTGTCATGTCATGGCTTTATTTTAGGCATTTACAACCTTTAGTTTTGTTGAGATCTACTTATTACATTATAATTTAAGATTTTACATGATATCAACCCTTGTTTCTATTTACAAATCTTCCTTCTTTCCTATTGTTGTCATCAAATATTTTGTAGATCATCCTAATAATGTAGTTATTTACCACTTGCAAATCTCCTTTTCCTTCTAGCTAAGATCATTTTGTTAGTAACTCATAAAAAATTGAAAACAATGCATTATATTTGTTCATACATCATATAATTCTACCTTTGAAACCTTAAGTTGTGATATGCCTTTTTACCTTACCTTAAAAACCTATTAACATATAATAGCTATCCTTCCTAATTTAAATATAGTCATCTATAATAATATAGGACATCTAAACATAATCCATTTGCCTAAATATCTCACAAATCCTAAGAGAAGAAAATGTATTCAAATACTTGAATAAGAAAAAGACATTATTTATTACTAGATTTTTGTTTGTTTTTCTATTCAATCTATACTCAAGGATAGAAGTGTCTCCAAATCTAAAATCCCAAACACACATCAACCAATCAATATATAGGCCATAAGAAATCATAAACCACAATTTATTCACTTAAGAGGCCCCCCGAATAAACAACATAGTCCATGAGAACAATATTCTTCAAATAAAGAACCTAAATACTTAGAGACGAGATATTTACTCTTGAGAGAAGTGTCATAGAAAAAGCATATGAGTCTACTCTGATATATATATATATATATATTGTGTGTGTGTGTGTGTGTGTGTGTGTGTGTGTGTGTGTGTGTGTGTGTGTGTGTGTGTGTGTGTGTGTGTGTGTGTTTGTGTGCGTGCGTGCATGTATGCATGCACACACACACACACACACACACACACACACACACACACACACACACACACACACACACACACACACACACACACACTTGCATGTGTGTGTGTGTGTGTAAAGAGCCCATCATTTACCTCTAACTATATCACATTTAAATTCCTCAAAACATTAAATGAAAATTAATCCAAGTCCAAAGAGCATATCCTACTATCATAAATTCAATAAACCATGAGAAGAATTGAACCAACACATAGACTTGATTCCACTATATAGTAGAAGAAAGAAAAATGGATCTAAAAATAAATCCTTAGCAAATGGATTGTCACTAGAAGGAGGAGAACCCAAATAGTCAAGTTATTTAACACATGTGAATCTCCCTTTCCTTTAAGATAAGATCATTTTGTTAGTAATTCAATTTTTTTATTATAAATAATGCATTATATTTGTTCATACATCATACATCATATAATTATAGCTATATAGCCTTAAGTCTATGATACTCTTTCTGCCCTTACCTTAAGAACCTATTAACAAGTATTATCCATCTTGATTCACAATATAGTCATCCATTATAATATAGGACATCCAAGCATAATTCATTTGTCTAAATATCTCATAGAGCCTAAAGAGAGGAAAATGTATTTAAATACTTGAATAAGGAAAATACATAATTCATTACTATATATATGTTTGTTTATTTATTCAATCTATACTATAGGATAAAAGTGTTTCTAGATCCAACATCTTAAACATACATCAACCAATTCATATATGCTCCATAAGAAATCATATACCATAAGTTAGTCACCCAAGAGAGTCCCACCATAAAGAGAATAGTACATGAGAACGATACCTTCAAATAGAAAATCTAAATCCTTAGAGAAGTTATATTTACTATTGAAAGAAGTGTCATAGAAAAAACATTTGAATGCACTCTGAGATAAATCCATCTCTCTCTCTCTCTCTCTCTCTCTCTCTCTCTCTCTCTCTCTCTCTCTCTCTCTCTCTCTCTCTCTCTCTCTCTCTCTCTCTACACACACACATAAATTAATAAATAAATAAATAAATAAATATAAATAAATAAATAAATATATAGAGCATCGTCTATATTTGAAAAGGTGAATTCCTAAAAAAAAATGAACATAAACTAATCCAAACCATGCTACAACATAATAAAGATCATATCCTACTGTTTGAAATTTAGAAAAACATGGGAAGCATTGAACGAACATGTAGGCTTGATTCCACCTCATAGTAGAAGGAAGACAAACAAATCTAACAAAAATAGAAATTACTCAACAAATGGACCATTGAAGGAAGGACAAGAACCCAAATACTAACCTAGAAGACCCAAAACAAGAAAGCATAACATAGGAAGTGAGAACAAACCAGCAAGAATGGTAAGGCAATAAATGCCACAAGAATAAGATAAACAATGAATAAATCCTTAAGACAATGCCAAGACACAAGAAAATAACAACACTAGCAAGGGGACCTAAGAATACCACAAATAGGCAACTCCATGAGGAAAATAACCAAGATATAACCCAATGGCTATAGAAGGCCAAACAAAATGCATAAAACAAAAGTATCCCAAAGCATGTATACACACACATATGCATGTGTGTATACATACGCATGTACATACACACAAAGAGAGATGCGTGTATAGATACATACATACATCAACCAATCCATATATAATCCATAAGAAAGCATAAACCATAGGTTAGACACACAAGAGAGTCCCACAATAAAGAGTATAATCCATGAGAATGATATCCTTCAAATAAAAAAGCTAAATCCTTAAAGATGTGATATTTTCCCTTGAGAGAAGTGTCCCAACAAAAGAATCTAAATGCACTATGAGGTCAATAAATACACACATACACATATGAAGAGCCCATTATTTATTTCTGACTTAATCATATTTGAATTCCTAAAAAAAATGAATGAAAATTAATGCAAGTTATGCTATAACATAACAAAGAGCATATCCAACTATCAAACATTCAACAAACCATGAGAAGGATTGAAGCAATATGCAGGATTGATTCCATTGTATAATAGAAGAAAGATAAATAGATATAACAGAAATAAAAATTCCTCATTGAATGGACCACCATCGAAAGGAGGTGAATCCACATAGTGGAGTTATTTAACATGCAAAAACCTCCCTTTCCTTTGAGCTAAGATCAT
The DNA here is from genome assembly GCA_028749045.1 of Cupressus sempervirens. NCBI lineage: Eukaryota > Viridiplantae > Streptophyta > Pinopsida > Cupressales > Cupressaceae > Cupressus > Cupressus sempervirens. Next base: position 855,832,972 of record CM053785.1, on the reverse strand, counting down.
TTTGTTAGTAACTCAAAAATTATTCAAACATCACATAACTCTATCTCTAAAGGCTCTAGTCTATGATACTTATTATTCCCTTAACTAAAAAACCTATTAATAAATAAGCATTATCCCTCATGAATTCACAATACATTTTCGCATAATAATATAGTGCATCCAAGCATAATTTATTTATGTAAAAATATCATAGAGCCTAAGAGAAGAAAATGCATGCAAATACTTTAATAAGAAAAATACATTGCTCATTACTAGATTTATTTTTGTTTTTTTATTCAATTTATACTATAGGATATAAGTGTCACTATATCCAAAATCCCAAACATACATCAACCAATCTATTAGAAAGAATAAACCATAGGTTAGCCACACAAGAGAGTCCCACAATCAAGAGCATAGCCCATGAGAATAATACCTTCAAACAGAAAACCTAAATCCTTAGAGATTTGACTTTACTCTTGAAATAAGTGTTATAGAAGAAGCATTTGAATGCACTTTTAGATCAATATATATATATATATATATATATATATATATATATATATATATATATATATATATATATATATATGTATATATATATATATATATATATGTATGTATGTATATATGTATATGTATATGTATATACATACTCCCATAAACATACATATATAGATACACACACATACACATACATATACACATACACACACATACACATACACATACACATACACATACGCATACGCATACGCATACGCATATGCATACGCATACGCATACGCATACGCATACACATACGCATATGCATACACATATGCATACACATACACATACACATACACATACACATACACATACACATACACATACACATATATTCATATATACATATACACACTCACATATGTGTGATGTGTGTGTGTGTGTGTGTGTGTGTGTGTGTTTGTGTGTGTGTGAATAGCCCATCATTTACTTCAAGCAAGATGAATTCCTCAAAAAATTTAATAAAAATTAATCCAAACAATGTTACAATAGAAAAAAGAGCATGTCCTAGTATGAGAAATTCAAAAAACCACGAGAAGGATTAAGCCAACACACAAGCTTGATTCCACTACATAGTAGAAGGAAGATAAATAAATTTAAAACAATTCCTTAGCAAATGGACCATCACAGGAAGGAGGAGAAACCAAATACTAATCTAGAATACCAAAAACAAGAAAGTAGAGTAGAGGAAGTGAGAACCAACCCAAGGATTCTAAAGAAAGGAACACCACAAGAACAAGCCAAATAATGAATAAACTCAAAAGATAATGCCAAGAATACAAAAAAAACAACACTAGAAAAGGGATTGAAGAATACCACAAATAGGAAACCCAAGGAGGAATACAACCACACAAAACCAAGATACCACCCAATGCTAGTAGAATGTCGAATGATACCCATAGAGAAAAAGGAGCCAAACACACACACATATATATGTATGTATGTATGTATATGTGTGTGTATGTCTATGTATGTGTGTATACACAAATATTCATATGTGTATGTACACACACATATGCATATATCTAATGAAAAAGATTAGAAAGGAAGAGAGAGGCCACAAAATAAGCAACTAAGCATAGAAAATATCAACCCTAGAAAGAAATCACAAGGACATGCAAACCAAATAGTGGAAGCCAACACACAAGAAATTAGGACAAAAGGTAAGGAAAAAAAGAGACTGATAAGCTAAAAACATAAAATAACCACTATTAAACCATAAAAGCTATAGGGAAACTAACCACCAGAAAAGGATACCCATATTTGAAGAGCCTTCGCTCACTGATGTAGGGCCATGACACCCTTACTATCTCACAACAAAAAACATAACAATATGGAGACAAAGAGAAGACAAAATCTTTACAAAGCATTCGTTAATACTTGAAATTCATTACAAGTTCTCCAAATGAGAGAACTCCAAACTCTTATAGTAGGATAAAGCTTCCAAAAATAAATATTCCAAACTAAGAACTTCCACCAAGAGATCTTCCACAAAGAAGAGATTACAACCAAAGAGCTTGAACTCAAAGAGCATCACGAAGAAGAACTTTCCAACTATGATCTTACATATTAAGATCCTTCACTCCAAAGTTCGACTAAAAATTCTCATACTCTCTTATACAAGCACTTACAATCCAAGACATTACAAACACAACCAATGTGGGATAAAAGGTAAATGCAACTACCTTACAAAAAACCACTTGATAAAGGGTGCTCCACTTAATATGTTAAACACATAATAGAAACAAAGGAATAACAATAATTTATGAGAACAAAATATTAACTTCTTATTATCACCACAAATACAGAATTATAAAATTACAATATGCTAAACCCATATAGGTGCCTTTATTATAGTAATTTGCAAGACAAAGTTGTGAACTATCACCTAGAGCTGTCCTAGAAAATCTACATGAATTTCTTAAATAGATAATTTTATGCAACTGAAAAGGTTCTAAACATTCAACCTAGGGTTGAAAGACCCTGACAGTACATATAGAGTCGGCCAAACACACCTTTGACATTTATTTTGAAAGTTTTGGTCGGCTCAACTTTGGAAGGCCATAAATTTTAAATTATTTCTCCAATTTTCTATTATAACCCCTTTTCATAATCCTCAACTTTTGATCTATAGGCTTGAATCTGCACAATCACCCATCTGTTGCATTTTTTGGTCTCATCTAGGGATGTGTAGCCCTTCAAAATTGAACCCAACATTTTTGTACCAAAATTTTATACCAAAAATCCACAATAACTTCACTGATACTTATCATATGACATTGAGCCTCAACTAGTAGGCTAATATAATAGAGATGAACCTCCACCTCTAGAATTATGACATTTCAAGCTTGTATGACTAACTTACTAAGTAGAAAACCTCCACAAATATCAACTCTATATTAAGACAACCCTAATTCAAACAAATGAAATGAAATATTTTTGGTTGATACAAGATTGCTCTTACACCTAAGATTTCTCCTACATTAGACACCTGAGATAAGTTGAGAAGTGACCTCATCACATCTTAGGTGTTTAGAGGAAAACTAGGGTAGTTAACCTCCTCCCATGCTTGAAATGATGAATCATCTATTGGCCCCCCTTTCCATTTGAATAGGTATTCTTCATAAGTTATATTTCTTGTACTTTTGCTAGCACGATTGTCCAATATCTCCTCAGTCTCCTTTGTAGCTGAACTAGCAACTAGAATACTCTACTGTGCTTCTATAATTTCATCTCCTTCATGATACTTTGTCAAATATTAAATTTTAAATACTAGTGAAATATTCAGTTAAGTAGATAACTTCACTTCATAGGCATTTCCAAAATCATTACTTTTCATTATCTTGCACAGTCTAAACTTCTTCATTTTTAACTTATTACATGTACCCATTGAAAAATGCTCCTTTCTGAAATGAAACATGATTTCATCTCCAATCTAAAATTCCTTATACTTCCTTTTTACATATTCCTTAGCTTTTTATAGTGTATTCATATTTAAAATTTGCTTCCTCACCTCCTCATGGATATTCTTCAAATGTTCAACAAAATCTTCTGCTCTAGCACTACTTATTTCTCCTTTATCCAATTGTCTCAATTCAGAAGCATTTATGGGACTACTCCCATATACAATCTAGAATGATGATTTACCAGTATTCCTATTGACAAAATTATTATATACAAATTTTTCCTGTGGTAAAATCAAATCTCAACGCTTTGACTTGTCTCGAACCAAATAGCTTAGCAAATTTAACAAACTGTGATTCACAACTTATGTTTATCCATTAGCATGTGGATGATGTGATGAATTGAACTTCAATTCAGTCTTCAATTTCTTCCATAATGTACACCAAAAATATCCAAAAAACTTGGTATCTCAATCTAGAACTATACTCTTTGGCAAACCATGTAGTTTCACTACTTCTTTGAAAAACAACTTTGCCACATGATCCACATCACTAGTCTTCTTGTAGGGAATGAAATTTGTCATCTTTGAAAACTTGTCAACCACCAAAAAAATAGAATCATGCCCTCACTGAGTCCTTGGTAATCCAAGAATGAAATCCATACTAACATCCTCCCATGACATCTCTGGTACAGGTAATGGCTGATACAACCTCATATTCTTCTTCACCCCCTTTGCCATCTGACATACTTTGCAACTTTGTACAAACTTATTCACATCTTGCAACAACTATGGCTAGTAATAATTCTTAGCAACCAAAGAAATAGTTTTATCTCTACCAAATGTCTAGCCAATCTTCCACTATGCTTCTCCTTGATGAGATTATCTCTCATTGAACTTCTTGGAATGCACAACTAGCTTCATTTGAACAACATACCATGTTGGATTATGAAATCCAACCACTTCATCATGTCAAGTGTAATAATTTATGTACAAGCCTTCCATTCTTCACCAAACTTAGGATCCTTTGGATACAAATTACTGAGTTCCTTGAACCCAACCAACTCAATATGCATTTTTTTCAACAAAAGTTGTCTTCTAGTAAGAGCGTCTACAACTTTGTTAAACTTCCTACTCCTATGTTTCAAAACAAATGTATAACTCTGCAAAAAATCAATCCACTTCAAATGCCTTTGGTTTAATTTTCCTTGACTATTCAAATATTTCAAAGCTTAATGATCAATATACAAAACAAACTCCTTAGGAAGAAGATGGTGTGTCCACTTCTTCAATGCCTGAACTATAATATAAAATACTTGATCATAAACATAATATTTTCTTTTGGTATCATTCAAATTATCACTGAAATAAGCAATAGGTCTACCTTCTTGGCTCAAAATATCTCCTATCGTAGTACCACTAGCATCACAATCTACTTGAAACACCTTGTTAAAATATGGAAGTGTTAAAACAAGCTTCTTTGTAACTTTTTGTTTCAATAGATTAAAACTCTTATCTACTCCTACAGTCCACTTAAATCCTTTCCTATCCCCTCTCATTATTTCAGTCAAGGTCCACAAATACTGCTAAAACCTATTATGAACTATATATAAAAAATAGCTAATCCATGAAAAGATCTTACCTCCATAGCATTCTCTGGAGTAGTCCTTTCAAGGATAGCCTCCACTTTCTATGGGTCCATTTTTAGACCTTCTGCTAAAACTATGAATCCCAGGCACACCAATTCCTTCTTCATAAAAATACACTTCTTTAGGTTTATCAACAACTTTTCTACCCTCAAATTATCAAACACCTTTTGAATATGCATCAAATGCTCCTCCAATATCTTACTAAAGATCAAAATATCATCTAGGTAAACAATGATAGACTTACCTAGAATATCCTTCAGTACCTCATTCATGAGCCACATGAAAGTGCTTAGTGCATTGGTTAGCCCAAAAGGCATGACTTACCACTCATACAGTCCTTCACTTGTCTTGAAAGAAGTCTTCCACTTATCACTTTCTCTGAGGTGAATTCGATGGTATCCACTCTTCATATCTAACTTTGTGAAATACACAACTCCATTCAAACTGTCCATAATATCATCCATCCTTGGAAATGGAAACCTATACTTGATTGTGATCTTGTTGATAGCATGAGAATCTATGCACATCCTCCATTCTCCATTCTTCTTAGGTGCTAATACTACTGGTAAAAACATGGACTCAGACTCTCCTAAACCAACCCCTTCTACAATAACACATACACTTGTCTATTCAACTCCTCACTTTCTACTAGTGTCATTTTGTGCACTACCTTATTTGGAAAACTGCTCTTGGAATAAAATCCATCTAGTGACTAATCTTCTTTATTGGTGGTTAACCATCAGGCACATTATCAGATACAATATTTGGAAATTCTTCCAACAAATCTACAACTTCTATAGGTACCTCTTCTAGTTCTTCTTTGTCATCTTTTGGATTTACCACAAAACACATTTGCTCGTGCTTCATAACCTCTATTAACTAATTTCCATTAACAAAACAAACTCTACCAACACTACGTAAATTTTCATCTGTATCTTTCAATGGCTTCAACTTATGCTTCATTCCATCCTTTTTCAAAGTGTAGGTATTTTCATGTCCATCATGTACAACATGCCTTTCAAATTTCCACGGCCTACCCAACAACATATGCCATATATCCATAGGTATGATATCACACAAAAACTCATCCTGGTAGCTTCCAATCTTTAACTTCACTAAGCATTGCTCATTGACCATGACTTATGGATCTTGCACCCAGACAATACAGTATGGACATAGGTTTTTCTACCTCTTTAACTTCAAATTTGTGAGCATATTTTCTAACACAAGATTGTTAGTACTTCCACCATCAATGATCACATCACAACACTTATCTTCACATTTTCACCTCATGTGAAACAAACTCCTCCTTTGATCATGTTCATTTTCTCCACTCAGAAAGACTCTCCTATTAACTAGGACTTGCCCTCTTTCAACATCTTCAGAACGGGATGATTTGGCATCTCCATCAACATGCATGACTTTGGCCTGGCCTTCAGTTCCCTGATCTATCCTTCCTAGGCACTAGAAACTTTCTAATGCTCTATGCCCTTCTTCTCCATAATGAAAAACATGTCCCTTAGAAGCCTCCTCTTCTAGATCTATGTACTCTTCCTCTTCCTCTCTAATCTCTATTATTTTGATCATAGAAATGGTTGGAATTATTTCACCTCTAGCTTTGACTTCTACTACTTACCTCATCCTTGTTCTTTTGATCATCATTTCAGCCTCCATAAGACTGTCTGCCAGATCTTCCACCACAACCTCTTCCACTGTTCTTGTTATCAAACTTCTTGTTTATCTTTTCCTCAAATTTTAGGGAAAACTGGTATGCCTCTTCAATATTGGTCATTTGAACTAGACTTAGCTCATCCTGATTGCTTTCCCTCAACCCATTATCATAATGAATGACTTTTTCCTTATCATCTTCTACATGGCTAGTTCCGATGAGAACTCGGTAGAACTCCTTAGTATACTCCTGAAAAAATATTCTCACTTGCTTGAACCCTTTCATTTTATTTAGCAGATCAAGCTCATAATCCACATGGAAATACAAAAAATTATATAAACAAAGGGGGTGTGATAAAAAAATTATATTAAAAAAAGAAAAAACACTCATTCATTTTGTGTTATTTTTGTATGGATTCATTTTAATTGTATGTTGGTAAGGGTGTTATGACCCTACATTAAGTGATATTAGAGAATGGGTTCCTAAGTGTGTGGATAGATTATTGAATGTGAGGTAGTTTTTACTAGGACCTTAAGTTGGGTGAATTTTGTTAGAGTAGGAGTTTTTGACTATGTAGATAGATCATTAACTATGAGGTAGTTTGTACGATGTACTTGTGTTGGGTGATGTTTTCTTATGAACACTTGATTAAGGAGAAGAGATCAAAGAAGGTGACTTTTGTGATTGGATGGATTCTGAGAATTCCTAGACTTGAGAAAATTAGAGAAAGAAATCAAGAGGCATTATAATATGAGAGAGCTTCCAAAAAGAAAGCTTCCAAACTAAGAACTTCCACCAAGAGATCTTCCACAAAGAAGAGATTATGACCAAAGAGCTTGAACTAAAAGAGAATCACTAAGAAGAACTTTCCAAATAAGATCTTACACACTAAGATCCTTCACCTCCAAAGCTTGATTAAAAATTCTCATATGCCTTTCTTATATAGGCACTTATAATCCAAGATATTACAAACACAACCAAATACCTTACAAAAAATGCTAAATTACCACTCAATGAAAATTAAGCACCACCATGTAACCCAATTAGAAAATTACATTGCCTTTATGGATCACAACAAATATTAAATGCATGATTTAAAAAAAATTCCACAAATTTCTAAAATCCCACCTACACACCTCGATAAATGAAATCACAATCATTTTTCTTAGTTTTCTTTTTATTCCACCTATGCACCTTGAAAATAGAAATTCCATTGTTTCTCCTTTTTTCCCTTTTTCATTAAAAAAATGTTTCCTCCAAAATTTTCACTTTCCCTCTCCAATTTTTTTAATTTTTAATTTTTTTTTAACATGCCCCCTTTATTTTTGTGATGCAAGATGCTCCTACATCAAACACCCATTGTAGGAAAACTTTTGTGAATAGGAATTCACAAAATGAAGTAGCCACTTTTGATATTTTTTCTCTTCCAGATCCTGACTAGAACAAGTATTCACTACCAATATATTTCCTTCTTTCTTCCTTTCCAACATATAGCTAGAACAAGTATCTACTCCTAAAAATACTCCTTTGCAATTAACTCTGTCCAAGTATAACCCTCATCCTCCTCCAATCTTGTTGAATTAAACACATGTATAATAAACTCAACAATGCCCTAACAATCTTCCATTGCATACCACACATCACTAACATGACCCTCATGTAAAACATCATCATTATATTTAAAACCCATCTCAAATTCAACATCCCATAATTCATGAAATTTACCTCTTTCACATCTTCATCTTTGATTTCTTCTTCCATGCAAGGTATTTTTTAGTGGCTAATATTTGTAAATAGGCTAATTTTAGATTTTTTTGGCTAGTAATTTAAGATTTAACACAACCTAAATCACCATATTTTTATAAATTTTAGCTTTAAAATAAAAATCGCTCAATAATTTATTTTATTAAAAAAAATTGTTCAAAGATTCACCATAATATTCAATATATGATTATATTTGATTCCCCTAAATATTATATATTATAGGGGAAATTAAAATTAATCCACCAATAATTATCATAATTATTAGTTACTTAAGGGATATATCGTCAATATTTTATTTTCACTATTGATTTAAAATATAATGTAATTATCCTCATAATAATCAATGAGTTAAAAAATATTCAATTTTTATTTCTAATATTCTATGGTGATTAATGAAATTTCTATTATTATTGAGATTCACCAATATTTTCTATAAAAAATTATGATTCTAAAATAATCGCCAATATAAATAATATTTAAAATAAAAAAATTGAAAGACTTGTGAATAGAATTTTTTACTTCAAAATAATGAAAGATTCACCAATATTTTATATCTTCTTTTGGAGGGGGGTTTCTTAAAGATTACCCTGTTTCCATGTCTTCAACAAGGCATGTAATCGCTTCACTTGTTTGACCTCCAACCAAGGTGTCTTCCTCTATTGTTGTAGTCTTCGAATCATCTTCATCCGGCCCACAAATCTTGTCATCTCAATTCTCTTCCTCTTCATTTTCATCTTCTTCAAATTTAGGTTCGCAAATATTTTTCTACTTCATCCTCTTGCTCTTCCTTTGTATTCCATGTGTGGAACTCCACAAGATCTTCTTTCTTTTTTACATTTGAATAATTATCAAGATCTCTTTTCTAGTGATGTGCTCTTCTCTTTCACAACTCTACTTCTAACTCATTCACTTTCTTTTGCAAATTAAAGAATGCAACTCTTAATGCCTCTTGAGTTCTTGCTCTAATTTTCTCAAGTCTAGGAATCCTTAGAATCTATCCAATCATAAAAGTCATCTTCTTCTTTCTCTTCTACATAATCAAATCTTCATAGAAAAAACTTCATGCAATACACACACCTCATACAAAATGCTTCACAATTGGCGATCTATCTATAAAATCAAGAACTTCTTCTTGACAAACTTTACCCAACCCAAGGTCCTAGTGCAAATTGCCCCATGTTCAACGATCTATCCACATGCCCAGAAACTCTTGCTCTAATACCACTAATGTAGGGCCATAAAAAGAATTACTAACTCACAACCAAAAAAATAACAATATGGCTACAAAGAGAAGACAAAATTCTTTACAAAGCATTCGTTAATACTTGAAATTCATTACAAGTTCTCCAAATGAGAGAACTACAAACTCTTACAATATGAGAGAGCTTCCAAAAAGAAAGTTTCCAAACTAAGATGTTCCACCAAGACATCTTCCACAAAGAAGATATTATGACCAAAGAGCTTGAGCTCAAAGAGTATCACCAAGAAGAACTTTCCAACTAGGATCTTACACACTAAGATCCTTCACCTCCAAAGCTTGATTACAAATTCTCATATGCCTTTCTTATATAGGCACTTACAATCCAAGATATTACAAACACAATCAATGTGGGATAAAAGGTAAATGTAACTACCTTACAAAAAATATTAAATTCTCACTCAATGACAACTAAGCACCACCATGTGGCCCAATTAGAAAATTACATTACCTTTATGGATCACAAAAAATATTAAATGCATGATTTAAAGAAATTTCCACAAACTTCTAAAATTCCACCTACACACCTCGATAAAATAAATGATAACCATTTTTCTTAATTTTCATTTTATTCCACATATGCACCTTGAAAATAGAAATTACTCTTTTTCTCCTTTTTTCCCTTTTTCATTTTAGAATTATTTTTCCTCTAAAATCATCACTTTCTCTCTCCAAAATAAAAATAAAAATAAAAATGCCCTCTTAATTTTTTTCATGCAAGATGCTCTTGCATCACTCACAAAGAGAGAGGGTGCCTAGAAAACAAAAAGACCAATAAGGTTAAGAACGCAACACATAAAAATAGATAATTAACATTATACTATGTAAGACAACATTAGGTAAAGTACCAGTGCAAAGTTTTCACCTATAACATTTGGTACTAGAAATAAATAGCACATTATACTATCTAAGGATCATGTTTGCCAATCAAAGTATATGAATCCCAGTATTCAATCAAACCCAAAGTCTATAATCTAAATTTGTTATATGCTAAAATCTAAGGGGTGTGCCCACAATAGTGGGCTATACTTTCTTAGAGGAAGAAATTACTCAAACAAGTGAAAGACCAACAAATTTGGTCAAGGGGTTCCATAGAAACTCTCAAGGACTTTTAATTAAAAGTACCATTTTTGGGTACTATCAATTGAAAGTGGTTTTCTTGAATTAGAAAGACAAATTTAATAATTGTTTTATCAAAATAGGGATTTGATCAAAAGTTCATTTAACGAGAATTTTTAACTTTACTGTCATTTTCATTTTGGCAATGGGTTTTCAAAGTTTTGATCGATCTATGGGGCGTCTGATTTGAAAACTTTACTTTTTATGTATTTTTTTTATTTTTTATGTATACACTTTTATTTTTTATTTTAAGATTTTTAATTTAATTTTATATTTATATGTGTGTGTGTATACATACATACATACATACATACATATATGTATGTATATGTATGTATATGTATATACATGTGTATATAGATGTATATATAATTTATACATATATAGATCATATATATCTATCAAAAATATATTAAGTGTTCCATATACAAAACAAGTCATATTATATCATAATAGACCCTATTACATCATAATAGATCTATAATGTGATAATATGCAATATTATTGGTACTTATGTCAAATGGGTTATATTAGTTCATAATAGACGATATTATATATATGTCATATAATAGATTCTTTCATGTCATAACGTTTAATTCTAAGTGTTCTTATGTTGAAATATTAGAGAGAGAGAGAGAGAGAGAGAGAGAGAGAGAGAGAGAGAGAGAGAGAGAGAGGATATGTAAAACAACTAGAATGAGATAGAGTCTTGAGGTGATAAAGAGAGATAGTCTTAAGGGACCAATAAGTAGAAGAGACTACAAGGAGAGAGAGAGAGAGAGGGCGGGGGGATATATGTTCAATAACTAGGTCATATTAGATTTTAGAGTATCAAGGTGATGTAGAGACAAAGTCTTTTGGTGGTCTAGAGAGAGATAGTTCCTCATATTTGTTCTCAAAAGCCTCACACTTTGCATCTCTTTAATTTGCACAATAGTCTATATTTCATTATGTTGGGAGAGCATAGCTAGAAAATTATTAAAAGAATAAATCAAATAAGGTTATTGGGTCCCCCTATTTTAGCTCATTGAAGCTTTAGTAAAAATTACTTGTATTGTTGCATTTTGGAAATAGTTAAACATCTGACGTGGTCTTGTTTGATGTTTTGGTGTTCTACTTGCAACAAATAGGTTGATATTTTTACTACATACATTTTTTCACACCCGATAGGACTTACATCCTAATTTGTATTTGTTTTCTTTATTTTTCAAGGCTAACCCTTGTACAGGTTGAGTTGAAGGAAAAGCCTAAGGTTTTTGGAAGATTTGGTCATATCTTCCAAATGACCTATAAATTTCCTTTGAAGGTTTGGGATGGATCAAAGATATCTGAGTCCTTGAAAATCATTTTTGAGTTTTTTTTGTAACGTATAGTTTTTTTAATGATTTTTCATGAAAATCTTATTTGGTAGCAAATCAACAATTATTTTGGAAAAATTTATAGTTTTAGAAAGGTATGAGAATTCTAGAGGGGGTTGGTCCTTTGTGTTTTTATTCTGGATGCAAAAAATAGATCAAAAAGTTGATTTATGAAAATTGGCATGTTTTGATAAAATAGATCTCTAGGGCACAAATCAAGAGATATTTATTTGAAAAATACATTTTTGGAAATCTCTCTGATTTTTAGTAGGGGTCACTTCTTTTCATTTGTATTTTTGGGGTCAACATCATAACTAAAAAATAGGATCTTGTTGACTAGGTCAAAAGGAAAAACAAAAAAAGGTGTATTTTGTGATTAGTTGGCACTATATTTGTACATAGTCAATTTTTACCTTTGTATTAGGAGTGTGTGTGATATATGTATGTATGTACATACATACATACACACACACACACACACACATAAATATATATAAATATACTTGATTGGAAGGAAACTTGAATTTTTGAGGCAATTAACAGCTTTGTCTTACAAGTTTTGCTTCATTATTGTGTCTAGTAATTGGTTTGGTAGAACATTTGAGCAAGACAAGTAAAATAAAACTACTAATGCAATTTTTTTGTAGGTTGCATTGGACGTTCAAGTAAACATTGTTCTTGTTGTCAGATTTAATTTTAATTTTGTAAGCATATTAAGAGCTCATTAGTAGGGGTTTTCCATTGAGAGGGGGGGGGGATTATGCTATTGTCTTCGTAAGAAAATAAAAAATGTAGACACTTTGGATTAATCACAGAAAGTGATCTTAGAGAAGGTTACTCTATAGTGACCTTAATTAACAATAAGTGTTTGATGTGTTTGGGAGAAGCATGTGAAGTAGGAAAGATTCTCTCTTCCTTTTAAGGAAATGATAAATCTAGACCTTTGATTTTCATCTAGTTTTGTTTAGATCCTTTAGAGGGTATGTCATTGAGGGAAAAATCTCATGGGAATGAGCCAAGTGAGAATGAGTAGACTTGGCTATTCCGACCCACTATAATTAAAATTCTCTTATTTAGTTTAAAGTCTCAGAGGACAAAGTTAATTCTATCTGTAGAAACCTAAAAACCTTTAGAAAATAAAGTATTTTTATTTTCTGAAAAATTCCTGATGACATCATCATTTATTATTTAATTAATTTATTTATTTTTATGCCATTAAATCCCTTTATCTTAATTAAAAATATTTAATTAAGGAATCCCTCCCAAAAATGTTTAAATCTTATTTAAACATTATTTCCTTATTTATTAATTATTTAATTAATAAATTGACCAAAAAACCCAAAATAAATAAAAAATTTATTTTTTGCCCAAAACTTGGCCAATTTCCTTAAGACCACTAACCTCTTCCAAAATCTTCTAATCCTTCTTTAATTTTGATTAAAGGCTAATCCCATCATTTCCTACCTCTAATCCCAACTCAAAATATTTAATTAAGATTAAATATTAATCCTCATGTTTATTAAAAAAGTTTTAATAAATATCTCCTCAACCCAAACCCTTGAAATAAATAAAACTTTATTTATTTCCTAAAAATCTATTTTATCCTCATCCTAAGAAGTTCTGGACTCTTCTAGAAAGTTTTCATCCTCATCCTAGGAAGTTCTAGACTATTCTAGAAAGTCTTTATCCTCATCCAAAGTCTAGACTCTTCTAAAAGATGTCTTTAAACCTAATCCTAATCCCCTCCTAACCTTGTCACATTCTCTAAACATGGGTTAAAACTTACTAACCCAAGCCAAAGTTAACAAATATCTCCTCCTTCACCCACCCTCATTAAATGCCATCCACTTGCCTATCCCTAAGCTAATCCTAAACCATCCTAATCCATCCTCTAATCATTTGCACAATCCTAAGCAAGCTTAAAACCTTCCTAATCAAGCCCAAGTCGAAATTCCTCTCATCTCCTTCAAAATATCTCAACCATAAAACTTTATGAAGCCCACTAGGCCATAAATGACTCTTCCAAGCCCTTTTATTGCTCTTACAAGTCATTATGAGGGTCTTTATGAAGATTTTATCCCTTGAGCCTCCTTTGTTGACTCATCCTTCCCCTTTCCTCCATCCTCTCACCCTGTGACATGTGTCACTCCCTAATTGGCTGTAAGGAAGCACAATCCATGTGCTTCCTTCTCATGCAATCTGAGCCCTCCATGAGCTTTTTTCCATCCTTGCATCTTAGCCCTCAATCCCTCAAGCCTCTTGCCTATAAATTGGATCCTTCCCCTTTGCAAAATAACACAATCCATGAAGTAAAGTCATAATGCCATTTTACATCAAAACCATACACTCACACCCAAATTCCAACTCCATTTGAAGCCCTTTTTGAAGCATAAAGCTTGAGCATACATCCTATCTATTTAGACAAAGCTACTCAACAAGAGAGCTTCTCATTGAGAGAGCCCATTAATGGCTCATATTCTCAATTGAGAGTTCATCTTAGTCTATCTTGAAGTTTATGAATTTTGTTTAGTTTGTAGAAGCTTTATTTAAATTTGGTTTCTATTAGCATACTAACATTGCTCATATACACTATCCAATTAGTAGGGCCCTCGAGGTCTTAATCTTGCTTGTGAAACTACTAATTTGGTTATACTTATATGCATAGGACCAAGAGGTTTAAATATTTCTTATGAAACTACCATAGTTAAGTACTCCTAGGGCTATGAGACATTAGTCCCACATCATGACAAGGGAAGTGCTATGATTGGAACCCTTACCAAAAAATTTAGGTTAGAGGCCACCCTTTTTATTCCCAAAAGTACCATTATCTTTGTGCAATGATCGATCCAAGTGGACTACCCAAATCACCTCAAGATTACTCATCATTTGTATTCCCTTGGATGTTTTAAAACATGAATTTGGCATTTGGGGAGGTTGAGGGGGGAGGGAGGGAGGTGTTGGGGTAGGTGGGGGAGGGGGGGGGGGGGGGGGGGGGGCTTGCAACTTAATCATTGTGGCTCCTCTCTTGATAAGGTGCCATGATTTTCCATGATTTACCATGATTTTTCAAGATTTTGAAGAAGGTTTTTTGTTTTAAAATGACTAATGTTGTTATAAAATATAAAATGAACATATAACCTTCATATTAATAAGGATTCACTTTCCTATTTAAAAAGATTTAATAAGAGGCCATAATCTAACCAAGATTTCTATGTAAGGCTTGAATTATAAAAGTGAAAAATTGAATCGATTAGAATATAAGGGCTATTAATATTAAGAATTACATGGGAGGTATATGGAAGATTTATTTTTTATTTAAGGGGGAGATAGTTATAAATTTTTTTACTTTGGATTTACACCAAATAATGAAAATAATTTGTATAGAAGGGGACTTATTCTTCTCTTGTAAAGACAATTAGTCCTTGGGGAGAAGAAGACTTGGATAAGTCTTTATAATTTTCTAGAGAGGAAATTTGAGAGAGAATGCTCTAGACAATTAAGTGGTCTAATAATATGAGATAAAAACTTAGAATTCTCTCGAGAGGAATTTTCATGACCTTATGTCATTATTGTAAAGGCTTAATGCCCATTGATAGAGAGTTACATTTTTTTTCTTAGCATTGTAAAAAGTGACGAAGAAGCTAGGCATGAACATGTTGCGATCAAGTTCTTGTCATCATAGTGTGGAAGCAGGATGCAGATTGTAACTCCATGGAAGACCATGGTGATGTATGAGTTTTGCATCATAATAATGGCATCGATATTGTGAGTTTGCAGATCTAGAGATGTAGCCAGAGTCTAGTGAACTCTGAAATCAAATCCTTTGTATCTTATTCTCTTTGATGCATGGTTTGCATGCTTAGTTATTTTCTACATTTCTACGTATTATTTTCTCAATTCAAAAGCAACGTTGGTAATGATATTTATTAAATATGTATTCAAGTGAATCTTAAAATTGTAAGTAATTCATAAAAAGGATTTTATAGATCACATAGTGCTTGAAAAATAAAAAAATAGTTTGTGTGAGATGAAGGAATACCTAGTTATCGATGAAGTTTTTGATACTAGCCATGTCCTTTAGGTTTAATTTTCGTAGCATGTCTTTGAGCTTTGTTAGACCCATGGAAATAATTTTAAATATACACATTGATGTTAGTTAGGGATTACACAAAGCCAAATTTCCCAAGTGTTTGTACCTGTTGTCAATCAGGATTGTGCCTATAGCGAGATGTAAAATCTAGCCATCCTACTAAAACATGGAAACTCTCTCAGGAGGTGGGTTTTCCTAAGACAAGAGATGAATCTCTGGAAGCTAGGCTAGTTCCTAAGTTTTGATCACCTAATCCTAAATTAAATGTGAGATAAGGGTAAGAAATGAATAACAAGTAATGAAAAACTAATCCTAAATGAGGTGATACACCAATGGTTTTGAATGTAACTTAAATCAAATCAGCACAAATTATGAAAATAATTGATTCACAATGCTCAGACAAACATGTAACCACAAAAGTGTTTCTATGCAAGGACCGAGATCTTCTACTTTGAAAGGGATACCTAGCTTTCACCAATTTTTTGCAAAAAGACAATAATCACAAACATAGACCTATAATCACACATATCAAGATTCAAATCTACAATAAGGAACATAACTAAAATGAAGGCAAATACAACATTAAAGTAAAAAATCTACAATA
Source organism: Cupressus sempervirens (assembly GCA_028749045.1). Classification (NCBI taxonomy): domain Eukaryota; kingdom Viridiplantae; phylum Streptophyta; class Pinopsida; order Cupressales; family Cupressaceae; genus Cupressus; species Cupressus sempervirens. Next base: position 855,816,031 of record CM053785.1, on the reverse strand, counting down.
TTTCACAAGAACCAATGAGAAGGAACCACTAAATCTCTATAATCAATGCTAAAAAATAATATCTACTACAAATGCCATTACAATCAACTCAAAATCTACAATGTGCAAAAATCTAAATCCAAAAGAAGGCCCCTCATAATGAGGTGAATGTACAATATATAGAAAAAATAACCCTAACTCGGATTCCAAGATCATGCCTAGAAAAAATCATCCAAAAATAATGAAAACTATGAAGAAGCCTCTGAAAACTGCTCTCAACTACCTAGCCAACTGATAGATAACTCAAAAATTGCCTCTAGCTCCTCAAAATCATGCACAAAAACCCAAACTCAGATGCATTAAGTAACCCAAAAATATAGCATGTAAAACTACTCCTAATTATGCAATATATGCATAAAATAGGCTCTCAATGTGAACTGCATACATAATTGATCTTAATTGCTCCATAAATTGCTAAAAATGACACTATATAACCCCATCATTGCATGAGAAACCAGAACTGTCCCTAGCCTCCAAAAATAGCTCCTTACTTAGGTGTTAACCGAATGTCCTTTCTTGGAGTTCAAAATTAGCTTTCTTACTTCCTCTCCTTGCATTTAGGCATTAAAACATTTAAAACTCTTATAATTTCCTTTAATTAATTAATAAAATCAATGGTCTTATAATTATGACCACTTGTCATATTAATTTGACAATCAAAGCTCTTTTTTATTATATTAATTTAATATAAACGTGTTCATCATTATATTTTATCATTTTCTATGAACACGTTAAATTTTAAATAAATATTATAAAGGAAATTATTTATTTTTAATTCTTTTATTTATATTAATATTAATATGTTTATAGAAAATTAATGTTATACTTGTTAATTTTAAAACATATTAGTATTAATATAAATAGAAGGAAATCATAAAATATAATTTTTATTAGTTAAATATGAATAAAATGATTTATATATAATATCATTCATTATATACATATACAACTAAATAAAAATAGAGTTAAAAAAAAAGCCTAACTCTACATGTCTAATATCATGGACTTGAAATCACTTTTAAACATAGCAAATGGCAAAATGAAAAAATGTGAAAGGAAAAATATGAAAGGAAAGTATTTTTTTTGTTTCTCATTTTTTCCTCACGCATTGGGAGGAAGATGAAGGGTTATAGAACCCTAGCCGGAGCCATGAAGGTCTTCTTGCTGTGATTTATCTCTTGGTTGCTAGTCTTGAACTGCGAATTTCATTTTTATTTGTTGTAGACTCCATTTTTGTTGATTTGGCAACGGATTTTAGTTGATATTGGGCAGCATTGAGATGCCATGTATTTTTTTGCTAGGTGTATTTTCTACTGTTGCACGCCATTCTTTTGGGTTTTCTCCATACACGAGTTTTATGCTACTGGAAGGGTTTATTGGACACCATTTTTTCATGGCCATACTGGACATGTTATTTTTTTGGAAGGTTTCTTTTGGAGGTTCCTATGAATTCATCACTGTAGACTATCTCCAATGTGTTGGATGCCATCTATTCTTTACTGGTATGAATTGTAACAGTGACATGTAGATTTCTTGTGGTTTTTTTCTCACAAGTTAGCAATGGAATTTATATTTCCTTTTTATTTTCTAAATATTTCTCTCTTTGAAGGCCATCATCCATGAGATTATACTAAAAATGTAATTATCCTTTGTAAATATGAATGAGTCGGCTATTATCTTTGCTAGAAAACATGAGGATCTCTAATATAGACTCCACTCTTGAGTAGTTCGAGTTGCTATTACTTTTTTTACTGGGTTATTTTGCCATAAATTTGAACATGATTTTTTTGTGTGTTAATCATGTTGATATTGTAGATATTTGTGATGAAAGTTTAGAAAATATCACTGTGAATTTGTATATTGCATACTTCCTTTCATCCAGATCTGCTCCTTCAAGAAATGGTTTTACATTTTGTTGGGTCTTACTAATTAGCTCCAATAGAAGGGTCAACTGCTTGTGGAATCTCTACCACTACTTCTCACCTAGGAGCATCTGTTCCATGATTCTTCATGTTTTCCTTGTTCTCTTTCTCGACATTAATTTCTTTGTCTTTAATCAGCTGTTTGAGCATATTCAGTTCTTTTTGATCTAGCATATCACTAGAGGTATTGACATAGTGGGCTGACTAGATGTTGGCTTTGTACAGTATCATGGCACCTTGAAATATTTCATCATTTCTCCTTCTCCAGAGGAGTTTCAGTACTTTAGCCATAAAGATAGACCAAAAATTTATAGAGTATCATGGCACCTTCTTGTATTAGGATCATAAATATGCTCTTAGGTATTTCAAGAACTGTAGATAGTAGAGAAATAATGAATTAATGTTTGAATTTTTATCGAACTCAGTGAGTACCCTTTTTTGACCTTGAAATTTTTTATGATTTTCTCCTTCTCTAGAGGAGCCACAATACTTCATCTTTTATTCTATTCATGACTATTTGAAAGCAATGACAAGCCCCCTTTTTCTGTGAAGTACCTCTCATAATGATGGCTACCTATCTATCAGTTCTTTGATTATTAATGAAAACATATTTTCTCAAATTCTAATTTGATAAAACTTGTGTGCCCACGTGCACTGGTTAGCATGATCCCAACCTTCATGGTACTTTCAATTGTTACAAACATTCTTCATGTTTTACATTTGCTCCCTTTATGCCTTGCAAATTGAACTGTGTCACTTTCATTATATATTTCTTTAGAATTTCCAATACCTTGGTCCAGTAACAAGTTATCATGTTGAACTTTTGAATACACTATTGAATCTTTTATTTTTTCACACATAATGAAATTTCTAAAGGTGTTATTGAACTGTTCGTTTTCTGAAAACTTCAAATTTCAAGATCCCTCTGAAAAATCACTTTAAATTCTTTTTGCAGCATAACAAGTTTCTTGGGCTAAATCAATCTGTTAAGAATTCCTCATAGGCTCGTCATGATTTATAGATTTTCAATACTTTTTCCAATATGCTGATCCCTTTTTTGCAATAATTTTTTCCATATGCTGATCACTTTTGATCACCTCATCATTTTATTCCTATTATGAAATAACAGTCATGAGTACTTGGTGATATAAATTATGGGATTTTTTGCTATGCTGTTGATGACCTGATCTACTATTATTCTTTCATGTTCTTCATTTCTATTCAAAAATCTTTAACTCGTACCATGTTCTGCCTTCTTTATTCCCTTTTCTTGTTGATTTGAAACTCATAAGTCATTAATCTTCATTGAACCCATTATGACTGATTGCATCTTTAATATTTTTTATATGTTGAAGTATATTCCTTTAGCTTATGGAACCAAACTCTAAATTTCCTCCATGATTTGATTGAAAGGTTTCATACCTGTATCTACATGTACATCCCTTTAACAATCTCCTCTTGTGTTTAGTTTCCTGCTATGGTTCAACTAGAAGGTCCCATACTTGTATTTTATGTATGCCCCCACAAAAGTCTCTCCATGTCTTTAGTCTTTGCCTCTACATGATTTGACTAGAAGGTTTCACGCTTGTAGTTTACACGTGTCCCTTCAATAGCCTCCTTAGTCCTTCAGACTTGGCCTTTACATGATTCAGTCAAAAGGCTTCAAGGGTGTAATTTATGCAAGATCCTTCAACAACCTCAAACTTCATACCTATATCTAAACATGGAACAATTTCATTAGCATAAAAATGTTTTATTTTCAAATTTCTCTCTTGCCTTCTTGTCTTTTAATATAGTAATTTGAATAACCACGTTGTGGGAACAATAGAGTATAGATGATAGGAAAGTTTTCCATTGCTCAGTTCATATGAACTGACCCATTTCTTCTTTCATTTTTGTAGGTTTATTCCCAGATGGAGATGTGGGCTCAACCCTTCAACATTTAGCACAATAAACCTTCCATTCAGGCAATGGATGCCTTCCCTCTTATCTTCTTTTTAGTACTTTTTTGTTTATACAATGTGTTTAATTCAGATATTATGTTAGGAGCTGAGAATGCTTGTGATATCTGAATGCATTGTATTTAAGCACTATGTAACACTTTGTACCTCATCAAAACAATTTTTTTTTGAATATTTCAATAAAAATGTACTATTTTGGTACTTGTATTCTGAATAAAAGTGATCAATTTTCTTGTTTAGTGATTCTTGTACTTTACTTCCTACATTCCTTTCATTCTACAATATGTATTCTTAGCCACTAAACACACTTAGTCAACATATAACATAGCAATTTAGGAGGTATGTTAAATTGTTAACATTTTTGGTGACCTCTTAGGGTTGTTTGCCTGCTAAATAGTAATAGACCAGCTACATTGTCAATCCATTGGGTATAGAGTCATCTTTAGCATTTAGAAAACTGAACCTTCTCAAAATTTTGAAAAATACCAAACTGAAAACATTGCTGAAATAAACACACCTCACCACACCAAACTGAAAACTGAAACTAAAAACTAAAAACTGAAAGCTAAACTAAAAAAAAAATCTATTAGTTGCCATAGGATCCTGTAGCTATTCGTTTTGATAACCAGGATGGAATTGTATCACAACAAAGAGATAAACATGGTTTCTTTTCTGATCTCTTTTCTATGACAAAACAATTGTATCATGGTTGTGAGGACTAATAGCTGTTGGTTGTTATGACATCTTGTAGATTTGGCTGAAAGTCTACTAAAAACAACTACAAGAACTACTAAGATTGAATGTGTACCTTGCATCTTAACAACAATGTGGTGCGTTATTTATGATTGTACTAGGGTGGTATACCAGCTATTTTGGAGTGACCATTCCTCCTATTTTTCAATATTTTCATGTTGTATATAGCAGTATATCAGTCTAGTATGATGGTGGATAACACATCATATTACTATTGTTGGGCAGGATATTCATTCAAGTCAACTATAATTCAAAACTAGAATTTATACTTGTTGTTTTTTCTGAAAATATTTCAAAAGGATCTATACCAGCAATATGCCTGAATGTTTTTTGATTTCCTTACAACTAAATGGCTAAAAATTATACCATGTCATTGTGAACCTGTTATGAACCTGTGAGGTATGTATGATTCAGGGCATCATAATTCATTCCATGCTTTGTGTGATATGTACCTCATGTGTTGATGGCAGATTGATAATGATGTGTTGTAGTTTCCAGCTTTATTACTAACAACTAACATGCTAAAACTTGAATCAAAATGTGCTGAAACAACACTTATTGAAATCTAAAAAGTAAATCACGCCTCAACTCTAATGTGCCAAAGAACTTATTGTAATTTGAAAAATACCTCAAAAGCACCGCTTGAGGTGAATTCCATTAACCAGGATTTTTAACTCTTCCCCTTCAAGTGTAGATAGATGGAAAGCATTATGTTGCATGGTTTTGGTTATGATGTACGAACCAACCCACATGGCATCAAACTTTGTATGCTTTCTAGGCCTACTTTTCAATTCATCCCATTTTAATACCACGTCTCCCAACGAAAAATCTTTTGGAGCTGCTTTCTTATCAAATGTCCTCTTCATTTGAGCTTGATCATGCTCAATTGTTTGTAAAGCATCTCTTCTTTTCTCTTCTAATTCATTGATTTGGGCCAACCTTATAGTCATAGGGTCTTCATCAATCATATCCAACTGATGCATAAAATCTAATTCTGGAAACTCAACTAAAATAGGTAATCTAGCTTCTTTACCATAAACCAACGTATAAGGAGACATACTAGTTGATCTTTTAGGAGTTATTCTATCAGCCCAAAGTGCTAATTTCAACTTTTCGTGCCAAGAACACTGATTCCCTTCTAATGTTCTTTTTATAATATGAATTAGATTCTTATTGGTGGATTTAGCTTTCCCATTACCCTATGGGTAGTAATTTGAAGTATTTAGATATACGCCCTTCTTAACAGCCCATTCAACAATTTTATTTCCTATGAATACAAATGCGTTATCTAAAATAATTTAATTTGGTACAACAAATCTGCAAACTAAATCTTCATAAAAAATTAAAATAGGAGTTTCATTTGCATCTTTAAGAGCTATCACTTCAGTCCACTTGGTAAAATAATCAATGGCTATTAATACCCACTTATGACCTACACTTGATGGTGGGTTAATGATGCCAATAAAGTCTAGACCCCATTTCATGAATGGCTGGTCCACTTGGATAGGTTGTAAGGGCATTGCTGCTAACTTCTCTTTACTTGCAAAAAAAGAAAATTGCTTGCATTTTCTTACCCAAAGATGCACATCTTTAAACATACTTGGCCAATAATAGCTTGCCTTCATTACCTTAAGAGCTATAGCTCTTGGTGAGAAGTGACCTTTGGCTAGCCCTTCATGAAATTGATGCAAAATATGCTCAATCTGATTTGGTTTAATACATCTTAGCAATACACCCTATAGATCTTTCTTAAATAAAATACCATTCATCAAACAGTAAAGAATGGCTTGTAATCTGTAATACCTTCATTTTGATCTTTCCAAACCTTTAGGACAACATCCTGTTTGCAAGAATCTTATCATATCTTTCACTCAGTCATTCTAAATATTGTGGACAGTAGGCTATTCCTCATCTAACATGGTCAAAACAACATTATCATCATGATTTTAATCATTATTCCTATTTCTAGCAAGCTGTTCACATAATCTCTTACCTCTAACCAGCTTGGTTACATTGATTTCAATGTCGTATTCCATGGCTTTTGTAACCCAACTTGCTCTTTTAGTATTTAGATCTTTATTGAGTAGGAAATCCTTAACAAAATGATGAGCAACCATTATTTTGATCTTATTATTTGAAAACATATGCATAAATTTTTTCAAACTTCTAATAACAACAATAACATGCTTTTCAACAAAAGAATAATGCAGTTCATAATCTTTAAGCCCTTGGTTGAAAAACACTAATGGCTATTCAAAACCTTCATCATTCTACTGTACTAACATAGCAGCAATAGAATCAATATTTTCATAAGCATATAATATGAAATCCTTAGAAAAATCTAGATTTAACAATGTGGGAGCAATAGCTAATGCTTCTTTTATCAGCTCAAAACTACATTTACCTTCCTTTGTCCAGCTAAAAACCATACCTTTTCTAAGCATAGTTGTTAATGGGATCAATAATTCAACAATATTTGAAATAAATCTTCTCACAAAATTGATTCTACCTAGGAAACTTTGTAGTCCCTTTTTATGTGCTAGAAGTGGTAGAGCGAGAATTGCACTTACTCTTTCCATTTCTATAGTAATACCCTCTTTTGATACAATGAATCCTGGCAGTTTCCTTTCATGAACAAAAAAAACACTTTTCTTAGGATTCAGAGATATACCATATTGCTTGCATCTCTCAAATGTTACCTTTAAGTGCTGAAAGTGATCTGCTGCATTCTTTGAAAAAATATTGATATCATCAAGATAAATTAGCACAAATCTGTACATTAAATTCAAGAAAGCTTTATCCATTTCTTTCTAAAAAGTTGCACCTGCATTTGACAAGCCAAATGACATATTTTGATAAGCCATAGTGCTCCATTTGGTGGTAAACACTATTTTAAATCTATCATCTTCTTTGAGCAAAATTTGATTGTAACCAGAAAAACCATCCAGCAAAGAAAAATGTTCTATACCTGAAACAACTTGTAAGATTTGCTCCATTGAAGGCAAAGGATGTCTATCCTTCAATGAAGCTCTGCTTAAATTATGAAAATCAACACACAATCTGATTTCTCCATTTCTCTTCCTAATCAAGACCAAATTCAAAACCCAAGAGGTATGCTTGATAAGGAATATAATATTGCTCTCAATTAATTTATTCAACTCTTTGATCATAAGAGGTTCTATCCTAGGATTAATTGGCCTTTGTTTTTGTCTAACCAATTTTGCACTAGGTTCTAATTTAATGGTATGTTGAGCAATATTAGGATCAAAACACTTCAAATATGAATAACTCCATGCAATAATATCTTGGAATTCATTGCACAAATTAATGAAAGTTTGATGTTCTCCAGGGGTACATACCTTGCCAAGTTTGAGCTTCTTATCCTTTGCAATTTCAATCTCTTCATAGTATTCTTCCTTGATCTGCAAGCTGGATTTATCCTTTTTAAACTAATCATCAGTATTAAAAATAGATTCCAAAGTCACCAAACCTTTAGGCATCTTATTTGTCCTTAACTAAATAATTTGATCCTCATATTGTTCCTATAATTTATGCTGGTTAGGCTGAGAAAACTCAGCTTCTTCTCTTAAAAAATTGACAATATGCTGATTAGATTCAAAAACTTGCTAACTTTCAATGTTATTTGGTACAGTAGGTCAAACAACAAATTTTACTTGATTATTTCTTTTATTTTTGCTAATTTTAGTAGGAATATCATATTGTGCACCAATTGTAGCAAGTCTATTAGCGTGTTTGTTATGATTTCTAAGTATAGATTGCAAATTAAAAGCTTCAAAAACTTCAATTAAATTCCACACAACATGCTTGTAACTTTTCAACAAATCATTTTTAGTAGCATGGATGCCTCTAACTTGGTTAATAATTAATTCAGAATCACCATAAACTTGCAAATAGTTGATACCTCTTTTTATGGCCCATTTTAATCCATTCACAAGCACTTCATACTCGGCAACATTATTGGTACAGCTGAAAGTAAATATGAAAGAAGCATAGTACCTTTCATTTGTTGGTGAAATCAGCATACAACCTCCTCCTACAACTATTTTACTATGTGAACCATCAAAAAAAATTTCCAGACCTCATTACCCTACTATTCTGCATTTAAATTTGCACTTTTCATGACATTTGGCAAAAAATTAGTAGTCTCATGAATAACGTAATTGTCCAAACTTGATTCTTCAACTTGTTGTTCTAAAATTTCAGCATTTTTAGTAGCCCATTCATCTAATAATATATTAGGTGTAGAACAAGAATTAGTATGCAAAGAACATTAACAAATAAAGTAAACATTCACAAACCAAAAACTAAATTCACATATATGCTTAGACAAAGGAAGAAAACAAGAAGTGCAAACCTCACAAGAAAAAGCACTCCATGCTTTCTTGATTCTATAGATGTGTCCTTTTGCTGTGGATGTATGCTCAAGATGCTCAAAAGCTGCTTCAATGGAGATGGGTAATGGCAAATTGGTAGCTTTGTGAGCTCTCAATTTGGCATTATAAGGGTATGGTTGATGGCTTTGGTTCTCAAAATAGCATGGTAACTTTAGCTCAAAGATTGTTGATGAAATGGCTTGGGAGGGGATTCAATTTATAGGCTAAGGGGTAGAGGGATGGAGGGCTTAGATGCAAGGATGGATGAAGGCTTAAGGAGGGCTAAGATGCACTCAAAGGGGAGCACATGGATTGTGCTTGTTTAGCACCAATGGGAAGATGACACTTGTCACAAGGAGGATGAGTGTGAGAGGGTAGGGTAAAGGGTTGGTTAAAGGCATGATGAGTGGGGTTGAGTATGTAAGAGGGATGTAAGAGGAATGAGTGTGGAAGAGGGAAGAGTGTGGAAGATGGGTGTAAGAGTCATGAGTGGGCTTGTAAGAGTCTTTATGTTTTGTAAGAGCACTCATGACTTAGTGGTTGGGTTTTTTTGAGGGGAGACTTTGGTTTGGATTAGGAAAGTCTTAAACTTGTTTAAGGAATGTGACAACATTAGGGAGTGGATTAGGCTTGGGTTTAGGATTAGATTAGAGATGTTAGAGATGTGCAAGTGGATGGCATTAATGAGGGTGGGTGAGTTAGTGGCTAAGCTTGGTTAGTATGGGTGGATGGGGTGGATTAGGCTAAATGGAGGATTAGAGATAGGTTAGGGGTTTTTGAATTTGAGGATTTCATTTATCAAATAGATTTATTTAATAAATGGGGATTTTTGGAATTAGATAGAAGAATAGGATTTAATTGATAAATAATAGATTATTTGATTTATCAATTAGGACTATAGATGATTAATTAAATTAATCAACTAGGGATGACAAAGGGTTAATTAAATAAGAATTTAATTAATAATGCCTTTTTAGATAACTAAATAGGATTACTAAAGCAGTGTAATCAAATTTAGGTGTCTACATTAGGAACATTGTCTATGGGCATTTTGGACTCATAAACAACATAAATTTTCTCTTGATAAAATAAAATAGCTGCTGTATTATTTTCAGCAGCAACAACATTATGTTCAAGGCAATCTTTAGCAATAGGTTCAAATGGAATTGTTACCTTAGTACCATAACTAGTGCAGAAAAGCATGTGAGACCAATCAATAGACACATAACCTCCTACTTTGGCAGTGAAATCTCGTGATAAAATATGAAAAAATAGGGAGGTAAGTCAATGATGTATATATCCATGCGGACTGAAAAACTAGGACAAGCATGCAAGGTCAAATCCATGTTCCTTATAACTCCAATCATTTTAATAGTTGTTCGATCTAGCTGAACTATCCCTTTTTCAATAGGTTTATATTTAAGGCCTAGCTAGTCAATAATATTTTTTGACAAAACTGAGCTAGTAGCACTTGAATCTATCATGCACTTATGAACAAGGTACTTGCCTATTATGATTGTAACATAAAAAGGCGATGGCTTCACTATTTTGGATGGCTGTTGTGAATTATTAGCATTTGCAACCATTAGAACTGTAGGAGTTTTTTGTGCCAAAGCGTTATTAGATAAGGTAAGTGATTGTAATACTTCCTGTAACATATCTTTTTGACCTAGGAGTGCTAAAACATCCCACATGGAAACAAGAACATGAGTCTTCTTCAGATGTTCAACTATATTAAAATTTTGGGTACTAACCTTTGACTAGTTTTTTGGCATAGCAGTCTCTTTCTGCTATTGTGATGGCTACAAACTCACCTTTTGTGCTTGAACCTACTGTCCTTGCTACCCTTTTGGCACATATTGCATTTTTTGTGCACTTGATGGTCCTGGTTGAGTATTATCAGTATTGACCTGCTGCTATTTTGCCTTATCAGCTTGCTGTTGTACATTTGCATCTTGGGTCTTTGACTTTGTTCCCACTGATACCAGTCTCCAAGTCTGATTCTAATCAAAATTTTCTACTATAATAGCCTCATCTTTAGTAAAATTCATAAGAGTAGCATCTGAGTTACCTTGTTGCTACACTTGTTCATGTTGGACTTCTCCTTGGTTCATTATTTGCTATCCTTTCAGAACATCTCATCTCCTTGCCTTAAGTGCATGCACACAATCAAGCTAATAATGGTCAGCATTACAAGTGTTGCACACTCCTCATCATGTGCATAGTTTTTTTGAGGAACAACTACCAACTCTTTAGAATTACTAGGAGTTGCATAATTGTAAGGCTAGTTGGTCCTTTGACCATAACTTCTTTGCTATTCTTGAGGTTGCCTTTGCTGATTTGATCCTGAAGCTTGATTGAATTGCCTAATTTCTTGATAGGAAGCTTGATTAGGCCTATTGTATTGACCTTGTTGTCTTTTCAAATTTTTTATCTCATTCCCATAAGTCTACAATGTTCTCATCATACTGTCACTTTTCTCAATTAAGTCTTGATTTTTCTCTTTTAGCTCTCTAATAGGAGTTGTAGTAGCATGTTCTTCTACTGCAACTTGCACATTAAATGCTGGTAATGCAGGCATATGTAAAATTACAACTAACTGTGGTACAATAGTTGGTACAATCTACTGTATTTCTGTCGAATAAGGCATTGAAGGCCTAGGAGGTAGCTTGCAAGCTTGTATTAAGCTATTTTAAGCTCTTATAGCAATATCAAATGCATCCGGCAAGGTACGTGCTCCCATGGATTGTATCATAATTGAAATATTACTGTTAAAAGCCTTTAAATAAAATAAGAATGCATATTCATTAGAAGGCTTAACAGATGCTGGAATTCTATCCCAAGTTTGCTAAAAACAAAAATTAAAATTAGAAATATGCTCATTAGGATGCTTTTTGATGGTAGTCAACTGTTCAACCAAGGAAAGATTATCAGACTTATCTTCAAATTTGCTGATTAACAAGGTTCCCAATGCATCCCATGAGGCAATTGAATTTATCGCTAAACTTCTGAACCAAATTAATGCTTTACCTCTAAAAGAAGTTGCTAATAACTTCAAGGCCACATCTTCATGTTGAACTTGGTGTAACCCACAAAGGGTAGCTATATCCTTGATATGTTCCACTGCTGAAACATGATTTTTACTAGTAAAATATGGCACACTTTTCAATGCAACTGGTGGAATATCATGATGAGTAGCAATTTGTAAAGGGTTGCTAACATTAAAAGCTATGAATGGCAAATTTTGGGCCATTTGATGAACTGGTGGTACTTTCTACTGCAATATAAATGGAAAAAAAGGTTGGGTAGGTTGATTTACCTTTCGCTAATATGTTTTCAAACTCTTAATAGTAGCTGTAGCACCACTTGTGGATGCTGAAAAAATAAATTGATCTTTTGGTAATTCTTCAAAAATGGGTACTTCAGGTTCATAATGATCATGAACACTTAAATCTTTAGGAAAACCAATATCCTCAATTACTATCTCAGATTCTTCAAAATTTGCTGGCTGATCTTCAATTGTAGGATATTCAAACACTAAAAAATCTAGTCCAGATGGTGAAATAGACCTTCCCCTTGTAATAAATAGTGTTCTTCTTCCTCTTATTGATCTTCTAGGAGCTCTTCTCATTAAAAAATCATCAAAACTGCAACTGAATCTGTGATAAACCTTTAAAACTGAGTCACCAGGTGTTAATAAAATACCTCCAAAAAGGCTGAAATATTATTGTTCACACCAAAATAGAAGTAAAATTTTGTAACTTAGAGAACTGTGAAGCAGTTCGTGGTCCCATTGGGCATGCTAGAAAAACTGTTGTCAATCAGGATTGTGCCTATAGCAAGATGTAAAATCCACCCATCCTACTGAAACATGGAAATACTCTTGGGTGGTGGGTTTTCCTAAAACAAAAGATGAATCTCCAAAAGCTAGGCTAGTTCCTAAGTTGTGATCACCTAATCCTAAATTAAACATGAGATATGGGTAAGAAATGAATAACAAGCAGTGAAAAACTAATCCTAAATGAGGTGATACACCAATATTTTTGAATGTAACTTAAATCAAATCATCACGAATTATGAAGACAATTGATTCACAATACTCAGACAAACACGTAACCAAAAAAGTGTTTCTATGCAAGGATCAAGATCTTTTGCTTTGAAAGGGATACCTAGGTTTCACCAATTTTCTATAAAAAGATAATAATCACAAACATAGACTTGTAATCAAACGTATCAAGATTCAAATCTACAATAAAGAATGTGACTAAAATGAAGGCAAACACAACATTAAAGTAAAAAATCCACAATAATGCACAAGAACCAATGAGAAGGAATCACTAAATCTCTATAATCAATGCTGAAAAAAAATCTCTGCTACAAATGCCCTTACAATCAACTCAAAATATGCAATGTGCAAAAATCTAAATCTGAAAGAAGGTCCCTCATAATGAGGTGAATGTACAATATACAAAAAAAATAACCCTAACTCGGATTCAAAGATCATGCCTAGAAAAAATCATCCAAAAATGATGAAAACTATGAAGAAGCCTCTGAAAACTGCTCTCAACCACCTACCCAATTGATAGATAACTCAAAAACTACCTCTAGCTCCTCAAAATCATGCAAAAATCCAAACTTGGATGCATTAAGTAACCCAAAAATATAGCATGTAAAACTGTTCCTAATTATGCAATATATGCATAAAATAGGCTTTCAATGTGAACTACATGCATAATTGATCTTAATTGCTCCATAAACCACTAAAAATAGCTCCTTAGGTGTTACCTGAATGTCCTTTCTTGGAGTTCAAAATTAGCTTTCTTACTTCCTCTCCTTGCATTTAGGCATTAAAACATTTAAAACTCTTATAATTTCTTTTAATTAATTAATAAAATCAATGGTCTTATAATTACAACCACTTGACATATTAATTTTACAATCAAAGCTCATTTTTATTATATTAATTTAATATAAACATGTTTATCCTTATATTTTATCATTTTCTATAAACACGTTAATATTAAATAAATATTATAAAAGAAATTATTTATTTTTAATTCTTTTATTTATATTAATATTAATATGTTTATAGAAAATTAACGTTATACTTGTTAATTTTAAAATATATTAGTATTAATATAATTAGAAGGAAATCATTAAATATAATTTTTATTAATTAAATATGTATAAAATGATTTGTATATAATATCATTCATTATATTCATATACAACTAAATAAAAATAGAGTTTAAAAAAAATGCCTAACTCTACATGTCTAATATCATGGACCCAAAATCACTTTTAAACATAGCAAAGGGCAAAATGAAAAAACGTGAAGAAAAAATATGAAAGGAAAGCATTTGTTTTGTTTGTAATTTTTTCCTCATGCATTGGGAGGAAGATGAAGGGTTATAGAACCCTAGCCATAGCCATGAAGGTCTTCTTGCTATGATTTATCTCTTGGTCGTTGGTCTTGAACTGTGGATTTCATTTTATATTTGCTGTAGACTCCATGTTTGTTTCTTTGGCAGAGGATTTTAGTTGATATTGGGCAGCATTGAGATGCCATGTATTCTTTTGTTGGGCATATTTTCTATTGTTGGATGCCATTATTTTTGGTTTTCTCCATACATGAGTTTTATGCTACTGGAAGGGTTTATTGGACACCATTTTTTCATGGCCATACTAGACATGTTATTTGTTTGGAAGGTTTCTTTTGGAGGCTCCTATGAATTTATTGCTGTAGACTATCTCCAATGTGCTAGATGCCATCTATTCTTTACTGGTATGAATTGTAACAGTGACATGCGGATTTCTTGTGGTTTTTTTGTCACAAGTTAGCAATGGTATTTTTATTTTCTTTTTATTTTCTAGATATTTCTCTCTTTGAAGGCCATCATCCATGAGATTATACTAAAAATGTAATTATCCTTTATAAATATGAATGAGCCAACTATTATCTTTGCTGGAAAACATGAGGATCTCTAATATAGACTCCATTCTTGAGTAGTTCAAGTTGCTGTTACTTTTTTTACTGGGTTATTTTGCCATAAATTTGAACATGATTTTTTAATGTGTTAATCATGTTGATATTGTAGATATTTGTGATGAAAGTTTAGAAAATATCACTGTGAATCTGTATATTGCATACTTCCTTTCATCCAGATCTGCTCCTTCAAGAAATGGTTTTACATTTTGTTGGGTCCGACTAATTAGCTCCAATAGAAGGGTCAACTGCTCGTGGAATCTCTACCACTACTTCCTGCCTAGGAGCATCTGTTCCATGATCCTTCATGTTTTCCTTGTTCTCTTTCTCGACATTAATTTCTTTTTCTTTAATCAACCGTTTGAGTGTATTCAGTTCTTTTTGATCTAGCATATCACTGGAGGTATTGACATAGTGGGCTGACTGGATGTTGGCTTTGTATAGTATCATGGCACCTTGAAATATTTCATCATTTCTCCTTTTCCAGAGGAGTTTCAGTACTTTAGCCATAAAGATAGACTAGAACTTTGTAGAGTATCATGACACCTTCTTGTATTAGGATCATAAATCCGCTCTTAGGTATTTCAAGAATTGCAGATACTTGAGACATAATGAAGTAATGTGTGAATTTTTATTGAACTCAATGAGTACCCTTTTCTGACCTTGATTTTTTTTAATGATTTTCTCCTTCTCCAAAGGAGCCATAGTACTTCATCTTTTATTCTATTCATGGCTATTCAAAAGCAATGACAAGCCCCCTTTTTTTTTGAAGTACCTATCATAATGATGGCTACCTATGTATCAGTTCTTCGATTATTAATGAAACATATTTTCTCAAATTCTGATTTGATAAAACTTGTGTGCCCAAGTGCACTAGTTATCATAATCCAAGCCTTCCTTTTAGTTTTAGCTATTGCAAACATTCTTCATGTTTTACATTTTCTCCCTTTATGACCTGCAAATTGAACTGTGTGACTTTCATTATATATTTTTTAGAATTTCCAACACCTTTGTCCAATAACAAGTTATCATGTTGAACTTCTAAATACGCTACTGAATCTTCTATTTTGTCATACATAATGAAATTTCTAAAGGTGTTATTGAAATATTTGTTTTTTGAAAAATTCAAATTTCAAGATCCCTCTGAACAATCACTTTAAATTCTTTGTGTAGCATAACAAGTTTCTTGGGCTGAATCAATCTGTTAAGAATCCCTCATAGGCTCATCATGATTTATAGATTTGCAATACTTTTTCCAATATGCTAATAAATTTTTTGCAATAATTTTTTCCATATGCTGATCACTTTTTATCACCTCACCATTTTATTTCTGTTATGAAATAATAGTCATGAGTATTTGCTGATATAAATTATGGGAGTTTTTTGCTATGCTATTGATGGCCTGATTTGCTATTATTCTTTCATGTTCTTCATTGTTGTTCAAAAATATTTAACCTGTACCATGTTCTTCCTTCTTTATTCCCTTTTCTTATTGATTTGAAACTCATAATTCATTAATCTTCACTGAACCCATTATGATTGATTGCATCTTTAATTTTTTCTATATGCTGAAGTATACTTGCAAAGATCCTTATAATTCCTTCAGCTTATGGACCCAAACTCTAAATGTCCTCCATGATTTGATTGAAAGGTTTCATACCTATATCTATATGTACATCCCTTTAACAATCTTCTCTTGTGTTCAGTTTCCTGTTATGGTTCAACTAGAAGGTCCCATACTTGTATTTTATGTATGCCCCTGCAACAATCTCTCCATGTATTTAGTCTTTGCCACTACATGATTTGACTAGAAAGTTTCACACTTGTAGCTTATGCATGTCCCTTCAATAGCGTCCTTAGTCCTTCAGTCTTGGCCTCTACATGATTCAGTCGAAAGGCTACAAGCATGTAATTTATGCAAGATCCTTCAACAACCTCAAACTTCATACCTATATCTGAACATGGAACAAATTCATTAGTTTAAACATGTTTTATTTTCATATTTCTCTCTTTCCTTCTTGTCTTTTAACATAGTTATCTGAATAACCATGTTATAGGAACAATAGAGTATAGATGATAGGAAATTTTTCCATTGCACAGTTCATATGAACTGACCCATTTCTTCTTTCATTTTTGCAAGTTTATTCCCATATGGAGATGCAGGCTCAACCCTTCAACATTCAACACAAAAAACCTTCCATCAAGCAATGGATGCCTTTCCTCTTATCTTCTTTTTAGTACTTTTCTGTTTATACAATGTGTTTAATTCAGATATTATGTTAGGAGCTGAGAATGCTTGTGATATCTAAATGCATTGTATTTAAGTACTGTGTAACACTTTGTACCTCATCAAAAAAGGTTTTTTTTGGATATTTCAATAAAAATGTACTATTTTGGTACTTGTATTCTGAATAAAAGTGATCAATTTTCCTGTTTACTGATTCTTGTACTTTATTTCCTGCATTCCTTTCATTCTGCAATATGTATTCTTAGCCACTAAACACACTTAGTCAGCAAACTAAACACACTTAGTTCAACATATAATATAACAATATAGGAGGTATGTTAAATTGGTAACAATACCTCTAAAGGTTGATTTATTCCTAGTGAGATTATTTGAAGATGATCATTTGTGTGATATCATTTTTTATTCAGATGTATACTTAGTATAGTTAATGAATTTTATTTTGAGTGTGTAAAGCATCTCTTTGCCCTTAACACATCATCAAAAATCATATTAGACCTTTTTTTACCTCAATTAGCATCTACTAAACATCAATAGGACATTAACAAAACTTCAATTTTGGCCAAATTTCATCTTACACCAACATTTTGAGACTTGCAATTTTTATTTCCAAGATTCTTTCATCCCTCATTCACCCCTTTTAACTTTCATATCTTTAATATTTAATCAAATTTTCCCTCTTAGTAACTTGGAGCATTATCATCTTATTAGACATTAATAAAATCAAATATGTGATCCAAAGTAATCCTTATCATCATTTCCAATATATCTTTAGGTTTAAATACTTTTATAAAGTTTTATAAATATATACATCATAAGAAAACATTACCACTCTTAGTCATTTCAAGAATATTTCTACTGAGTGGCTAATCTTACCTAATCATGATCAAGATCAATGGTCCATATTTGAGTAGGAAAGATCATTATCAATCAACATTATTTTGTATTATTGGATCTTATTTCACTAAGTAGTGGTCTCAAACCTTTGGGTCTTAGTCATTTATCCTTTAAAGTCTAAGACTCTTAATCATCACTGTATCACCTAATCTAGTAGTGTAATATCAAATACTAATACTAATAAAGCATTCACAAAACTAAATAAGTTAACACTTATGATAGGACAAGCTTATCACCAAAAGGAAGGAAAACCAAGAATAGTAAGCTCCTTGGGCATAACCTATGATGACAAAGCTATGCCCTTGATGGGATAGAGGATGTATGCTCATAGTGTGCTCAAGCTTCCAATAGGTGGGGGTTTTTACCAAGTGTGTACAGGGGTAAGGGTTTCAACAATGGAGGTATAGATGGATTTCAGCATTATGTTTTTAGGCTCTCAAAATAACATTATAAGTTTGCATAAAAGTGGATTGATAGATTATGAGAGGGAAGGACTTTATTTATAGGCTAAGGGGTAGAGAGATGGGGGGTTAGGATGCAAAGATGGAAGAATGGTGAGGGATGGCTAAGATGATTTGAAAGGGAAGCACATGGATTGTGCTTGTTTAGAGCCAATAGGGTAGTGACACTTGTCACAAGGAGGATGAGTGTGAGGGGATGGGATAATGGTTGGTCAAAGGGAGTAATGAGGGAGGATTAGTGTGTAAGAGGGATGTAAGAGACATAAAGAAGGATGTAAGAGGAATTAATGGCATGTACGAGCCATTAATGCTCTTAGATAGGGATGAAAGAGGATAAGAGAGATTTTTTGACTTTGTCTTGGGTTAGCAAGTCTTAACTCATGCTTAAAGTTGTGCACATGTTTAGGAGGGATTAGACTTGAATTAGGAAGGGGGTTAGGGAACAAGTGGCTTAGCTTTGATGGGATGGGTTAATTAGGTGGTTAAGTGAGGTTAGTATGGTTGAATGGGTTGGATTAGGGATAAAGGTAGGGTTTTAGGAATGTTTTTAGGAGTTTGGATAATTTATTAAATGATTTATTTAAAAAAATTGGGGATGTGGGATTAAATTAAATAGGTTTGAGGTTTTATTTAATTTAATAGAGGAATAGGGATTTAATTGATAAATTGATTTTGGGTTATCGTTTGATTTTATCAATTGGAATATAGTTAATTGATTTAATTAATTAACTAGGGGATGATGATTAATTAATTAAATAATAAATATTTAATCAGTAATATCCTAGGAGATGACTAAATACGATTACTTATTTGTGTAATCAGATTTAGGTGTCTACAATCACAATATGATATTTCAATCCAAATTAGTCAATCCCAATCATTTAAATCCAAAGTTAGTCAATTCAAGTCAAATAAATCAATTTTAATCAAATAAACCTTCTTAATCTAAAACATCATTAAAACATCAAATAAAGTCAAATTTCTCCTAGTTTCTCTTGATCTCTAATCAATTAATCAAAACAAACCTTCACATCAAACACCTTCCTAATATTTTATCACTTCATCCATAATTTCTTTTGGTATTTCTTGTATTGGTCTTGCTCAATTAGGAAAGTGTGTATCCAACAACACGGTTTCATTTGGCCAAGGTAATGAGAATCCTTTTGTAAACATGACTTTTCCAAACATCAAAATCCCTAATGATCCTAATGATCAACTTTTTAATGACAAGGGAAATTAACCACTCATTGATGATTTTCTTCTTCATATCCTCACAATTATTAGATGTTTGAAAAGTTTATTTGGCAATGTAAAGATGAGGTTTTTAACAACCTCCTTACTAAAGGAGTCTCACTCCCTCTAGAATATTTCATCTATATTGTAAGAAACAAACAATGCTTCAACATAATTTAAGGACATATCCCTTTTTAGCTGACTAACTATAAATAATACTACATCTATAGCTCAAGTTACTAATGTGGTAGGATCCCAAATTTCAAGTTTATCTCAAATTGCCACATCACAAGTGACTCTATCAACATCTCAAATATCTTCCACATCTCAAGTAGTACCAATATATCAAGTCATGACATCATTAACTATAATAAAAACTCAAGAATAATCATTTGCATTAACTACCAGTGACCTTTGAAAGATCATGAACACTTTATCAATAAATACCAATCTAAGTGTAAATACTCCTACTATCTATAATATTAGTCACTCATCAATTCCCTTGGCACCTAGATGATTTATCCCAACATGCTTTCCTAAAACATCATACATTCCCCAACCTATAAATACACACACTTATTCATACTTCACTTTTCCATCAAACAATCAAACCTCATCTAAACAGGGGTGTCTTCTCTTCAATCTTTGGGGTTCAAGTACTTACTCCTACACCTACAGACACAATAAATCCAAATGAACAATAGTTAAAGTGTGAAGTAAATCAAATAAAAATTCAAGTGCAAAATTTGCAAGTGGTGGGAAAAAGGACTTCTCCTTTGAAGAGATATATGCCTATCCTTTTGAGAATTCCATTGATATGATTTCCTTTTCACCCAACTTTGAGATACCCATATTTAACAAGTATAAAAGAGACACATGTCCTAAATGACATCTCCAATAATTTTACGTTTCTTGTCAAGAGGTCTCATATTATGAGGATTATCTTATGAGGCTCTTTCCTAGGAGCCTTGTAGGCCCCTCTCTCTAATGGTTTATGCATCTTTTTCATGGTTCACTATGCTCATTTTTTTACCTTGTTGAAAAGTATATTTCACAATATGCCTACAACGTTGAACATTCAACCACCCTTAGTGATTTGTCCAATACTAAACAAAAGAATGGTGAATCTTTTGCTATCTTCTTACAACGTTGGGCAAAACATCATGCATGACATACATAGAGACATTTTTGAGCAATAGTTATTTAACATCTTCACTAAGAAATTGATTTCTTATATGGCCTTCCATATAAGAATGAAATCACTAGACACATTCAATATGCTCATTAAACAAGGATAAAATGATTCAATATGGACTCCTATAAAAGGGGACCATTAAACACTTCATCCTTGGATCTAATAACAATGATAAAACTAAAATTGGTCTAAGAGAAAAGGTATTATTATAGATAGAGTCACATATGCCAAATATCTGGAAAATATTCATCATGTTCACAAATATCAAAACAATCAAGTAAATTAAAACAATCCCAACCACACTTAAAGGAATAATTTTAATCAACCTAAAAAACCAATAATCAATTACAACAAGAAAATTGGGGCTCAATTATTCCATGCTGATAATTTAATCAACCTTGACAAATTTATATTCCTTTGGTTGAGCCTCTTGATGTCAAATTAAAAAAGTTAAATGTGTAAAACTTGATAGACTTTCCAAATACAACCACACTAAAAGGAATAATTTTAATCAATCAAAAACACCAATAATCAATCACAACAACAAAATTGGGGCTTAATTCTTCTATGATGATACCTTAATTGACCTTGATGCAATTATATTCCTTTGGTTGACCCTCTTGATGTTAAATTTTAAAAATTAAATGTGTAAAACTTGATAAACTTTCCAAATGCATGTCCTTATCTAGATGATTAACCCAAACTTGTTGGTTTAAGTAGAATTCTTTTTTTTCATTATTACCACACCAAGCTACATGACATTAAGAAGTGCATAAAATTTAAGAATTACATGCAATATTTGGTTGATGTAGTAAATATCAAAATTAACAAACAAAATCAATCATTGAATGCTCAATTGAAGATTTAGACTACATCTTTCATCAATCACAATCAAAATCAAAATAGTACAAGAAATTATACTAAAAATAATATAAATAATAGTAAAAATTCATTAACATAAAACAAAAATAATATTGGAAACCCTTATGAATATTAAACAAATATGATCATGGTATTGAATGTAAACAGTATATGTTGATTCAATTCATTGTGGTCATATTCAGGAGTCTAGTACATTTGTACATATAACCATCCTTAAAAGAGTGAATTGTGATGCCACTATGTGTAGAGGTTACATAACTATCCAAGCTACCCCTTAGACATCATTACACCCATTTCTTCATCCACTTCTACTAGGCACGCCTCTCGATTTGACTTGATATCCCAATTAGGGAAGACTTGTGTACATATATCCATTCTTGAGCTTTGACATACCTGCCCCATCCATAAAAAAATCTCAAGCAAGCCCTTTTAGGATCACTCATACCTAAAAATATAAATGTAGCTGAGTTTGAAGCCATCATTAGTAACCTTACTACTCAACAACATTTAATGTTTATTAATAAGGAATTTCTTGGTCTTGACTATAGCCATAATAAACCCTTTCATATAAAAGTCATAATCCTTTGCACTAAAGTACAATGTGTCCTTCTAGATGACAGATCAGGTTTAAATATTTGTACATAAATAATTATGAAATATTTAGGAATCTTTGAAGATCTAATTGATGAATCTAAGAGTATAATAATCAAAGCTTACAATGACACAAAATGTATTTCCAAGGGTCTTCTTATATTCCCTATCCAAGTGGATCCAAAATTTGTTGAAATAGTTTTTTAAGTCTTGCATTTGGATCTCCCATATAATATACTTCTTGGGAGACCTTTTATACATGTTATTCATGGTGCATTGTCAACAGATCATCAGTGTCTCTAGTTTCCTCATCAAGGTAGAGATGTTACAATTCTAGGATATCAAGAACATTTCCATCAATTACAAAAGACTCAAGGGAACCAAAACTAGCTACTATCCTTTAAATTTTCTCCCTTGATGTTCTCCTTAATAATTGCATGATCAACCCAAGAAATCTACATTTGGACTAGACAAGGATAAAGAGAAGGTTACTAAATAAACAAAAACTATGACTACAAACCATGTTTTTGTAGAAATATGTCTAGGAGATTAAGATTTTAAGAAACCTCTCTATATCAAACAACTTCCTATATCTCCTAAGTTGTATGGTAAAGAAAATAGATTTTACCCACCAAAGAGAAAAAAGCCAAGGATTGTGATGTTATCATGCTTGAACATTTGGGGTTTCTTGGAGATGAACATCTAGAGAGTAATATACTATCTTGTCTTTTTAAGGATGGACAAGATGAACCTATTGTATTCCTTTACCAATTATAGAAAAGAGGGGGTATTATGGAATAGGTTTAGGAGCAAATGAGGAAAAAACAAGAGAATCTCTTGTGGGAGTTGTGTTGGACTAACTACCAACATTCCCCTTCAAGATTCATGACATGGCTTAACCACCTCTTGTGTTTTATAAATCTAGTGGTTGTATCAGACATTGACATGCCAATCTTTTGGTGCAATGACAACCCTAGCTTGTAACAAGTGGTATCAGAGCTTGGTCATGGGTTTGAATCTCCTCAGGTAATGCCAAGGGGGGATTTTTTGACTAATTGCCAACTTTTCCCTTAGAGATTCATGACATGGCTTAATTTCCTCTTGTGTTCTATAAGCCTAGTGGTTGTATTGGGCATTGACAGGTTGATCTTTTGGTGCAACGACAACTCTAACCTATAACAAGTCATCTATCTTAAGTGTAGAAGTTTGGATTCCATTGAAACTATAAATCCCTTTACCAATGAGTATAGTATGGTAGAATTTGAGATAAATTCTAATGAAGAGTTCCAAGAAATTCATTTTGAATAGATTAAGATTGACCTTATTGACACAACCCTTTTTTTATGATAACCGTATATTTGCCATTACAATATAAGATCTTTCATCTCCCACATTACCCCTTAATAATCCTAAATTAATTTATTGGAATAAAAAATATGCACCACCAACTTTAGACATATGTCACTCTAACGAGGTAGTTCTTGCCCTCTTTGGGTTGTGAAACCTCCAAGAATATGAGCATCAAATTACCTATCATGAGAAAGCCTATTTTGATAATCAAGTTTCCTTTCTTAGTCAAAAAAGTGAAAAATAAAACAAAATAAAAAATAAAAGGAATAAAAAACATCCCTTGGTGAAAACCTCTCTAAGGTGTCTTTAGATGGTGAAAATAAAAATAAAAATAAAGGATGCAACTTCTAGTAAAAACCTCTTTGAGGCACTAAAGGAGGTAGAGGTTGAATCACCACATATGTTTGGACCCCCTTGAGAAATCATCCGTCTTCATTGAGGAAAATATAAAAGCCAAAATTGGTACTAAAGAGCATCCAAAAATTACATATATAGTTGCATCCTTGAATGACAAAGAGAAGGAAGAAATCTCCAATTTTCTTCAAAAACTACAAAAGAATTTTGCATGGTCTTATAAGGATGCTTCCAGATTGGATCCTAATTTGGTTGTCCATCATCTTGTAGTGGATCCTAACATCAAACCTATAAATATAAACTTGTGCAAGATGCATCCTTAGGTGGCATTGCTAGTAAAAATTGAACTTCAAAATATGCTAGATGTTGATTTCATTCACTCTATCAATTACCCTGAACAGGTATCTAGTATTGCACTAGTGAGTAAACCTACTAGGGATATATGCATCTAAACAATTTTTAATTTTAAATAACACATGTACCAAGGATGATTTTCAACTCCCAAAAATTGATATTATAGTAAATCAGATGGTCAGACATGAAATGCTTTCCCTTATGGATGGTTTCACTATTTACAACTAAATCACAATTGTTGATGAAAATCAACATAAAACTACACTCACAACTCCTTGGGTAGATTTTGTTATAGATTCATGCGCTTTGGTCTAATTAGTGTAGGCATAACATATCAATGCACAATGACTGAAATTTTCCATGATCTTCTTCATTACATCATAAAGTTATATGTGCATGATATTTTGGAAAAATCTAAAATAAGAGAATCTCATGTTAGTGCCTTAAAAAAACTCATTAATTTCTTGGAAAAATACATGGTTAGACTAAATCCAAAGAAATGTGCATTGGAGTACAATTGGGAAAACTATTGGGTTATAGAGTATCTAGAAGAGGAATTGAGGTGGATCCAAAGAAGGTGAAATTCATTTTGGAGATGCAACCTCCTACCACACTAAAATGAATTTTTAGTATCCAAGGTAGACTTCAATCCATCAGAAGGTTTATATCCCAACTAAAAAATAAAACACATCCTTCTTCTCATCTTCTGAGAGAGAAAACCATGTTTATATGAGATTCCTTGTATTAGAAAGTATTTGAAAAATTTAAAGAATATCTATAAAACCACTCGAATTAGTCCCACCTATCTCAAGTAGGCCACTCATTTTTTATATTTCAACAACATCAGTAGCACTAGGAAAACTCTTGGCCCAACTTGATCATAATGGAAAAGAATGAGCAATCTATTACCTGATTAAAATATGTGTTGGTTATAAGTTGAACTACACACCCACTGAATATACATGGTTGGAAATAGTTTTCTATGTGCAGAAGTTGTGACATTACATTCTTAGTCATAGGGTTCAACTCATTTCTAAGGTAGATTCACTCATATATTTACTTTCTAAAGTATCTTTGTCTGGTCATAGTACAAAGTGTCTCATTATATTAAACAAATTTGACATAGATTATGTGGATCAAAAAGTAATAGAAGGACATGTAATCCTAGATCAATTAATAGAAGCCACTGCACAAGGTGATCATCCCATAGTCATTGTTCTTCTAGATGAATCCATACTTTTTGTTACCCTGAGTATAACATGGAAACTGTAATTTGATAGTTCTTTTACTCAAAAGGTCTTGGGGGTAGGAATATTGTTCGTTGCACCACAAGGGGATTTAATCCCTAAGTAGTAAAAGCTCACTTTTTAGTGCACAACCAACATTGATGATTATGAGGCATTGGTCACATGAATACATCTTATGATTCATTGGAATATCACAACTCTCTTTATTTTTGGTAATCTTAGTTTGTTGTCAAACAAGTGTTTAATGGGTATAAGACAAGATATGGAAAGTTCCTTCCTTATTGATTCATGGTTAAGAAACATTTTACAACATTGGACTTTCATCTGATGCCAATAATGAAAAATAAGGTTATTGATGCCATGACTACAATTGCATCTTTGTTCTCTATCCCTAGAAATGTTGAGGGCTATCAATTTCTTGTTGAAAATATCATACTTCTTATTGTTGGAAATATAAGGTAGGAAAGATTACTAAGAGGGGAGGGGTGAATAAAGAACCAATAAAACTTTATCTTACTTCACCAATTAATTCTTCATATAATATTCTGATCTAATTGTATGCATGAAAGAATGAAATAAAATAAAAATTCATAACAATTTGACACAAGATATGGTGACCTAGAAACCTTCGAATTAGAAGGTAAAACTGGGGTGGGGATGATACCCACAAGCTTTAGTATTGTAGTATAAAGTTAACTTGTTAAGGCTTGCAATTGACCACTTCTGGTGATCTACCCTGTTAGGAGCAATATGGACTATGAGATCCACCTTGTAAAAGAATTTATAGACATACAATTAAGTATGCACTCGGTTAAGAGATTTAACAAAGAATGTTATGTCTACCTTGTTAAAGGATTTGGCTAATGCACCTGTTAGGATGAACTAGTGGCTAATCTCTAATTTCTAGCTTTGATTTGTTGGTTGAGATTCCTAATATTACAATGATCACATGATTGTGATAGATAATACTTTATTGTCCCTTATACTTCTTGTAGCCTTCTGCAATTCACACTTCTTCTCATCATATAATCTTCACATTTTTTATTGGATATGATACAATACATTGTATATCTACCAATCCAAATTACAACTCATAGGAGTTGGCTACAATACCAACTTCATCGTAATCCACAAAGTCGGCCAAACTATTGTAACTCAGGTTTTGAAGACAAACACGGTGATGTTCTGATACACAAAAAATAATGTCAATGCTCAAAAATATTTGACACTCAATTGAACTTGAAGTCCAGTTCATACTAATCATTTCCAAGTAGCTTGAACTTAGTCAGCACTGAGTTACTCAATGAATTCTGAGAAACTCAGTAGCAACTGGATCACTAGGTTGACACTGCATGACTTAATCAATACTAGATCCACTTTGTTAATTTTGAGAGCTCGATAGATACCGTTGGATTTGGTTAATGCTATAGAGCTTAGTTAAGACTACAATCTTTTTCTCTTCCACATACTAGCTCAGTAGGCTCTACAATGCTCAGTTTGCACTGAACTTTGTCTTTGAAACTTGATAAACACTGTGTAGCTTGGTAGACACTGCAAATTGATTAATTAGCTTAGGAACAACTAAATCGCTTGGTTAACATTGCAAATTGAATGATAATCTTGGTTTCAATTATAAAGCTCGTTAGAAATGTAACCAATTTTACTAAGTATTGAGTCATTGATAGACAAATTGACCTTAATGTCAACAATCTCTTTCTTTGGCATTAGTGACAAAAACACTTATCAAAACAAAACAAAAATTGATCATTCAAAACTGTAACTCAAAACTTCCTTTGCCATCATTTTGTGTCTTCAACTCAGTTTTGACTTTCATATGTTGTAGCTTGGTAACATACTCTATTTTTCTAATTTTTCAAAATTATTTTTGTAAAAGTATTTTCTGCTTATTCATACTACACTATGCTGCTCCCCCATAAATATATCTCCCTTATATACATACAAATGGAGTATAATATACTTCTCCTCCTTTACATATTTATATATAATATATACTTCTCCCCCTTTTTGACATAAATGCCAAAGGTTTATAATATCTATATGTTAATACCAAAATGTGACAGGAATTTAGAATGTACCTTTAGAATAAGTACCATTGTTTTGTCTAAATTTTCCTATAGCACCTTGCTTGCATGTAATGCAATCTGAACTTCTATTGATAATTCTGTCATGTGATCAGCTATTGAGAATTTTTTTTTATCATGGATGAGTGTCTTTTCATGTGCAATATGTTTTTGCAATGCATCCATGTTTGGAAGAATCATGCATTTGATTTCTACAAGTGTGACCCTAATCTTGGCTTCTTCCTTTAATAATTTTCCCTGCAAGTTTGTCAGATATCTAATCTTTGAATAATGTGCAAAACTATGGCTTGGGTCAAGTGACAGCTAGTGTGTAATTGCCTTCATGTCTTCATCTATCTTAGACAATTTCTCTTTGATATCCTTGGTAAAGATAGATGTGTTACTTGAAAAATAATGATACAACATTGTTAACATATTTTTCTAGTGCACCAAGAATAGTAGCTAACTCTACTTGGTCTATTACAGTTCTTTGTGCAACTTGTTCTAACACTCTATTTTCAAACTTCCTTTCTACTCTCTGAAGTGGCTTCTCCTAGCCATTCAAGTCTTAATTGAATTTGTGGACAATATCTACTAATTGATCCAAAATAGGTTGAGTACCATCAACCTCAATACTTAGAGTATCAACAAATATGCTCTTTATATCTTCAAAAACTTGATTCTCTTTCTTCTTTTCTTCTCTAAGATTTTGATTCTTAGCTCTCTTCTTTAGTAATTCTCCCATGGTGTCCATTTTATTAGGAGTGAGGGTAGAGATATCCCAATTCAGAATAACTATATCCTCATCTAGATAAATTGTCTATGCTTATTTTCTCTTTTCCTTTAGAATGGTGGAAACAATTTGTTTCCCCTTGTCTAAGACTTTAGTACTCAGTTGAGATTGGTTCTCAAATGTCATTATACTAGCTATAGATATACTTAGAATAGAAGTAACTATTTAAAATGATGGACAAGCAAAAAATGTTGAAACAATACTAACAACATGAATACCTTGTTGCTGCTCGATCAATCTTGATGATGGAGTCCTTTTCTTCTCTGATGATGAAGCATTAGGCACCTCTGTCATTGTTACATTCGGTTGAATAGATTCAAATCTTGGTTGGGTACATGGTACAATAGTTGTAACCACAACCAACTTGGTGGAAGCTATCTTTGATCCATATTGCACTAAGGCTATGCTCAAAGAGTGAGGAAATGAGGCCATGAATACCGCTACAATTATCTTTGCATTAGTCTCCTCAATAACTTATATCTCTAGAAGATTTCCTCTATTAGCTTCCTATTCTTCCTCCTCATCATCCAGATTGACATCATCAATCTCATCATCTTTTGTTTCTATATCCTCTTCCTCATCTTCATCATCATCTTTGTCATCAACATGTACAATAAAGTCACTAGGTTGATGTAGTTTATAAATGTTTTTCCATGTAGTTGTTGCTGCCTTCACAACATATTCAATGTCTTTTATAAATATCATACATGTGTTCATTTTGAGAGTGAAATTCTTCTCATTTCACTTCATTGATTCTTTGACCTCCTTCTTATTGAGATTAGGCATGAGTTGCATCAAAGTCTGCTCAAAGATGTCCTTGACTATCTTCTTTTCATGCTACCATCTAGGCTTAATTTCTTGCATAGGCTCATTAGGTGAGTATTTCCATTTACCTATCTTGGTCATAACAACATCTTCAACCTGTCTTTTCTCATCCTCTTTCCTTGTCTCATATTTGAAAAATTTGAAGTTTTCCATGCCAACTCCTTCTTCCATTTTCTTTAATGTTTCCCTAAAGTGTAGGTCGAGATCTCTTGAATATTATTTTCTTGACTTCATCTCCACCTAACTTCAATTTCTTCCTTGACTTGGCTGCCCTTCTAGTGAACACAAAAGGGGATGACTTGGTAGGTCTGGTTATGATAACCTTTCCTTTCTTCCTTAGAGGCTTTTCTTCCTCAAAATTTTCTTCTTATTCCTCATCCTCTACATCATCATCTTCAATATCATCACCTTTTCCCTTGGTAAGCATTAGAGGGTAACCTACTTTCTTTGTGCCTTTTAGTATCTTTTCCTTCCTTTATTGACTGCTTGAGGTAACTTAATCTCAAACTTTATTCTTGCCTTAGCTTCATCATAGGTTCTGAAGTATGTAGCTTTGGGATCCATAGGCTCATTCAATAGAGCCTCTATGATATCCTTGGTGTCATCAATGCTAACTTCATATTCTAGAGGCTTAACCCATGCCACTCTTGGTTTGACTGCTTGAATGTATACTTTGTCACAGTCCACCATGAAATAGATATCATCCTTGTAGTTTTCTACGAGCTTTTTAGGAATCCTAAATCTATTATTCATCTTCTCTTTGAATATTTCAAAGTAGTTATCCATGATGTTTCAAAAATTTCATCCATCTTTGCAATATACTCATTAATTTGATACAAAATAGGAACATCTTTTCTCCATACTTCTGTACCTTTGCAAGCGAAGAATTTTTGAATGAAGAAAAATAAACGTGTTAGAAGGCATCTAAACTTACACAGATTATTCTTTGATCCTCTAATGCTCTCCATATTCTTGTTGAACTAGTTCCATAGTAACTTGGCAAGGTCAAAGGATAGGTTATTCTTCACAACCTTGTATGTGAGATTGACAACTTCACATGATACACTGCTTAATCTGCTTTAAATGTAAATCTTATGTACAATGATATGAATGCCAAACTTCAGTTCCATGTCAATTACACTACTAATCTTTATTCCTCTTCCATCCCACTTGGCAAGAGTTTATTCTTCTAGTTCCACCCGACTTAGGGTTTTGGTTGCCTTTGCTTTATTAAGCATTGGGAGCCTAGTGATTCTATGGATCATTTTCTTTGTTATTTGAATAGGTTACTCCAACCATAACTATCCATTATGTATATGGCTTAGAATATATCTCATCTATTTGACTTGGAAGTCTCTTGGCATATGAGAGACATGTGTCAAGCCCTAGGTTTCCAAATGCCAATGTTTGGGTTTGAATGCACCATCTACATATAATTCCCTGAATACTTCATTCATCTCTAGGGTTTTGAGTTCTTGGATTGAATAGTGATAAAATGAATGAATTTTGTGAATGAGTAATACCTCAGGTAGAATATGAGATTGTGCACCAGCTGGGTCAAGTGTTTTTGCAATTATTGGGCTTAATTTGAAGTTTGGTGCCTTGCAGTTGACTCCTTGAACCAACATTTCATACCCTTTCTTGTTTTTGTTGCTGGAAGATACCATTGCTCGGTAGAATTTATTGAAAACTTAAAAAATATTCAACAACAAATACTCAAATTGCTTGAGGGCTCTGAATTTTCTCTTCTCAACTAGCTCTAGAAATTTGCGGTGAAATAATGCCTTTGATTTCTTCCATTTAACTCATTTCCACCTTTCAATTGCCATTAATTATTTCTTACTTCATTCTTGCTTGGTGATAGGCTGTCCTACACTTGGTTTAGTCTTTAATGCTCAGAAGACATCTACAACTTGATAGAGTCACCATCACTAGGTAGGATCTACCAACTTGAGTTTGTAACAATAAGTAACCCGACCTTGGTTGGTAAGTTGTTGTGACCCGACCTTTCTCAGGAGGGTCTCCTTATTTCCATTATGCTCTGTGATCCTTGTGCATCTTGAATGCTGATTGGATCATTCTAATTGTTGGCTAGAGTTGGTGTTACATTTCTTCTTTGGAATCATAGCTCCAGTAATCTCCATAGGGAACTAAGTTGAGGTTTTTGGACCACCCAATTCATTAACTTGGGCTTCATTCACTTCATGATCTTGGTTTGCATTCTCCAGAGATTTTGGTACCCATTGCTACCTCATTTATTTTATGATATTGTCAACTTTGGCTTTCTTTTCATCTTCAATTCTACTTATGTTCATACAGTTCTTAGCAAGATGTCTAAGTTTTGTACAAACAAAACACTTTTTTATAGTGTCTCTTTTCCCCGTATGATGTTTCGCATAGTTTTCTCTAATGTACCCAAATTCACCACAATCATGACATCTGCACCGTGTATTGTAATCCCATCCAAATATTGCTTTAACACTTTGTTCTATTGGGTTCCACTACTTGGTTTTGCACTCTAAAGATTTGTGTCCTTGTTTCTTGTAATTATGACATTTACCTTCAAACTTAGGTTTCTTTGTGCATTCTCTTGCTCTATGACCATGCTTATTGCAATTATAATACTTTCCATTGAATTTTGCTTTAACATTATTACAATTTTTTTTTGATGTATGACCTATCTTACCACAATGATTGCAAGTAGGTCTTTGATTCTTTTGAGCTCCTTGCTGAGATGATTCACCTTCTTCTATGTATCCTGTTCCATCTTTTCCTTTGTGTTTGTATTGACTTTTTTCATTCAATCGATTCATGCTATCCAAAGATTTCATCATTATTTCATAGGTTTTCTTTTCAGTATTGAGATCATTCTATAGTCTTTCATTCTTTGATCTTAGATTCATATATTCTTCATTTGCATTGGTGAGTTGATCAATGAAGTCTGCTCGTTGAAGGGGTAGTTGTTGAATTTCATTTTTCTTTTCTTCTATCTCTTCTTTGGCTTTGTCTTTTTCTTCCATGACTTTACATAATATGACTGTGATAACCCCACTAAAATAATATTTAATAATTATTAAGATACAAAAAATAAATAATATATAAATAATATAATAATACTAATATGAAAATATAAATTATTATAGATATAAATACTACTATATAATTATATATAGTAATTAGATATTAAATAATATACTATTGAATATTAACTATACATACATACATATATAAATATATATAATATCCATATTATGATATAAATAAATAATATTTATATCATTAATACTATTAAGAAAAATGATATGACTATAGATATAATATATGTTATGTATAATTGAACTTATATAGTATAATCTATATGTTAATATAATTAAATTATTAATATAACTATTATATTATTAGTTTCTGCCATGGCAAGAAACTTATGCATTCGTTAAAAGCGAATGATCTTATTAGTTTGTCCAATCGGGAGCTTTTATTTATTTATATCCACTTTCCACTATAGACATATTTTTTTTTTTGACATTTTTACAAATTTAGTGTAATTTATTTTCATGCAATTTGATTGGTCTATGTGTGCTACAGTCATGAGTTTGAAAGTTTTTAATTTTTATTTTTTGCACATAAAATAATTTATTTTTCTCTTTTTCCAAACTTTAGATATTAATACTAAGAATAATAAATAATAATAGTATAGTCATGAGTTTGAAAGTTTTTCGTTTTTGTTGAGAGATGACATATGGGTCAACATTTGTCCTGTGAGCATTGATTATGAATGTCATTATATTTCATTTCTAACAAATCAACACAAACAAACAACACACTACACCATGATAAACAATTTGAGAGATGACATATGGGTCAACATTTATCTTGTGAGCATTGATTATGGATGCCATGGAATATTTTTCTTTATAGTTGTGGCTTATAAATTATTTTTAGGTCAACATTTGTCCTGTGTGAGCATTAATTATGAAATTCTCTATAATTGTTGTTTCCTTATTTATAGCATTGGTTGATTATTTTTAATTCACATTTCTAAAGGCTTTCATCTCTTGCTACTGGAGTACACAGTATGTAGAGATTTCTCTATTCTTTTTATTTGAGATTATATTGTATTCTAGTTGTATTATTTTTTGTGATGATCATATTTACATGGAATCTTGTTGAAATGTATTGTTTAGAATATATTGTGTTGTAGTTGCATTATTTTTTGTGATCATCATATTAATATCAAATCTATCTATAGAAGCTTGTCCAAATCTATTGTTTATAATCAATTTTTTTGTAAAAGAATTAAGTTTTTTGTTTGAAAATTTGAGATACATTTGTCAAAATTTGAGATCTATGATCTATTGTGTAGAATCAAGTTTTTGTAAAAGAATTGAGTTTTTTTGCCAAGATATTTGTAGATATTTTAGATCACAATAATTTAATGCACAAAATGGTTCAGAAGTTTACCAAAACACAATCAAACATGGATCTGGTGAAGTTGTTGGGGAAACTCCCTTGAGAAAGGTTGAAAAGCCAAGATCACAATAATTTAATGTACAAAATGGTTCAGAAGTTTACCAAAACACAATCAAACATGGATTTTGTGAAGTTGTTGGGAAAACTCCCTTGAGAAAGGTTGAAAAGCCAAACTCAATGAGTTAACATAGCATCACTAGTAGCATATTGTGATTCCAGTGTGTTTGTGATTGTTGCCACTGGAAATTATGGTTCACAAATGTTTGCCATTAGAAATATCTCCAAGTTTTATGGAGATGAGGGTTGAATGAAAGAGTAGATCATTTTGTAAAAAATACAAAAGTGATACAAGAACAGGCCTATGGAGTTTTCTACTCAAATAAATATGAAATACATGATTTTTCATATAAAATACATAAATAAATGAAAAATGAGGAATAGAACTAAAATTAGAAATGAATTTTAGAGCCTTTAAACATAAAATGGCCTAAATATAACATAATTTTCTATTTGTTTAAGAAAGAATTTGGATTATGTATTTTGAAGTATTAGTTTTTATTTTGATTGAAATAAGAGATTTTCAAATAAAAGGTGATAATAATATAGTATATTATTTAATATATTATTACTTCGAATTACTCATTAAGATTTTGCAATATTTTATTAAATTCGTATATTTAATCTATTATTGTTGTGAATTAATCATCAAGATTAATATTGTGCTATTGAAATACTAATAAAAAAAATTAATCTTTTAGACATATATTTGATGACATGACAATTGTAGCAAAAGAACCAAGCTATGACTTACCAATAGTTAGATTCTACATTCTACTACTTAATGTTTGGTCCATTAAAATATGTTGACTTGAGAATAGTCAGATTCTACATTCCACTAGTAGTATAGCAAACAAGATGAAAACCAATGGTTGTGAATACATCATGAATAGAAGAGTGGTGCACCTTAAGTTTGACCTATAATGAAGATCACTTTTAAAAGAGAGCTTTATGCAATTGAAAACCTTATATGTTGTTTATTGACTCCTTCCCAACAAATGGAGATTGAACAATTTCTCACAACAAAAGGTAAATATGACTAGTCACAAATTAGCATTTATTTAAAATATGAAAAGCAAGTTATTATGAGACAATTACAATATACTAACATGCGCAAAATGGAATTTTCAAGTATCATGAACATCTATAAAGACATATCAAGCTATATATAATGGCAGTTACAAAAGATACTAGTCAATATAAAATAAAGTGTGTAAAAAAACAATGTCTATGCATGAGTCTCATATCCAAGTACACTGTCTGTGTCATATATGTATAATGAAATAATGCATATGCATTGATATGCTATAAGACATACTTTTGTTCTATCAAATTGTATAACATGATTGAGTAGATGCTTTGCTAATGTAAACTATTATTGAAATAAAACGAAAAAGTACACAACATGCTTTATCCTATTGCATATCCAATGTATAAAACACTACCTAAATTGCTATTTAGCATATGCAAAAACTATATGTAGGCAGGAACTTTGACGCTTTGCGTCCTTGTTAAAATACACAATTCTTACCATTGAAATATATAAAGAGGGAATAAAACATTGGTAAAAGGATCATCAAGAAGAAAAAATATAATATATATGCATCGTTAAGATTTAAAATGTAATGTCCTGAAATGGGACATTACAATGGGTATCACTGATCCTGCCATCTTGTAGGAAAACTTTAAGATGTTGAATTAAAAAATTTATCCATATAAATTAAAGAGATTTACGAAAATATTTTTGAGTTCAAAAGGATAAAATAGAGGGTGGGAACATATTTGGCCAATCAATGACATGAATCAGAGAATATATATCTGATGGAGTGATCAATCATAAGAAGGATCAATATACTGAAAGATATAAGGGGAGTTGTCAAGTCTCAAATTCGGAGCAACTCCTATAGTCAGATTGGTCACTATATCATCATCATCGAATAACAAAACATGTGCATATTTGAAAAGAGATTCAACATGCAAATAATATTCAATTTAAATTCATAACCTTACTCATGTATATTCCAATAAAAAATTGTCACTTTCTAACTAAAACTGCTCATTTACTAGAGAGAATTCTTCAAAATGATTTATGGATTTTGAAGCTCCTTGCTCCTAGCTTTCCAGAACATTTTGAATTTCTTAATTTTGTTGAGAAATGAGAAAGTTATTGATGTTTTACCAAAACTAAGCTTTTTTTTGGGCATCCACGTTTGTAGTGGCATCTTCTTTCAAGTTTTTGACAAATCTTTACATTGGAGCCATTATATGATGACTCATCCAAAAATGATGACCCAAGATAATACAAAAAATAAGGGATACTATTCCTTTCTTGTGTAGATATTCCAACGCTACAATCACCTCTATCGTGTAGAATCTGCTCATGGATGAAAACTCGTCATCTTAAAAGGACTTCTCAATTACCTTGAGCAATCTAACACCTTTGAAAAATTCAAGCGAAAGAAATTATTTTGAACAATATAGTAATAGAATTTATTCTTTAAAAAAATGAGGAGGAGTTTATTCACCAAGATCCCCGAAACCAACTAGAAAAAGATAACAAATATAATTAGATTGATTTTGAAATTTCTGGTAAAGGCACCGTTTGGATCACTTCCGCATATTAATCGGACATTCACCAAAGGAAAAGTTATAATTAGGAATTATAAATGCTCACATTATAGTAGACTTTGAGAAAGTTTTACTTGGTTTCCTGTGCCTGAGGATGTTAATATCTCCTCCAGAATAGTACTCCATGGCCAGAAACGTATGACTCTCTGACTCAAAGTGGGTAAGCAGAGATGACAGAAAGGGATGATCCAAAGATAAAAAATATCCTTCTCGGTAGCTGCCAGTTTGTAGGCAATTCTCTGTTGAAGAATGTTCAAATGACATTTAAGATGATGAATAAATAATGATAAGAGAGGATTATTATCATAGTCAAACTCTTCAACAAGAATGACAAGAGAATATAAAATCAGAGGATTATTGAAATACAAGAAGCTTTGTAGATCTATTTATAGACAATGGATTAGTGATGAGGGGAGATTATAATTGAAGATATGTAAATAGATCTCTAGGGTGGTGGTGTGAGATGAGCAAAATGTGTAACACCTCCTTCAATTGACCCTCTCTACATAATCCAATGAAATTAAGATAACTCGTGGATGACAATGCCATTTTTGTGACTGTAATTAAATTTCAAAATGTGCAGTATTACTTTGTTATGTTTGCCATAATGAGATTACAAGGAAGCACCGACAGGGATACACTATGATATTATTTTTATTGGCATGGAATAAGATATGTATCATAGAAAGATTGGTTATATAATAAATTTGATACTCATTAAACATGGAAGACCCCATTTCATGAAATCAAATGAGAAGGTTGAGCCATAAACATACAAAACAAGGATGTATTATTTTACATCATCATAGAAACAAATAATCATATCAGAAATACTAGTCAAGAACTAAATTTTGATTAGATAGTGCAACTATATAAATTCTGCTGGCTCAGAGAGAGTTCTTAGTGTAATGTCATTGGAGGAACTACCAAACAATCATTTTTTTATCGTCCAATAATAGTTTTTGATAGGCTATGCATACCTTTCAAGCCCTAAGTGTTAGTCATGGAATTATTTCAAGAATCAGCACATGAAGAGCAATGCTTGACAGGTCTGTTTTTGGTAGAAACAAACCAGAAATCAAATGGAAATTCTAAAGTGTATTGGCAAAGACATATGCCAATGATTAAGTCTCATTGAAGGTGTGACAGAAGTAGGGATAATGCCTACAGTCTAGAATATGGTAGATACAATTATTGATAAAATAGACATCAACACACAAAGAAGTTCGTACATAATGATGTCTGATTTAGATACAAAAGATGGTATGATTTATAATTAAATATTTAAAATGAATGTCATATTATTAGTTAATAATTAAAATAGATTCCATATTGATTACGAAAGAAGGAATGTTTTTCTTTCTCATTACTAAGTTTAATATTTATAATATGTTAAGGTAAGGTCTTGTAAATTGAATGTATGAATGTACAAAATAAATAGTAAAATCATAGTCTAATAATGAGATGAATATTAGACATGAATTTTAATGATCTAAATAAGATATTTGAATATTATATATATGAGTATATAATACTATTTGGTAGCACATTAAAAGTTATTTTGTAAATTTAAGGATATGCTATCAGTCAACTGGATATAAATCCATTTACGACTTATTACGTAATGGATAGGGAGTGTGCATAGGGGGAGGAGTAAATCGACCATGTTGGGGCAAAAGAATGCAAATTTTAAGATCTAAGGAAGCCCCAAGTTGAGCATGTCCAAACTCGAGCAATAGTAAACCTTCCATCCATAATTAAACTAAATATGTTCCCAATGGGTAGGGAGTGTGCATAGGGAGAGGAGTAAATTGGTCACATTGGGGTAAGAGAATCCCAATATGGATTAGAAATTTGAGGGGGCCCCAAGCTGAGCGTGTCCAAACTCGAGCAACAGTAAATCTACCATCCACTATGGAATTGTACACCTATTATATTACTAGCTGTGGAAAAGTTGTTTTAAATATGCATCTTCAAGAACTATTTATTTCAAGATAGGGGAAAGGAGAATGGAATTCACGATCAAAGTGGTAAAACATTTCCTTACCTTTTTCTTATTTCAATTTGTAAGCTAGATTCTAACATGTATACTATGTGTCTACATCGTGTCTTCATGCATCAATGTGTTTGCTTTATGTCTTCTTCGTGTCTTCATGCATTCATGTCTACCTCGTGCTTGTATCGCGTCTTCATGCATTAATGTGTCTACTTTGTGTCTTCATTCATATGTTCTTGTACATGCTATTGTATATTGACATGTCTACTTTGCAAGTGCCTAACACATATGTAGGAAAGAGAATGAATCCAAAATATGTATTAATGAGGATCAAATCAATTGCTCGAGGACAAGAAAAATCGAGAGGAGAGGACTATGATAATCCCATTAAAATAATATTTAATAATTATTAAGATACAAAAATAAATAATATATATGAGTAATATAATAATACTAATATGAAAATATAAATTATTATAGATATAAATAATATACTATATATATATATATATATATATATATATATATATATATATATATATATATATATATATATATATAGTAATTAGATATAAAATAATATACTATTGAATATTAACTCTCTCCCTCTCTCTCTCTCTCTATATATATATATATATATATATAAATAATATTTATATCACTAATACTATTAAGAATAATGATATCACTATAGATATAATATATGTTATGTATAATTGAACTGATATAGTATAATCTATATGTTAATATAATTATATTATTAATATAACTATTATATTATTAAAAGACACAAATCTTACCATTGAAACATATAAAGAGGAAATAAAACATTGGTAAAGAGATCATCAAGAAGAAAAAATATAATATATATGCATAGTTAAGATTTAAAATTTAATGCCCTAAAACGGGACATTACAATGACTGATTGAATTTCTTGTTCTCTTTTCAACTTTCTGATTTTTTCTTGAAGATTGGAATTATTTTCTAATAGATCTTTGATTGCTTCATTAGCTTCATCTAAATTTCTCTCAGGATACATATCTTCAATTATTTCTTCAGTGTGGAGCTTGTCATTCATTTGTACTACAAGATCTTTCTTTCTTTTCAATGATTGAGAGAGCTACTATTTTGCTTTCTTCAGTTTCCCAATGGCCAATTCAAGATCCAACTTTTTATTCCCAACAACCTTATCTAGCCTATATACCTCCATTGCCTCTAGTATTTTCTCATGTTGTTAGACTTCCGATGTGAGAACCTAAAAAGCTCTAATACCAATTGTTGGAAATCTAAGGTAGGCAAGGTTACTAAGAGGGGAGGGGTGAATCAGGAATCGATAAAACATTATCTTACTTCACCAATTAATTATTCATATAATATTTTGATCTAATTGCATGCATGAAAGAATGAAAGAAGATAAACATTCGTAACAATTTGACACAAGATATGGTGACCTAGAAACCTTTGAATTAGAAAGTAAAACTGGGGTGGGGATGATACCCACAAGATTTAGTACTACAGTATAAAGTTAACCTATTAAGGCTTACAATTGACCACTTCTGGTGATCAACCCTATTAGGAGCAATAAGGACTGTGAGATCCACCATGCAAAAGGATTTACAAACATACAATGAAGTATGCACTTGGTTAAGAGATTTAGAAAAGACTATTAAGTATACATTTTTAAAGGATTTGGTTGATGCACCCATTAGGATGAACCCGTGGCTGATCTCTGATCTACAACTTTGATTTTCTGGTTGAGATTCATTGTATTACAATGATCACTTGACTATGATAAATAATACTTTATTGTCCCTTATATTTCTTGTAGCTTTCTTTAATTTTCACTTCTGCTAATCATATACTCTTCACATTTTGTATTGGATATGATACAATACATTACATACATACCAATCCAAATTACAACTCACAGGAGTTAGCTACAATACCAACTTCATCATAATCCACAAAGTCGGCTAAACTACTATAACTCGAGTTCTGAAGACAAACTCAATGATGTTCTGATACATAAAAAACACTATTAATGATAAAAAATCTTTGGCACTCAATTTAACTTGAAGCCCAATTCACACTAATCACTTCCAAGTAGCTTGAACTCGATCAAGATTGAGTGACTTGGTGAATTCTAAGAAACTCAGTAGCAATTGGATCACTAGGTTAGCAAAACTTGACTCAGTCAACACTAGATCTACTTTGTTAACTCTAAGAGCTCGATAGGTACTGTTGCACTTAGTTAACACTATAGAGCTTGGTTAACACTACATTCTTCTTCTCTCCCACTTACTAGCTTGGTAGCCTCTACTATGCCCAGTTTGCACTAAAATTTGTCTCTAAAGCTCAATAAAAACTGTGTAGCTTGGTAGACTCTACAAACTGACTACTTAGCTTGGGAACAACTGAATCACTTGGTTAACATTGCAAACTATATGATAAGCTTGGTAGCAACTATAGAGCTCGTTAGCAATGTAACCAATTTGACTAACTTTCGAGTCAGTGATACAAATTGACCTTAATTTCAACACTTGCCTATAAGATGATGTGTGCGCTCATTATTTCTAAATCTCCCTACTACTAGGGACTTTTTGACTACCTTTAAAACCAAACCATTTTTATCTATCTCACTCCCAAACAATGAAATATCTTTATTCTTCGTGTCTCCAACTACACCATCCTAGGTGCCACCCTATTTTACAATAACTTTGATAGAATATTTTTAGGTGTTTGAACTCATAGGAAGCCAAGACTAAGTTAGATGAGGTGCATCAAGGAAATTGTGGCACTCATTGTTAGAGTAAATAATTAATTAATTAATAATTATTTATTCTATTTACTTAAGCTTACTTAGGTTAATGCATTTATTTAATATTTAGTATTTAATGCATGTAGTGATGAGTTGTTGACAACACGGGAGTTTGTTCCCTTCTAGCATGTTCCACCTTTTTGTGGAAGTGTGCTTAGTTGTCAACCTTATCTTCTACCACCTTCTAGCTTGTTCTACAAGCTTTCATGAGGCCTTTATATTCGGTCTCTCTCTCATTGTAAACTAACAATGGATTCTCATTGTAAATACAATTTCATTTTTTTGCAATATATTTTCTCTCATGTTCATTTAGGGTTTTTCCCAAGCTCCACCTCTTCCTTCTTGGTTTCCCTTCGACAGGTTATTTTGCATGTAGGTGATCTTGGCGATTGTGGAGTTGTGTTTCATCAACTCCTACGCTCATTTCTTTGGGCTTATGTTGGCTAAAATTTTTCTTTGCATTAGATACTATTGGCTAACTATGGAAGAAAATGCATAAAAGTTTTTCAAGAGGTGTATTCACTGTCAACAACATGGAAATTTGATATGCACACATGTACAAGAACTGTAAGCCACAATATCCCCTTGGACCTTTTCCCATTGGGTATTTGATCTTACTAGTCAAATATTCCCTAACTCATCTAATGGCTATAAGTATATCCTTTCCACCACTAAATATTTTACTAAATGGGCTGAAGTAGTGCCCCTCACTTCTACTACTGGTAAGAAAATATTTAATTTTATTTTGAACTATAATTTGTTAGTTCAACACCCCTCATGATATTTTGAGAGATAATGAAACCAAATTAAAAAATAAGGATGTCACTAAGCTCCAAAATAAATGTGGTATTACCTAACACTATGCATGTAAATACTCCCCATAAGGAATGGTCAAGCTAACGATACAAATAAAACCATCTTCCAAATTTGAAAGAAAGTAGTTGACAAAGTTGGTCATGATTGGCACTTTAAAAATTAATCTTTCCCTTTGGGCCTATTGCACCTCCATTCACACACCTATTAGAGACACTCCATTTTCCCTTGTCTATGATACCAAAGTTGTTCTTCCTATCAAAATTGGACTCCCCTCCCCAAGATCTCTCTGAAAGAACCAATATTAGATGAAGACTACTGAATTGTCTCCCTTCAATAATTGCAACTCCTTGATAAGAGACACCTGAATGCCCTTAACCACCTTATTATTTATAAAAATTGTTTTCCCTCAGTTTAATAAGAAGATCAAATCTTACAAATTTAAAGTTAGTGATCTAGTGCTACAACATAACATGAAGAACCTCCAACACAAAGAGAAGAAAGTCAAGTTTGAGCCTAATTGATTGGGTTGTTACATCATTAAACATAAGTACGACTTTAGGGAATATCAAATTTCTACACCAAAAGGGGTCCTTATTCTAGACCCAGACAATATTTTGCATCTAAAGAAGTTCTACATTTAAGTTCAACAACAATGTGCAAAATAATATGGTCCTGAAAAGGTATTTTTTAGAAAATTCCCCCAAAAGTATAAAATAATCCTCAAAAAATATAAAAAGTACAACAAGTCCAAAAAACATATTCAAAAAATTAAAACCAATAAAAATTCATCTAATGGTGAAATCCACTTGTCGCCAACATGTGTAGTTAACCTAGATCCACCATCTATCAGGATACTTTCTCTCATTCATCCATACATTCTCCACCCATGTCTATACAAGCAATGGTTCATTTTCCAACTCATTAACTTTTTATCACACTCATGTGATGCCTCTTTATCACCATAGTTTGAATAATGATCAACATGTATAGATGATCCACTCTTTGTAATCTCCATCAATGATTGACACTATTTCAAATCCATAGACTACACCAACACTATCTTAAAATCATGTTTTAGACTAATTTTCCTTTCTCTCATTTGATCTATTATTATTTGCTTAATATGTTATGAAATAATGTTTAATCTCTTATCATTAAAGACACAATTTTCATCCTAAAAAAATGAG
Source organism: Cupressus sempervirens (assembly GCA_028749045.1). Taxonomy (NCBI): domain Eukaryota; kingdom Viridiplantae; phylum Streptophyta; class Pinopsida; order Cupressales; family Cupressaceae; genus Cupressus; species Cupressus sempervirens. The sequence continues at coordinate 855,772,496 of CM053785.1, read as the reverse complement.
ACATCAACTTTTCTCAGGGCAAGAAATTTGCGCCAAATGATCACTTGTTCAAAAGGTCTTATATATGATCTTATATTTTATGATCAATCACACATATTATAAATATCCTATTGCTTTTTTAGACGGATCTTAGATTGATTCATGGTTTTTGTGTGATATGATGTGTTTTTTTTTTTAATCATCCAGTCCATGTAGTAGAATCATGTCATCTCTATGTATCTAACACGTGGTGCATGATTTTTATGCAATATCAAAATAATATATGCCCTCCCATATAAACATAATGATAATTTTCATTCTAGATTAATTTGCATTCAGTTAGTTTCATTTTGTATTTTATACCGAGGTTCTTTTTATTTCCTCTTTGTACCATTTTTGTTCACTTCCTCTTCATTTTGAGAGAACACCTAAATATCTAAACTCGCTTTCCCTATTGAGGGGGCATACCTCTATTGGTATTATAGACACCTAAAAATCCTTTAGAAAATAAAGTATTTTTATTTTCTAAAAAAAATCCCTGATGACATCATCATTAATTAATTAATTTTTATGCCATTAAATCCCTTTATCTTAATTAAAAATATTTAATTAAATAATTCCTCCCAAAAATGTTTAAATCTTATTTAAACATTATTTCCTTATTTATTAATTATTTAATTAATAAATTAACCAAAAATCCTAAAATAGATAATTAATTTATTTTTTGCCCAAAACTTGGCCAATTTCCTTAAGACCACTAACCTCTTCCAGAATCTTCTAATCCTTCTTTAATTTTGATTAAAGGCTAATCCCATCATTTTCTAAACCTAATCCCAACTCAAAATATTTAATTAAGATTAAATATTAGTCCTCATGTTTATTAAAAATATTTTAATAAATATCTCCTCAACCCAAACCCTTGAAATAAATAAAACTTTATTTATTTCCTAAAAACCTTATTTATTCTCATCCTAGGAAGTCCTAGACTCTTCTAGAAGATGTCAATCCTTATCTTTGATTCTAATCCTAATCTCCCCTCTAACCTTGTTACATTCCCTAAACAAGGTTAGCCAACTCCTAAGCTAATCCTAATCCCTCTTCTAATCATGTGCACAACTTAAGCAAGGGTTAAGACTTGCTAACCCAAGCCAAAGTCAACAATCTCATCCTCCTCCCAACCATCTCTATTTATGACCTAACCATCTCTATTTGACCCAACCATCTCTATTTATGACCCAACCATCCCCATTTATGGCTCAACCTCCCTCATTACTCCTTTGACCAACCCATATCCTACCCTCTCACACCCAATCACCCTGCAACATGTGTCACTTCCCTATTGGCTTAAAACAAGCACAATCCATGTGCTCTCCTTTGAGTGCATCCTAGCCCTCCATCACCATCTTTCCATCCTTGCATCTTGATTGTCCATTCCTCTACCCCTTGGCCTATAAATAGAAGCCTCTTCCTTCACTAAAATAATCCACTTTTCAAGCAAACTCATAATGCTATTTTGAGAGCCTAAAAACTACCAAAATACTATTATAATGCTTAAACATCTCCATGAATCCATTGTTGAAACCTTTTTTCATCCACTCCATCCATCCATCTGAAGCTTGGGCATACATGTGAGCATACATATCTCAATCAGGGAAAAATCCTTCATATCATGTGTTATGCCATTAGGAGCCTACCATTCTTGGTTTGCTTCCTTTTGTGGCGACAACCCTTGATCCTATCTTAAGTGTTAGCTTGCTTAGTATTGTTAATGCTTTCATTTTATAGATTAGTGTTCATTTTACTCTACTAAAATAGGTGATACATTTTGGCCACTATGGGTCATTCATTCATCCATTTCAATCCATATTCGATCCATTTTTTCTTTGTTTGCAAACTAACGATCTAACGTTTGTTGTTGTTTGAGGGTATTGCAAGGTGTTTTGCTTGTTTGTGCAGGTTGAAAGATGCATTTAGGAGGAAAAAAAATCCTAAAATAAATAAAAATATCTCATCTTCTCTCTTCTTCAAATTTTCTTTAAAAAAAAAAACAAAAAAACAAAAAAAAAATAAAATTTTACACCTTTTTTTTGTAAAAGTTTGGTAAAAAAATGCATATTCATATATATGTGTTGTAAAAAAAAATAAAAAATAAAAAATTCAAAAATCACCCAAAAATACCAAAAAAATTCAAAAAACACCCAAAAACACCAAAAAAAAACTTCAAAAATCATCTAAAAATACCAAAAAAAATTCAAAAATTGCCCAAACAATATCAAAAAAATGAAATAAAATTCCAAAGCATTCAAAAAGGGGTCACAAATGCTAAATATGGTCTTAAAAGCTTGAAACATTAAAACACCACCCCAAAAATTCCTCTCAATTTTTTATATTAATAAATTGATACTAAGAAGAAGTGTGGTAATGTCCTGAAACATAATTCTAGGCTTAGGAAAATTCAGCACAACTTGGATAGCAAAAGTGATGCCGCAAAGCCGATTGTCGCCTTCCTTCCATGCAAGCATTATTAATGTGAATCAAGAAGGATTTTTAGTCTTATTTAAGTTGCAGTTGCCATGTTTAGTCTACCCAGTTTCAACAGATATATCAATACTGTCTCAAAAGCCCAAGTGTCCTTTTTGGACCATTCTAGTGCCTTTTTAGGCCTTAAATAAATTTTCAAGACCCAAGTGTCCTTTTTGGACCCTTCTAGTGCCTTTTTAGGCCTTAAAAGCCCTTTTCAAGGCCCAATTGTCCTTTTTGGACCCCTCAAGCACCTTTTAAGGCCTTAAAAGCCTTTTTCAAGGCCCACGTGTCCTTTTTCGACCATTCTAGTGCCTTTTTAGGCCTTGAATGCTTTTTCAAGGCCCAAGTGTCCTTTTTGGACCACTCTAGTGCCTTTTTTAAGCCTTAAGCAATTTTTCAAAGCCCAAGTGTCCTTTTTGGACGACTTCAATGCATTTTTAGGCTCAAAGCGCCTTTGTCAAGGCCCTATTTTGACCTTTTCAAGTCCCAGAAATGCCTTTATAGGCCCAAGTGCCTTTTTTAGGCCCCCCAAATGCCTTTTTAGGCTCAAAGCGCCTTTTTCAAGGCCCTAGTTTTATCCTTTTCGACCCCCGAGATGCCTTTATAGGCCCAAGCACCTTTTTCAGGCCCCCAAAATGCCTTTTTAAGCTCAAAGCGCCTTTTTCAAGGCCCTATTTTGATCCTTTTGGGCCCCCAAAATGCCTTTATAGGCCCAAGTACCTTTTTTAGGCCCCCAAACTGCTTTTATAGGCCCAAGCGCCTTTTTCAAGCCCCCGAACTGCCTTTTTAGGCCCAAGTGCCCTTTTTTAGGCCCTATTTTGATCTTTTTCGGCCCCTGAGACACCTTTTTAGGCTCAAAACCCTTTTTCAGGCCCCTGAGACATCTTTTTTGGCCCACACACCTTTTTCAAGGTCCTCTTTTGGCCTTTTCAAGACCTGGCTTGAACTCTTTTGGCCATCACAAGCCTTGCGTAGGTCCCAATGCCTTTTCCACACTTCATAAACATCTGTCTCATCACACACCTAGAGAAATGTCCCCACATTTTGTCTTATTATTGTCTGTCATACTTGCTAAATCTACACAGACATTCTCGCCTACGAGTCATGGTTACCCTTACTCTACTGATTATATTGTTCCCACTTTTACAAGAGTCAAACTATTTCATTATTTATCCCAAAAATACAAAAACATTCAAATATATATCAAACATCCCAAAAACATTTAAATATTTGATAAAAACCACAAAAAGATCCATATATCTTCTATAAAAATCCTAAAAACAAAATATGACATTACATTATGAACAACATCTATTGTCCCTTTGATTGCCACAACAACAAGCACAAACTTTCTAATCTCCTACGACATCCACAACAACATTCCATTTAACTAATAATGTTTGGAAGATTTTTTATTTTGGTCTCCCCGGGGGAGGTGGCAAGACAGGGTGTCCAATCAATGGCATTTCTTTAGACCCAGTCCCAAATGATGATGCCCCTGGAGTCATCCTCACACCTGCCCAAAGTGTATCCATGGGGATCAAGATGTTACCACGCCTCAAGATTGTGTTTATCTGCTCCATAAAATGTTTTTTAGAGTATACAAATCCTCTCCTTTGCTCCAAAGGGACCGCTTGTTGATAATCCCATGTAGTATGCCGCCTCTCATGCAACCCTCACTGATTGCTCCATGACATCCTTCGTTTCTGCTCGTAGTCTTTATGCTCCTGGAATAGTTGTTGTCCTCTGTGCAATATCACATTCTCTTTCATATCTATTGACTAGCATTTTCATTGACTCTCTCTCATATTTCACTGCATTCAACTAATTTTGGTACTACGTAATGCACACATTACTTGCATTTAGCTGCTCTTGTGACCTTCGTGCTAAACTATTGGTTTGCACTGCTGACTCCCTAAATGCTTCTACTTGTGACCTTAGGAGCACTAATTCATTTTCACATCTCTCCATTGCCACTCGAACTCCGCTACCAAAGTTGCCTCCACAGTGTCCACTCTCGTTTGCTCCATCATTAACATCATCCCTAGGCACTCAACTTTTGTCCATGCACCATCCTCTCATGTTCTTTCAATCAGGCCTAAAAAAAATTTGCATCTTTCTCTGCTAGGTCAGCTCATTCTTTTTCCACTGCTAATGCTTTCTCCATCACCACAACTGCATCATGAGCTTCTTGTACTACAACATTGGATTGCAATGCTTGGAATGGCCGAAATGCAAACAACACTGGGTCCCCCTTTTGTTCCCCAGAGCTCTACATCCTATCCCCTAAACTGCTTTTTCCCTTCTTCCATATGACCGCTGTTGGTCGCATCATGGATCTTTGTTCCTCTTTTGGAAGAGTTTGTTTTACAGATGGCTGATCTTCTACACTTGCTCCCTCTAACAACACTCCCACACTTGGTAAGTTTGTCTCCTTCTCTTTTTCCCTTGCCTCTATTTTTTGCATTACACCTTTTGCTAATAGTTGTAGCAAGGTCAGATCTTCTTCTTCCTCTTCTGGCTGGTTTTGAGCTGGATTAATTTTAGCCTCCACCACTCCTCGATCACAATGCCACACACTTTGACGTGGCAAGGTTTCTCTTCCTTCTTGTTGGCTTCGCTTTACACCCCACTTCTGCCCCTACAACCCTTTCCTTTCTCCTTGGCTTTCATTTTCCTCTTCACTCCATCCCCCCATTCCTCCTTCTATCGCCTCTGGCATTTTCTGCCTCTGCTCTTGCGAATCGGCCATTGATATTTCACTCACAGCTTAATTCTTCACTCATACTTTTCTTATGCTTCAACTAACACTTCTTGTTGTTTAGCTTTCATCAAATTCACGCACCTTTTATGGAAACAACAACATTCTCCATTGCTTCCATTACACGCTATCCATATCTTCAGTAACAAGCTTCAATACTTACCATCATAATAGTCAAATTAGAAACTACTTCCATCCTTTCCACACCTCACCTCCCCTATAGTAATAGTATGCTATATCCTACCTCTTTCCACTAGCTTCTCATGCTTTTCATCACACTACTCCTCATCCCTAGATTTTCTTCTACTAATCTTGTCATCTTCATCTTTCTTGCCACTATCCTATCATGTTGAACTTTTGTATGGTCATCCCTTGTAAATACTTTGGTTTGTCCACTGTACCATCCTTGCATGTCAGTTCTTCACTTGGTATCATTGTATATCTTTCCTCTCTTCATATTAGTTCCTGCTTGATCATAACTTGTAGTTCTCTTGGTTAGGTGCTTTAGCAAATCCTCATATGAGATCCTTGTCATCAAAATATTTTCCTAAATAGTTTTGATTTCCCATTTGATCCTATTCCTCGATATTACTGATATATCCTTGTAGGATGCATCCTTCCTCTTGCCTGATCCTGGTCCCTCAGTATCCAGTCCTACTGATCTCTTTGGCATAAGGTTACTTTTTCATAGATTTACATTTTCTTTTGATTTATTTTATTTTAAGGATTTCATGTTTGGTTCTTAAAGTATCTCTTCCAAGTGATTTGGGTTGTTCCCTCCTCATGGTCGCTATGATCTTTTATATCATGGTGTGCTATGAATGGGGCAATTCAAGAGCAAGGTTTTGATCAGGTCTTTTTCTTTTTCTTTTCTGCTTGTGAGTCAGTCGGATATGACTCTTGCATAGTCCAAACATGCAATCACTTGTGGTTACATGGTGCACTTGGGAAATATTGTTTGCTTGTGGCTTACCCAGTATCATTTCCACTCTAATTCTTTTGGGATTCGTGTGTGATGTTGGGGCAATCCTTGCATGTTTGTTTCGTGTCAGTCCTATGTAATATTGGTAAAAAGGCCTTGATGTTCTTAGTAACCTTGGCATATTCCCAATATTCCTATATCAAAATAAGTGCTCAACTACATGGTGGTGATCCCCTTTGGAACACCCACACGCTCAAGCTTCAATGGATTACTTCACACTCTCCTCTTATCAAAATATTCCATCCTATTCAAGCATCCCATCCAATCAATCTTACCATCATGATCTAACAGTTTTATCCATATCGCAATGATATCTCCTATAAATTCCATGGTCTCTAATCCTATATCAATCATCATAATATCACCTTCATTAATCATAATCATAGCTCCTTCATCAATCATGATCTTAGCTCCTTCATCAATCATAATCATAGCTCCTTCATTAATCATAATCATAGCTCCTTCATCATTCATGATCTTAGCTCCTTCATCAATCATATTCATATCTCCTTCATTAATCATAATCATAGCTCCTTCATCAATCATAATCAGAGCTCCTTTATCAATCATAATCATAGCTCCTTCATCAATCATGATCATAAGCTCCTTTATCACTCATAATCATAGCTCCTGCCTTGATCATAATCATAGCTCTTGCATCAATCAACATCTTAGTCATCACCAATCATAAATCCTTGAATCATAAATCTCCCCAAATCTCACATTTTTCAACTCACTTCCCTAGTTTCAATTTCAAAAACCAATCACCCTCCCCCCTCTCCCTGTAGCCAGTGTTCTTACCAATTGGTTATCCTTGCACCCAAGGTTTTCCTCTGTATCATTCTCCCATTGTGTGAGTATATGCTTCCTTGCACCACCTCTCTTCACCCCTCTTAGTCCTCTTGCTCACCCTCGATTCTTGTACCTTTTAAGAAGCTGTCGGGCCTCACCTTCTCTCCTCACCATCTTCTTGAGGGGGCATCACACAGTCCACTCTCTCCTCTCCTATTCAAGAATGGGGCAACTGTATTGCTTTCAAAGTTTTCTTCATGTCATCTAATTTCAAACTTCTTTGAAATAGTATTGTTCTAACACTATCTCAAAGAGGGGCAAAATGTAGACACCTAAAAATCCTTGATGACATCATCATTTATTAATTAATTAATTAATTAATTTTTATGCCATTAAATCCCTTTATCTTAATTAAAAATATTTAATTAAGGAATTCCTCCCAAAAATGTTTAAATCTTATTTAAACATTATTTCCTTATTTATTAATTATTTAATTAATAAATTGACCAAAAATCCCAAAATAAATAATTTATTTATTTTTTGCCCAAAACTTGGCCAATTTCCTTAAGACTACTAACCTCTTCCAGAATCTTCTAATCCTTCTTTAATTTTGATTAAAGGCTAATCCCATCATTTTCTAACCCTAATCCCAACTCAAAATATTTAATTAAGATTAAATATTAGTCCTCATGTTTATTAAAAAATATTTTAATAAATATCTCCTCAACCCAAACCCTTGAAATAAATAAAACTTTATTTATTTCCTAAAAACCTTATTTATCCTCATCCTAGGAAGTCCTAGACTCTTCTAGAAGATGTCAATCCTTATCTTTAATTCTAATCCTAATCCCCCCTCTAACCTTGTTACATTCCCTAAACAAGGTTAGCCAACTCCTAAGCTAATCCTAATCCCTCTTCTAATCATGTGCACAACTTAAGCAAGGATTAAGACTTGCTAACCCAAGCCAAAGTCAACAATCTCATCCTCCTCCCAACCATCTCTATTTATGACCTAACCATCTCTATTTGACCCAACCATCTCTATTTATGACCCAACCATCCCCATTTATGGCTCAACCTCCCTCATTACTCCTTTGACCAACTCATATACTACCCTCTCACACCCAATCACCCTGTGACATGTGTCACCTCCTAATTGGCTTCAAACAAGCACAATCCATGTGCTCCCCTTTGAGTGCATCCTAGCCTTTCGTCACCATCTTTCCATCCTTGCATCTTGACCATCCATTCCTCTATCCATTGGCCTATAAATAGAAGCCTCTTCCTTGACTAAAATAATCCACTTTTCAAGCAAACTCATAATTCTATTTTGAGAGCCTAAAAACTACCAAAATACTATTATAATGCTAAAACACCTCCATGAATCCATTGTTGAAACCTTATTTCATCCACTCCATCCATCCATCTGAAGCTTGAGTGTACATGTGAGCATACATATCTCAATCAGGGACAAATCCTTCATATCATGTGTTATGCCATTAAGAGCCTACCATTCTTGGTTTGCTTCCTTTTGTGGCGATAACCCTCGGTCCTATCTTAAGTGTTAGCTTGCTTAGTATTGTTAATGCTTTCATTTTATAGATTAGTGTTCATTTAATCTACTAAAATAGGTGATACATGCATTAATTTGGGGAGGATCCTAATTATTGGAGGGTTGGTTAGCATGATTGACATGTTGCAGTGTTTTTGTAAAGACTGACAGAGTAGTAGACAAAGAACAAGGTCGAGTGGACTGTGTATTAATGATGAGGTAAAGCACAATTGAGGATAAGTTTTAAACTATGTCTTCATGAAGTGTATACGTGTGTGTGTGGAGAGTTGAAGACATGTGAGAGTACCTCAATTCATTTGCAACTTAGTTAGATACTCAACTCTTATGTATAAACACAAATGTGAAATTTTGCAAGTACTCAGCCCACTTCATGTGTCTTTGTTTCAATTTATGCCAACTTCCTAGATACTATAAAGCCTTATGATCAGTATACATTACAAACTCCTTAGGAATCAAATAATGTCTCTATTGGCTGAAAGTTCCCTCCCACCAACGATTTAATTCAAAATATTTAAACCCATCCAATGGTCACAAGATTCAATTTCATATTATATTTCAAATCATGGAGCCACGACAAAATGGTATGGTCCCAATCTTATGATAGCTCATTTAGCAGAGGATCATCAGGTGAATCAAGAAGTGATAAGATGCTATGAGGCTCTTGTTGGTCGAGTGGTCAGGTTGTCATAAGATTTCAAATAGTTGAGGGCTCATAAGCCAAAGAAGGTTCTTGCTCAATGTTACAATAGTAAATGATCATGAGATCATAGATGCCACAAGCATGTATTCCGATGCCATAAAAGTCAATGATCATAGGATCATGGGGTTGGCTTCCTAGGTTGTCAAGGCTATGAAGGGGAAGGTTGGTTGTATGATCTTAGAGTCATAAGGTTGCAAGCACAAGCAAGGATGGCTCTCGAGGTCATGATAAAAGATAGTTAAACCACAATCGTAGGATTGTAGGTGTTATTACCATGACAACCGTTATCGTGATGGATTACGATTGTAAGATCATAAAGGTCAAACCAACCATGCCCATGCCATCACAAGGAGAGAATAATGATACCAAAGCCTTATGCAAGGAGTTTTATCATCATTTTTTCATGAGATCATAAGACTTGTTGCTCTTGAAGGATCATAAAGAGAATGAGGATGGGCTTGATGCTATGAGGTATTGATGATCGTAAGATCATAGATGTCAAGGTTATGAAAAAAGGTAACATGAAGGGTTTTGACCATAGTTGATGCTCGTAGGATCATGAGTTCTAGCATTGACCAAAATATATAAAGAGTTTCACCCCTATGATGGACAATAAGGAGCTCTTGACTAATCAGGTAGCAAGAAAGGTATAGAGTGATAGTTGAATACAGTTGACCTATACTTTTCTATCTGATTTGGCAAGTTGATGACAAAGGAAGAATCTCTTTGATGATAGATTCAATATTTTTGATCTCTTGTAACCATTTTCATCATTCCCTAGGCCTAAGAAATGCAAAGGACCACTCTATCACCGCCTATTGATCCATCTACTCAGTCAAAAGATGTCATGTCCCCTTTTCAAATAATTAAAAAATAATAATCTTTGCTAAGGCAGGCAAGCCCAAGAAAGTGAAGTTTCGGAAAAAGGGGGTTAATCTTTGGAAATCGTTGGACTAATAAATGAAAATTATTATTAAAATATGTTTCATTAACCTCTCTTGGACGTGAGTTACAGTTATGCCCTCTTTTAAGGGGTTTGGAGGCATTTTGGGGGGGGGATTCCAGAACTTGATTTTCGCTCATTCTTTGTTATTCTTCAGAGGCTGCCAAACCTGTGGAGAAGGAGACCCAAGAACGGGAGTTTGCAGGTTTCTAGGGAGACCCAAGAATGGGAGTTTTCAGGTTTCCAGAAAGGCTAAGGATGGGAGTTTGAAGCCATTCCATGTGCATGCTGATATAGAGTTTGCCTTTGTGCTGAACAATGTAGATTTGTGGGTTTTTGGGTGTGTTTTTTTGCATGAGTTTGGTGTTTTCAGTTGAGCATTTCATATCAGTTTTGGTTGCTGCTGTATTTCAGACTTTAAGCTATTAAAATAGAGCTGAATATATGTATTGGGACGTGATTAAACTTCTGAGATAGTTTATTAGTGTTTTTGTGGTGTTTCTGGGCATTTTTGTGTTAATTTCGGGAGTCCGATGAGCATAGTTTTTGTCCTACATTTGTGAGCTGTTGTGTAAAGGCTATATAGATCTGAAAATGTCATTTTTTAGGCTGTTATGCTGCTGAAATTTCTGTAAAAATATCCATTTTCAGATTTATTAATAATAGGTGAAGCTGTGAAGCTTTTGGCACCATTTCTGGCATACCCGATTTGGGGTTTCTTGAGAAATTTGGAGGGATCCTTGTGATATTAGTTGTTTGATTTTAAAAATATGATTTGAGGCTTGAAATATCATGTAAAATTAGAAAAGAGACATTTCAGTGGTATCAGAGCCATGATCTTGCTAGCCTGAGGGTTTGTAGAAGCTTGCATGTCAGTTTTGACAACTACCCAGATCTTGCATTTCAGCTTTGAGAACTACCCAAATCTTGCATGTCATAATTTATGGTTGCATGTTGCTTCTAATCAGTTGCATGTCAAAATTTATGGTTGCATGCTACTTCTAATCATTTTCATGTTAGTTCTTGGTGAATTTGGTCATTGTAGAAGTTTGCATGTCAGTTTTGACAACTACCCATATCTTGCATGTCAGTTTTGACAACTACCCAGATCTTGCATGTCATAATTTTGTGGTTTCATGTTGCTTCTAATCAGTTGCATGTCAAAATATATGGTTGCATGCTACTTCTAATCATTTTCATGTTAGTTCTTGGTGAATTTGGTGGTTGTAGAATTTTGCATGTCAGTTTTGACAACTACCCAGATCTTGCATGTCAGTTTTGACAACTACCCAGATCTTGCATGTCATAATTTGGTGGTTGCATGTTGCTTCTAATTAGTTGCATGTCAAAATCTATGGTTGCATGCTACTTCTAATCATTTTCATGTTAGTTCTTGGTGTTTGAAGAAGTTATATCCTATTGGGGTTACACTCTACTTTATCCAGAATGGACAGGTATAGTACAGAGTCTTAGAGGACACGATCTTGAAAAATTGATATCCAGAGTCAAAACAGTAAAAAGGATGGTTATTTAGACATTCGAGATAAACTTATGAAAATAAGCCATGACATGTCTGAACAGTTGGTTGTGCACCACCGTATAATGAATGACATGTTGTTCGACCCAGCTAAGGTGGATAAGTTGACTGGATTTCTATTTGGCAAATTTTTTCACAGGACAGATGACACAATTCCCAAGAACTTGCATGAGGAGTTTGAGAAACTAGCTAATAGCCAGGTAGAGGTCTCAGATTCTACTCTGCCATAGGAGGTGGTGGGAAAGGATATTACACAGATTGATAGTAATGGTCAACTTGATACTCAAATTGAGACAATTGTTTACAGGACGTCAGAGGGTGATGCCACAGGTATTCAGCATGGTATAGTTACAATAGGCAGTGACTACAGTGTAGTGGGTTCAGATGATGATTATGAGGATGTTGTTGTGCAAGATGGTGAGATACCTAGTAGAGATGAGTAGACATTGAGCATTCATGACTTTGCTGAGAAAGAGTACCAGGCACAGTTAGATGCTTCATCACATGAGGTTGAGGCTGTTAGTACTTCACATGATTTGTCCAACCAGCTGAAGGTGAACACAGATAGTATTGTGACTTCATTATCTCATCATGACAGGTATGTGGAGTTAGTTGGTATTGGTCATATTACTCAGGTGAGGAGTTTGCTTGAGTTACCAGTTGATTCTAGTTTACGAATATGGACTTGAGATTATTATATTGGCATTTGGGATTCAGTTGACTGGAGATCTTTAACACTTTTTGGTAGCAATGTTTGTTTGGGTGCTATCATGGATTTGATTAGCAGATTACACGGTGTTGTCTTTTCTTGTGCCAGTATCTTGTCTGATGTTGGTATTAGTTTTTATACACCAATGTTGGGCTTTGTTCATATATCTGGTCGACCATACTTGTTGGAATGTGTTGATGATATTTCATATTTGGCAGTGTGTATAGATGAGTCCCAGGATCATATTGGCATTGATGACATCCAGGAGGATGCAGTGGGCAGTTTTGAAGACTTAATTTCCTTGGGTATAGAAGAGTTGGACAGCAATGCTAATGTTTTTGATACTTTGTATATTGATATGAGCTTTAGATTTGATTCACAGGATATGGATGGTAATACTCTAGAGAGTAGTAACTTTGAGGATACTCCTTTAGACAGTGCATCAGAGGAGGTTTGTAGGAGACAGTCAAGCCAGTACCATCATGTGTCTAATCAGTTGAGAGTTAGTGATCGAGACATTGCTGTCACTTGCCAACATTTTGATGCTGCTCATCAGTTGTTAGCAGTTTATGGATGGGGTTCTCCTACTAGTGATGAGCAGGGAGGCAGTTATCTTTCCTTGACAGAGTTCCATTCTTTATGGGAGGCTATTTGAATTTTGAGATAGAATTATATGCAGTTGGTAGCCGATAGAGATTATCTTATGGAGTGGGGCAATATAGCATATGATGCATTGTTGGCCAAGGAAGATGAGGTGAGTGAGCTTACTGAGCAGCTTGAGGTGACTTCTGAGATTCTTGAGAGTACACAGTTGGCTTTCAAGGAGTCACAGTTTCATTTGGCTAAGGTGACCATGGAGTTAGAGCAACTACAGTCTTTACCTGATTCTATATAGTCACAAGCTATGGCGTTTGGTGATTCGAGGATGTCCATGGCCGAGATTGTCAGAGACAGTGGAGATGGGGATGCATACATCTTTGATACTAACATTGGCATATCAGGTTCATTCCCATTAGAGTCAGGTTCAGTTGAGTTGGGTGTTGTAGCAGATTTTTGTGGCATGCCTGACATGGTGGTGACCTCTAGCACTAATGGCATGAAGACTAGAGATGTTGTATCAAAGACCATGTGTGATGTTGGTGAGTCGATAGTTGGCATGGTTCTTGCTAGTAATACTACTCCCTTGGTGATATCTTCAGAGGTAGTAGTTAGTTCCAACATGGTTAATGATCAATTGCAGTTAGTTTCATCTGGATTACAGTCTCAGCCACTGACTGAGATTGGTGCATTCTATCGGCATTACACTATGAGGTACGCTCATCCATTTACCTTTGATGACCATGTTGATGAGATGATGATACAAAGATGTACTTTGGTTCCTAGTGCTTGCAATCAGTTATGGGATAGTTTGACGTCTCAGGATGAGAGTTGTGATGGGCATGACATGGTGATAGGTTCTACAGTTGACAGCTTGATAATACATGCCTTAGAGCAGGAGTTTCAGAGTGATGTTTCAAGGGGTGTTGTTATTGATTCTACTCCTTTGGCTATGACATCTCCTGACTTAGCTAGTGAACAGTCACAGTGGGTTGTATCACTTGTTCATGGTGAGCTGTTGACTGAGGTTGGTTTTTTTTATCAACTTTATATTGCAAGGTATGTACATCAGTTAGCATTTGATCCTTGTGTTGAGGAGTTGATGGCAGGAAAATTTGGTTTGGGTTCCAATTCTTGCTATTTATCTTGTGATGGCTTTTCACCATCAGGGGTGCATGGTAGTTATGGTTATGAGATAGTGGTTGGTGATCTACAAAGTTGTGTTGACTGCAGGCATTGTATAGTGTGTGGATTCTCCATACTTGGTACAGTTTCATTTGGGAGCATTCACCATTGTTGCAGAGTTGGATTGTACATTTCGTATAGGCCAGTGGGATGCGTTGATGGTATTTACTACGTTGGTAGTTTGATTTGTCCACTTTACTTGGGTTCTGATGTTCTAAGAGTTTGTGTCTCATGGGTTTTTGACTGTGGTAGTGGTGATTTTGGAGTTTGGTTGAGCTATAATTGTCAGTTTGATTATGGATTCCTCTTGGTCATATTGCAGAGGATATTGCAGGAGCCTGTGTTAATTGGTAGTAGTATAGTTCATGACTACATTTGGGATCCAGGTGGATTGATTGGTTTATTGTTCAGCCATTGCTTGAGGACAAGCAATGTTTGGGAGGGGAGGACTTGTCATGTCCCCTTTTCAAATAATTAAAAAAAAAAAATCTTTGCTAAGGCAGGCAGGCCCAAGAAAGTGAAGTTTCAGAAAAAGGGGGTTAATCTTTGGAAACCGTTGGACTAATAAATGAAAATTATTATTAAAATATGTTTCATTAACCTCTCTTGGATGTGAGTTACAGTTATGCCCTCTTTTAAGGGGTTTGGAGGCATTTTGGGGGGGGATTCCAGAACTTGATTTTCGCTCATTCTTTGTTATTCTTCAGAGGCTGCCAAACCTGTGGAGAAGGAGACCCAAGATCGGGAGTTTGCAGGTTTCCAGGGAGACCCAAGAATGGGAGTTTGCAGGTTTCTAGGAAGGCTAAGGACGCAATTTTGAAGCCATTCCATGTGCATGCTCATACAGAGTTTGCCTTTGTGCTGAACAGTGTAGATTTGTGAGTTTTTGGGTGTGTTTTTTTGCATGAGTTTGGTGTTTTCAGTTGAGCATTTCATATCAGTTTTGGTTGCTGCTGTATTTTAGACTTTAAGCTATTAAAATAGAGCTGAATATATTTATTGGGACATGATTAAACTTCTGAGATAGTTTATTAGTGTTTTTGTGGTGTTTTCGAGCATTTTTGTGTTAATTTCGGGAGCTCGATGAGCATAGTTTTTGTCCTACATTTGTGAGCTGTTGTGTAAAGGCTATATAGATCTGGAAATGTCATTTTTTAGGCTGTTATGCTGCTGAAATTTCTGTAAAAATGTCCATTTTCAGATTTATTAATAATAGGTGAAGCTGTGAAGCTTTTGGCACCATTTCTGGCATACCCGATTTGGGGTTTCTTGAGAAATTTGGAGGGATCCTTGTGATATTAGTTGTTTGATTTTAAAGATCTGATTTGAGGCTTGAAATATCATGTAAAATCAGAAAAGGGACATTTCAAAAGATTAATGGACATCTCTCCTAGATTGTTTGGTAGATAAGTGATCTTCTTGTGTCTAGATTTGCACTGTGATTAGATCTTTTCTAGTTTTTGCATTAATTATTCTCTATAAATTTAAATGCAATGGTTGAGTTTTATCTGAGGGAAAAAGCTATCTAAGTTATGCTTACACTATAAAATCATATTTTGTACTCTTTCTTAAGGTTGGATCCTCTCTATTTCTCTAGTATTGCCTTGGCATACTACTATAAATTCCCTCTTTTGCCTCTAAATCATATGACATCCTGCCTTATCTCCTTTAACCACCAATGTGCTGTGCAAGCTTTGTTTGCCTCTCTTAGATGTACTATAGATATCTATAACCTACATTCATGTATCTCTTTTGACTTATGAATTATAAGAAGTGAAGCTATTTTTCCTCATGTCACTCATTTGGTTGTTTGATCTATATGTGGCTAATGGATTAAATAAAATTCTAAATCTTTATATCTATGGATTGTCATGATAATTGTACTATGTATATTTGGGTAGAGATTGGTCTAAACACTCTATTTCAGTGCATCACCTCCTTAAAATAGATTAGGTAGTTTGTTTCTATGCATTCCTCCTCCCTTTTCCTCTCCAAGTATAGTTAGGTGCATATTGATAGTAAAGGAAGTTGGCCTTCTCTAGAGACTCAACCTCATATTTCAAGTCACATAGCTTGGAAGTTGTTTCCATGTTTCACGAGGTTGTCCTTAGGTAAAAACTTTGGATAAGGGTACAAGCTTTCATGACAACAGTCTCCACTTCTTCAAATTTTGAACAATAGTATTTAAATCTTGATCATAAACATAATAATTCCTTTTAGCATCATTTAATTTCTCACTAAATAAAGCAACAGGTTTAACATCTTGACTTAACATAGCTCTAATTGTACCACCACTTGCATCAGATTCAACTAGAAATTTTTTATTGAAATCTAGTAAAGCCAACATAGGTAACTCAATAATCCTTCATTTCAAAGTCTCAAAAATTTTATCAGCTCCTTATATCCACTTGAAATCCTTTTTATCTCCTCTCATTATCTTAGTCATAGCATTACAAATTGAATTGAAATTCTTGATGAGCATTTTGTAGAAACTAGATATACCATGAAATGATCTTACCTCACTCACATTCTTAGGTGTAGGCCACTCAAGAATTTATTTAACCTTCGAAGAATCCATCTTTAAACCATTGGTTGAAACAAAAATTCCCATATACACAATCTCCTCCTTCATGAATGAACACTTTTTCAAATTAATCAACAACTTCTCCTATTTCAATCTATGTAACACTTGTCTAATATGCTCAAGGTATTCTTCCTTAGTCTTACTGAATATAAGAATTTCATTGAAATAGACAATCACAAACTTACCCAAGAATTTATCAACCTCGTAAAATTACTCGGTGCATTAGTCAAACCAAAAGGCATAACCAACCATTTATACAAACCTTCTTTTGTTTTGAAAGAAGTCTTCCATTCATCACCTTCTCTGATTCTAATATGATGATACCCACTCTTAAAATAAATTGTGGTAAAATATTTCTCCACTTCAAAAATCCATTATATCATCCATCCTAGGTATGTGAAATGTATACTTCATTTTTATCTTCTTAATAGCTCTAGAATCAGTACTCATTCTCTACTCACCATTCTTCCTAGGTGCCAATACAATAGGTACAATAGATGGAATGAAAGTTTATCTAATCAAACCTTTATGTAATAATTCATGCACTTGTTTGTTAAGTTCTTCATTCTTGATATGTTTCAATCTATAAGTTTCTTTATTTGACAAACTATCTCCTAGAATTAGGTCCATACAATGACTTATACTCCTCACATGTGGCAAACCATCAGGTACATTCTTAGAAATAATTTCTTGATACTTGGTAAGAAACTTTCCACTTCTGTTCAAACTTGGTCAATACTATCATTACTTAGTGTACTGGGAATCATAATAAATAAACCTTTGATTTCCTTATTTCTTTCATAAATTTATTTCCATCAACCGTGCAAACTCGCACTCTGGTACAATGATTTTCATCAAGTGTCTCTATCAAACGTAACAAGACTTGTCTCTTTCCATTTTCCCAAATATTATATTGATTCAATCTATGATCATAAATTTTTTTTCTATCATACTATAAGGGTCTACCAAAAAGTATATGGAAACAATGAATAGGCATAATATCACACGTAACTTAATCATAGTAATTATGAATCTCAAATTTCACAAGGCATTGTTTACTTACTCATAATTTATGCTCATCCTTGATCCAATAAAATTTATATGGTTTAGGGCATCTCATCCTTTATAACTACAACTTATTAACTAGCTCCTTTGATGCCAAATTTTCTAAACTTCCACTGTCAATGATTACCTTCCAACATTTTTCAGAAATCTTACATGTCTTGAAAAGACTTCTCCCTAGGAGGGATTCACCTTCAGTTTTATCATTACACAAAGTTCTCCTTACCATTAATTTTTCACCATTTTTAGGTCCACATTGTGGACTCCCAAACTCTCATTAAATTACAACATTTATGCTAGTATCTTCATTCTTCTTCCCACAAATGTTACATTCAAAGGCTTTATGTCCTTATTCTCCATACTTGGTAACATGAAATCCTCCTCTTCCATAACCACTTCGGTAAGAACTATACCACGCTTCCACTTTGTTTTTCCTTTCTCATCATTTTTTCCATTTTGATTATCCTTTATCTTACACAGTATTATTAGAATTAGTATTTTCATAAGATCTACCTTTTCATCTTTTAAATCTTCCACCTCTACCTCATTGTCTTTGTTCATGCATCTTTGTCAAGATCTCCTTGTCTTTCAAGGCACACTAATAGACTTCTTCTACACTATCCAATTTCAAAAAATTGATCTCATCTTGAATTGTAGTTCTCAAAACTTTCAAATATCTAGCCAACATGTCTAGATCTAATGTCCAATCTATAGAATTCCTCAATGTACTCCTTTACACTAAATCCTTTTGCCTAAATTTTGCATCTTCCTCAACAAATTGAATTGATAATTGAAAAGGAGGAACTTCTTCCTCAATTTATTCACCATCTATATTTGTGTCTTGATCTTCTCTTTTCCTTTCCTTTGTCTATCGATTTGCAAATGTTATTGCCAAAGTGAAGCATGGCCCTTCAACTTGGTGACTGTTATCTTTACTTTCCTATTACCAAGGGTTCTCTCAAATTCAAATAATTTCTTCATTTTAGAGATCCAATCCAACAAAGAATTGGTGGAAAATCTTCCATCATAGCTTGTAACCTCAAAAATAGGCATAGTATGTTCCCTAGATAAAAATCTCAATATTATTTCCTCATCAAATTCCACATCATGTTTAGGGTTACGGTTTAGTGCTCTAGGTGCTCCTTTATCATCACTAGCATCATCAAGATGTACTCCTCTCCTTTGGGATATCTCAACAACATCTAATTTGGCTAAAATATGTCTCAAAATGTCCATAATAGAATTATCAACATTTCACCTACCATGAATCATTTTGACAACAAGGTCCTACAAAATTACAACCCTCTGTAAGTTATAGGTTTGACTTAGATCTTCCACCCTACAACCAAATCAAATAGGGCTCTCCAAAATCCAAATTCTCAAAAACAAACCTCACTCTGATACCTCCTAATGCAAGGATAAAAGAAAACTAGGTCCAAAGGAACACCTAGCTGTTGGGAATGATTGAAAAGATCATGAGGAAAGTCATTGGAATGATATATGGAAAGGGTAAAGAATGTTCTCAATCATTGTTTTGTCATTGATGTCAAACTTGCTACTTGCAGGAATGACAATTGCTTTAGTGATCCAAATACTATCAATTAGTTGATTGTCAAGGAGGAGGAAATCAATAAGATGTAACTAGAGCACCTAGAGAAAGGTTGAAGTTATGATGTTATAATGAAGTACAAGGATCAACTAAGCCATTGATGAAAAAGTGTATTTGATGACATACTATAAGATATAGAAAATGAGCACACTGATACATATCAAAGATGTAAGGTTTTAGCTAAGACATTTGTAAAGCTCAACTAAGTTCAAGTGTCAAGCAAGTTCAAGTGCCAAGCAAGTTCAAGTGCAGAGCAAGTTCAAGTGCCGAGCACCAGTAAAACCACTAGTGTCGAGTAACACAGAGGTGCCGAGTAACACAGAGATGCCGAGTAACATAGAGATGCCAAGTAACACAGAGATGTCGAGTACCAGTAAATCAATAATGCTGAGTTGTTGCATTATTTTGAAAATCAAAGATTCACCAGATCTAAGATGACAAGGTTGTTATCTAGAATTTTGTGAATTAAAATGGAAGATAAGAATGATGAGCTGGTGGCACAAAACACCATGTAAAACATTTTGTTTTACAACTGACGAAGTTTGAAGATAAGAACAAGATATGAGGTAGATACATTATATCCTACCTAATCCATTAGAAACCCTAAAATTGGAAAGGGAGAAATGAGAGGCAAAGGAAAATCAAATTTCTATTTAAGGAGTCATAAGTTAATGAAAAGAGAGAGAGAGGTGGTCAAGCATGAAAGCATGAAATGCTGAAGGAAGTGCTAGGGAGATAAGAGAGCATAGTGACTATATTTCAGTAAGAAGACCCCTGATATGGATGCATTGGTACAATGAGTTAGAAGACTCAAGGAGACAAAGCTTGAGAAGAAGTCAAGCAGTCAGAGCTGAAGTGATTGAAGCCAAGCATTATGATTGAATTGAAAGGATGATTTAAAATCTGCAAAGTATGTTGTAAGTTAAATTAGATAAAAAAAAGCCAATAGTGGCATGTTGTGATGGTTAAGTTGTTGTGTTGTTATCCTTGCCATCCAGGTTCAAATCTCATGGGGATGAGGTCCCTCATTTGTGGCCTCACTGGTTCATAGCTCCAGGTCAAAGCGTTGGTGGTACCGGTGGGCGTGTCGCGCCAGCGCTACCGGTCACGTTAAAAAGTTTACCAGGCGCATTAAAAAAAAAAAAAAATTAGATAAAAAAAAACCATTATCGTTACTTTCTAGCAATTGTAATAGTAAGTTTAAATCTTATGTACTTAGGTTGGTTTAATAGCCATAAGATAAATCTTTTAACAGGGTGACATTCTAAGTGAATGTTCTGAAGTCCTTTAACTAGGCCCATTCCTAACAGTTTGGTGAAATCCTCTAACAAGATCACATTTAATAGTGTGTTGTAAGCCTTTAACAAGGCATCACTTCAGAAGAGTGAGAATCAAGTAGCATGTTATTGGTGGTTTTTCCCAAATTGGGTTTCCACGTAAATCATTGTGTCATGTGTTGATCTTGCATGTTTTATCTTTGCATCTTGATTTATTGTAACTTGCTAATATGGTTGATTTAAAGTTTGGATGGATGAAAAGTGTATGGATTCATTAAAAGTAGTGAAAAAGTATTAATAGGGCATTTGGACCTTGGATAACTGATTCACCCCCCCCCCCCCCCTCAGTTATTCTAAAGAATTCTAACAATTGGTATCAGAGCTTTACTGCTGATTCAATTTTAAGGAACTAGAAGTAGAAAAGATCAAAATGCCTAAGAGAGAAGTTTCCAAGCTAAATAAAGAAAACTTTGTTGCATGGAAAAGCTTGATGAAGCTACATCTTGGATCAATAGGAGATTATGCCCAAAATTCAATTGTCACTAAACATGTAGAACCAACAGGTGCTCCTACTGTAGAAGATATGAAAAACAAGCAAGAACATAATCAGACAATGCTGGAAATTGCCTTTGCACTCAGCTATGCTGAATATGATGATATCAAAGGATGTGATACTACATTCAAAATGTGGAAAGCCCTATCAGACATCTATGGAGGAGATCAGAATGTGCAAAGAGCAAAAAGAGAAAGTCTCAGAGGAAAGTTTGATGACATGAAAATGGAGGAAAATGAGAATGCTACCTAGTATGGTGCAAGAATAAAGGAAGTGGTAAGTGCAATAAGATGCTTGAGTGGTCAATTGGATGAAGATACTTTTAATAGTAAGTTCTTAAGAACCTTGCTTCCTATCTATGCTATTAGAGTATCAGCAATATAAGAGCTAAGATGTATACCAGGAAACAGTCTAAGTTTTGAAGGAATAATAGGTAGACTCACTGCATTTGAGTTATCTAATTTTGACAACTACAGACCACAAAATCTTGAATCTGCCTTTAAGGACAAGTTATCACTGAAAGATGTTGAACAGGTGAAATCAAACAAAGGAAGAAAAATGAAGTATGTATCCAGTGATAGCAGCACTGATGAGGAAGATGTGGAACAATTGGAAGCATTGCTTGCTAGAAGATTTCACAGAGGTAAAGGAAAATTCAAAGGTAAGATGCCGATCATTTGTTTCAATTGCAATGAAGTAGGTCATATTGCTGCTAGGTGCCCATAGAAAAAGGATTATAAGGAAGGCAATAAAAAAAAATTTAGAAGAGATGATGACAAAAGAGATTACAAAGAAAAAGGTAAGAAGTGTTACATTGTTGAAGAAGATTCTGATTGTTGAGATAATGGGTGTTGCACACATTGCATAATATTGTTATTTGATTATTTTATTTTTTTATTATGTAATGTTGTACCTAGATGGACGTGCAACATGTAAAGATTCCCATAGAATATTCTTGATGAGTTGTATTGTAACGTTGTGATAATATTTTATGTAAATATTTAATATTGGGGAAAAGAATTAAATGCCCAATATTAAATGTGGGGTCAGTGGGTTAGGTAGCACATGGTTTATGTAATACCACTTGGTGGTTTTGTGGGACTTGCTACTATATAAGCAGCCACAAGGGTAGTTGTTGTATAGAGAAAAAAAAAAAGAGAGTGAGAAAGAGTGACAAGGAGAAGACAAAAGGCAAGAGTCGAGCGGGACAAGGCTTGACAGGTTAGCCAAGGGAGCATTTGTGAAGGTTGAAAGCATGGCATGGGATGTGTGGATTCATGCTTGTTCACATAGTTTGCTCGGTTGTGGCTATGGCCATGAAGGCTTCCAT
The DNA here is from genome assembly GCA_028749045.1 of Cupressus sempervirens. Lineage (NCBI taxonomy): Eukaryota > Viridiplantae > Streptophyta > Pinopsida > Cupressales > Cupressaceae > Cupressus > Cupressus sempervirens. Next base: position 855,749,800 of record CM053785.1, on the reverse strand, counting down.
GGTTGTATGGCAATGGTATTTTTGCTGAATAATACATGATGATGGATGCTTTTGGAGGCTGGGTTTTTCCCTCAATGAGGGTTTCCCAGGGTATATCTTGTGTCACATTTTGTGGGTATGTTGTCTATTCTCTTGCATGTGGATTTTAATTTTATGTTTATTTTAGATCTATTATGGGTTATGTGGAAATGGTTATATTCTTTATTGCCAAGTTTCCTTACAAGTGGTATCAGAGCTATGGTTTTATTATTGTAACCCTAGATTGAATCCATGAGAATGCATGAGAGGATAAAAAAAAAAGGGGCAAGATATATGAATAATTATTGCAGATCTGAGAGTTTTGGATTTGCTGTTATGATGGGATGTTAAAAGATTTGGGCATGTGAAATTGTTGGACAAAATTTTTTTTCCGGATGTTTCATTTAAATGAGGGTTTTGGGCAGTAGCATGTAGAAATGACCTCCTGGGTAAAAACAGACCTCACCATTGGATCCGGGTCGACATTTTCATAAAATTTGATATATAATATGCTCTAGTTTGGCCATGTTCAGAGGAAATGAAAGAGTTTTTTAGTTTCAGCCCATGATGGCTGTCAAATTTAATCTCGTCGGAATTTTCGTCACTGAAAAAATTTAAAAAATGAAAAATCGTACTGAAAATGGTAAAAAGACTGTCTTAGTAAAACAGCCATAACTTTCTCTCAGAATATCTGATTTTAGAGTTCTTACAGGCGTTGGAAAGCTAATTCAGAGCACTACAAGATGGTGTAGGTTTGGTTCTATGATTTTGAAATATTGTCAGGTTTTAAGAGCCCTAAAGTCAGATGTTGTTTATTTTGAGCATGAATTGGGACATAACTTGGGCATACAGAGTCGGATTTTGGACTTCGAGTAGTCAACGGAAAGCTCTTAGAGAGCTCTACACATTGGTTCAGATTTGGTGTAGTTTTGGCATGATTTATTTGTTGATATATTGATCTAAACAGTTTATAGGTATATTTTGACTATGGTAACATTGTGAGTTTATGACATTGGAGATTTAAGTTTTGATGTCATTGTATACTCAGTTCATATTTCAGATTGGTCTCATGATGATATAGTTATCAGTGTTTGGTTTGGATATGCATGATGACTTGTTGGGTCTACAAGTTGTGCAGTGTTGTAAGTGGTCTATACTTACAGGTTGCATTTATGGCTTGGTTATGGGTTGTCTTTGCCCATTGATCTTTCATTATTGATGCATATTCAGATTGGTGGCTTGGATTTGGGTTGTCTATGCCTTGAGTCACATGATTTGCTGATTTTATTCTTCATGTAGAAGGGATGAGATGTTGTTACCAGGTACAGTCATGGCAGAGGATTGTGGTTGACTATGCTAACAGGTTGGACACTTTGAGAGCCAGATGCTCAGTTCATGGATGTGATCATGGTGTCATAGATTTTGGCATGACATGATTGGTTATATAGGTACATCCTTGATGTTCATTAGCTTGGATTTCTGGTTCAGTTATGGTGGTATATCTTCTTGGTTGAGGATCATGGTTATTTGGTTTCTTTTGAGGAGCTCATGATGTGCACTTTGAGTTCTTTGATAGTTTGATGCCTTGGTTGATTCTCATGTTTAGAGGATGGGTTTTCATCATGATGTCATGGATAGCTTGGATACACGGTTTAGTGGGAGCTTGTGACAGTGATGGGGTGACAGTGTAGGATTAGTTCCTGGTTTGATTTGAATCTTCATATAGGAGATGGATTTTATGATGCCATAGGTGACTTGGTACCACGGTTGAGTGGGAGTTTTGTTGGCATTGATATATTTATTGAGTGTTTGCAGATGTTGGAGGTTTGTCTTAGATCCTATTGCTGCAGAAGTGCCTTTGGCATTTGCATGGTGCACTTGTTATCTTCATGGTGTTTGAAGATGGTTAGATCTTGAGGACTCATGGAGTTCTTGGTTATCTTCATGGTATGTGAAGATGGTTCTTCCTGGTATGTGGAGATGGTTTTTTTCATGGTGTGTGGAGATGGTTGCATCTTGAGGACTCATAGGGTTCTTGGCAAAGGTGTGATTTATGCTTTTATTTGGCATGTTATCCTTGGTGTGAGGATGGTTTCATTATTATGTCATGGTATACTCTTGATACACATTTAGAGTTGTGACATGTTATAGTATGTTCATGTGGAGCATATTATCTCTTTAGTTGAGATGGTAAGATCATGTTGTCATGTTTATGTTCATGAGGCCATGGTTGGAACTTTGACATTGATCTTGGTTTAGTTTCTTGGTATTGAGTACACTGATCATAAGCTGGATACTTCATGATATTGCTATGTTGCATTTGGAGTTGGCATGAATTGATTGGTTACAGGTGCTCATGGATACTTAGAGACGGTGGTGACGCTGATTTCTCTTGGATTAGAGAAGTATTTGTTGGAATGGTTGATGGTTTCAATAGGAAGTCCGAGGGGCAGTCACCTGATATGGACTTGAGAGGAGATTTTTCTTAGATGAGTCTTGGTTGGAGACTTGGGTATCTTGATGAGCATTCTCATTCCCCACTCTTGGTCTACTCGACGGTTTGCTACTTGAGAGGTATAGCCCATTGTTTTTCTCAAGTGCATTATATTTATGCTTGTCTTTCATGGATATGGATCTTGAGCTATGGTACATGAGTTAGTTCTGGAGGGTTCATTTGAGAGATGGTTAAGCATTGGTTATCTCCATGTGCATATGTTGTTATGCTAGTTGAGTTTGGGAGATGGTTTTATATTGGGCATATTCCTTGGATTAGGAATGGTTATTCCTTGGTTTAGGAATGGGTTTATGAGTTTGATCTTCTTGTGAGAGGCTTACATCCATGATTAGTTATATGGTATGGTTTGGGTGTTGTTGAGACTTCTTGTTGGGGTTTTATGGAGGAGATCATACTTGCACAGTTTACATCTAGAGGTGTGTGTAGAAGGACATGATACAGGTTATGATTTGCATGGTTTCTCTAGTCTTGGTTATCTTCCTGGATGTTCAGTTTTGACTACATTGGATTTGAGATTGGTTAGAGATTGTGATCACTAGTTTGTGCTCATGTGTGTCATGTGAGAGATGACATGGTTATTCTTTTATCTCTTTCCTTTATTGGTTGTGGAGAATTTGGGGGACTGTTGGAGACTTGTTATGAGAGTTGTTCTTGCAGGATATCAGTTGATGTATTATGGATGTCCTTGATACTACATGGATTCACTTCTTTGAGATGTTGTGAGTGGATTGGTTATAGATTTGACATTATCTTTTGCAGTGGGAGCTTCTTGGTATATATGTGGCAGGTATTGCTCTTGAAGCTTGTGATTGCAGGTTATAGATTGGATATGTCGGTGATATAAGATTCACTTGTTATACCTTTGAAGTATGGATAGTTGGATGGGTTTGACACTTGCTGTGGGTGCTATTTCAGCTATGGATATTTTTGAAAACTACAGATATATGTGATTACCTTTGGATCAAGTTTTTTGTGCTTAGAATTTTAGTTGGTACAAGATTTTATGATCTTCTAATGCAACAGGTTGGGTGGCTTTCTCTTTGGATGGCTTCTATGTATGTCCAGTGGGAGTGGCATAATAGGAGGTGAGATCATTCATGTTTAAGATGCTGGATACTTTGATTTTTTTGTGGGTACTAGGATGGAGCACTTGGTGTATTTTGATCCATGATGGTGGATGTGCTGGGAGGGATTATTCCCTTGTTCATTTATGTGGCTACGAATTGACCCTATGCAATGTATACAACAAGTGGGAGATTGTTGAGATAATAGGTGTTGCACACATTGCATAATATTGTTATTTGATTTTATTATTTTTTTATTATGTAATGTTGTACCTAGATGGACATGCAACATGTAAAGATTCCCATGGAATTTCTTGATGAGTTGTATTGTAACATTGTGATAATATTTTATGTAAATATTTAATATTGGGGAAAAGAATTAAATGCCCAATATTAAATGTGGGGTCAGTGGGTTAGGTAGCACATGGTTTATGTAATACCACTTGGTGGTTTTGTGGGACTTGCTACTATATAAGCAGCCACAAGGGTAGTTGTTGTATAGAGAAAAAAAAAAAGAGAGTGAGAAAGAGTGACAAGGAGAAGACAAAAGGCAAGAGTCGAGCGGGACAAGGCTTGACAGGTTAGCCAAGGGAGCATTTGTGAAGGTTGAAAGCATGGCATGGGATGTGTGGATTCATGCTTGTTTACATAGTTTTCTCGGTTGTGGCTATGGCCATGAAGGCTTCCATGGTTGTATGGCAATGGTATTTTTGCTGAATAATACATGATGATGGATGCTTTTGGAGGCTGGGTTTTTCCCTCAATGAGGGTTTCCCAGGGTATATCTTGTGTCACATTTTGTGGGTATGTTGTCTATTCTCTTGCATGTGGATTTTAATTCAGTGTTTATTTTAGATCTATTATGGGTTATGTGGAAACGGTTATATTCTTTATTGCCAAGTTTCCTTACACTGATGAAAGTAATGATGAAGTAGTTTATGTAGCCATGAAGGATCAATCTGATGAAGAAGAACCACTGCACTGGTAACATGTATGAACAAGAATGACAGGTGGATCATAGATAGTGGATTCTCACATCACATGACAGGAGACAAAAGTAAGTTTGTTAACTTTACTCAGTATGATGGAAATAGTGTTAGATTTGGCAATGATGCTCCATGTCAAATCAAAGGAAAAGGTTCCATTAAGCTCATAGAACAAATTTCATGTGATAATGCATACTATGTTGAAGGATTAAAGTACAATTTACTAAGTGTCTCACAGTTAGGTAATATAGGATGCAAAGTAGAAATTGGAAACAAAACTGCAAAAATCTATGATACTGATGGTAAACTGATAGGAAAAGGAGATCAAACAAGGAGTAATCTATTTTACCTTAATATGAATGATGTTTCTTGTTTTATTGCAAAATTTGATGATGAATGGTTATGACATAGAAGATTATGTCATGTCAACTTTGACAATTTGGTCAACATCAGTAAAATGAAGAAAGTCAAAAGTTTACCAAAATTGAAGAAGCCTGATAATATCATGTGCAAACAATGTTAGCTAGGAAAGATGACTAAGTCAAGTTTCAAGAGCAAAAACTATACATCTAAAGAAGTACTTGAATTAGTTCATACTGACTTATGTGGTCCAATGGAAGTACAAAGCTATAGAGGAGATAAATACATAATGTTGTTTGTTGATGACTATTCCAAGATGATGACTGTTATGTTTTTAAAAAAAAAACTGATGCTTTTCAAATGTTCAAGTGGTATGTGGCTAGAGTTTAAAAGGAAATAGGAAAAAGCTTGAAATGCTTAAGATTAGATAGAGGTGGTGAATTCACATCAAATGAATTCGAGATATTCTGTAATGATAAAGGAATCAAAAGAAAAATTTCAGCTCAGGTAGAACTCCCCCACAGAATGGAATTTTTGAAAGAAGAAACAGATCTGTGATTGATTGTGCCAGAACACTAATGATGGAAAAGACTGTTGCTTTAAAATAATGGAGAGAAGTTGTAAGTGTAGCTATTCATACACTGAACTGAGTACAAGTCAAGAAAGGTACATATACAACACTTTTTGAATTATGGTATGGTCACTCACCCAATGTAAAACATTTCAAAGTGTTTGGTTGCAAATGCTTTATCCTTAAAGATGCTAAAAATGGAAAATTTGATGCAAAAAGTGATGAAGGTATATTTCTTGGTTACTCCACTAGAAGTAAGGCATATAAGTGTTTGAATATTAACACTAACAACATTGTGGAAAGTACAAATGTAAATTTTGATGAGCATACAAAAGTCCAAGTTGAAGTACCAAAGAAAATGGAAGAGTACAAAACCTTTGTGTATTCTTATGAAGGAATGACTGTTGATGAGGATGATGTCAATCAAATTGAAAATCAACAACAAGTATCAGTTTCAGCCGAGTCACAACTAGTGAATGCTGAGTTTCATTCAGAAGCCGAGTTACAGAATGAAGAAAATGCACAATCAAATTTTGAAGATAGTACACATGATGAAGAACAACCTGACAATGAAGTACACAATGATCCTAAATCTAAAAGATCAAACATGGAAACAAGGATAGAACCAAGATTATCCAAATATGTAAAAAAACATCACCCTTCTGAAAAGATAATTGGTGACAAAAATGCAAGACCAATGACAAGGAACAGACTAAGACATGAATCATGTCTAATCAGCCAATCTGAACCCAAGATAGTATATGGTGCATTACAAGATGATAACTGGTCTAAAGCTATGGAATAAGAAATTGATCAAATAAAGAAAAAAAAAACCTAGAGTTTGGTTCCCAGACCAACTGACAAGAATGTGATTGGCACCAAGTGGGTATTCAAAAACAAGCTAGATGAGAATGGTGAGATTACCAAAAACAAAGATAGACTAGTATGCAAGGGTTATGCTAAAGAAGAAGGAATAGACTATGGGGAAACATTTTCCCCTGTTGCTAGAATGGAAGGAGTAAGAACTTTACTTGCATATGATGCCTACAAAGATTTTAAAGTCTATCAGATGGATGTAAAATCTGCTTTCTTAAATGGTATACTAGAAGAAGAAGTCTACATCAAACAATCAGAAGGATTTTTTGATGAAAAAAATAGGGATATGGTGTGTAAGCTACATAAAGCACTCTATGGTTTGAAACAAGCACCTAGAGCATGGTATGAGATACTCCACAAGTATCTAGTGCAAATTGGATTTGAAAGAACTGATGATAACAACAACATGTACATCAAAGAAGAAGAAGTTAAAGACATTATTGTATCTTAAATCTTTGTGGATGACATAGTATTTGGTGGAAAGGAAGTGCTTTGCAAAGACTTTGCTGACAAAATGAAGCATGAATTTGAGATGTCTATTTTTGGAGAAATCAAATTTTTTGTTGGATTGCAAGTACATCAACTCAAACATGGTATATTTGTGACACAATCAAAGTACATCAAAGAGATTCTTAAAATGTTTGGATTGGAGGAATCCAAACCAGTCAGCACACCAATGGCAACAGGAAATAAGCTATCCAAAAATGATGAGTCAATTGAAGTCAATCAAACAATGTACAGATCCATGATTGGAAAACTACAATATGTTGTACATAGTAGACCAGACATAGCATTAGCAGTTGGAATAGTAGCCAGATTCTCTGCTAATCCCAAAGAAAATCATCTCATAGCAGTAAAAAGAATAATGAGATATCTTAAAGGAACTGATAACTTTAGTCTATACTACAAAAATAATGAAAAATTTGAGCTCAATGCATATACAGATGCATACTAGGGAGGCAACATTGATGATAGAAAAAATAGAACTGGAGGTGCATTATTTCTAGGCAAAAGGCTAGTTACCTAGACCAGCAAGAAATAAACATGTACATCCCAGTCCACTACAGAATCAGAATATGTAGCAGCTGCAGTCAATTGCACAAACATTGTATGCCTCACACATCTATTGAAAGGAATTAAAGAAGAGGTAACAAAACCTGTGATATTATATTGTGATAATACAAGTGCTATAAACATATCCAAAAATCTAGTGATGCATGCAAAAACCAAGCATATCGTAATCAAGTATCATTATGTCAGAGAATTGGTAGAAGACAAACAAGTGAAGTTGGAATACATTCACACAAAGGAACAAACTGCAAATATCTTCACCAAACCATTGCCCACGGATGCTTATGAATATCTTAGAGGCAAGTTGGTGGTAATATCCCTAACTCAAGCAGTTTAAACTAACAAGGATGCTACCCTGCATCAACAGAAAAAAATTATTGAAATATCAGAAGAATGATGCAGAGGATGACAGCAGGTGTAGAAACTCCAAATTAGTCACAAGCATGGTGACAGAGGGAGAAAACAACAAGAAGCCAAAGCTCATATTTTGCATAATAAAGATGCTACATCTTTGACATTTATGTCAAAGAGGGAGAAATGTAAAACCTGATCAATACAAAGTAAGAGGGAAATATATATGAAAGAGGGAGATATATGAGATCAGCTAGTAAAGATGATGCATATGAAAGAGGGAGATATATGAGATTAGTAGTAAACTTAAACAACAAAAAAATATAGCAGATGACATATACAATCTTCGTGGTAACTAAGTTGATCAATTGATCAGTTTAGTTTTCCATCAATGCCAAAGAGGGAGATTGTTGGGAATGATTGAAAAGATCATGAGGAAAGTTGGTGGAATGATATATGGAAAGGGTAAAGAATGTTCTCAATCATTGTTTTGTCATTAATGTCAAACTTGTTACTTGTAGGAATGACAATTGCTTTAGTGATCCAAATACTATCAATTAGTTGATTGTCGAGGAGGAGGAAATCAATAAGATGTAACTAGAAAACCTAGAGAAAGGTTGAAGTTATGATGTCATAATGAAGTACAAGGATTAACTAAGCCATTGATGAAAAAGTGTATTTGATGACATACTATAAGATACAGAAAATGGGCACACTGATACATATCAAAGATGTAAGGTTTTAGCTAAGACATTTGTAAAGCTCAACTAAGTTCAAGTGCTGAGCAAGTTCAAGTGCCAAGCAAGTTCAAGTGCCGAGAAAGTTTAAGTAAAACCAATAGTGCCGAGTAACATAGAGGTGTCAAGTAACATAGAGATGCCAAGTAACATAGAGATGCCGAGTACCAGTAAATCAATAATGCCGAGTTGCTGCATTATCTTGAAAATTGAAGATTCGCCAGATCTAAGCCGACAAAGTTGTTATCTAGAAGTTTGTGAATTAAAATGGAAGATAAGAATGATGAGTTGGTGGCACAAAACACCATGTAAAACATTTTGTTTTACAACTGACAAAGTTTGAAGATAAGAACAAGATATGAGGTAGATACATTGTATCCTACCTAATCCATTCAAAACCCTAAAATTGGAAAGGGAGAAATGAGTGACAAAGGAAAATCAGATTTCTATTTAAGGAGTCATAAGTTAATGAAAAGAGAGAGAGAGGCGGTCAAGCATGAAAGCATGAAATGTTGAAGGAGGTGCTAGGGAGATAAGAGAGCATAGTGACTCTATTTTAGTAAGAAGACCCCTGATATGGATGCATTGGTACAATGAGTTAGAAGACTCAAGGAGACAAAGCTTGAGAAGAAGTCAAGCAGTCAGAGTTGAAGTGATTGAAGCCAAGAATTAGGATTGAACTGAAAGGATGATCTGAAATCTGCAAAGTATGTTGTAAGTTAAATCAGATAAAAAAAAACCATTATCGTTACTTTCTAGCAATTGTAACAGTAAGTTTAAATCCTATGGACTTAGGTTGGTTTAATAGCTATAAGATAAATCCTTTAACAAGGTGACATTCCAAATGAATGTTCTAAAGTCCTTTGACCAGGCCCATTCCTAACAGTTTGCTGAAATCTTCTAACAAGGTCACATTTAACAGTGTGTTGTAAGCCTTTAACAAGGCAGGCTTTTAACAGGAAATCACTTCAGAAGAGTGAGAATCAAGTAGCATGTTACTGGTGGTTTTTCCCAAATTGGGTTTCCACATAAATCATTGTGTCATGTGTTGATCTTGCATGTTTTATCTTTGCATGTTGATTTACTGTAACTTTCTAATATGGTTGATTTAAAGTTGTGATGGATGAAAAGTGTATGGATTCATTAAAAGTAGTGAAAAAGTATTAATAGGGCATTTGGACCTTGGATAACTGATTCACCCCTCCTCTCAATTATTCTAAAGAATTCTAATACTAGCAATAAATGAACCTTGTGGATATAACACAACAAAAGTAAATCATGAAGAGAAAACATCATAAAGGAGAGAGAAACAAGATCTTTCATCAACTCTTCAAATTTTCATCATACATGCCTAGTCGTGAGGCCTTATGAGTTATGGCCAATATAAAATGTTAAATACACAAGAAAATAACCTCTAACATGCAAGATATATGATCTCCTTTTTAAAGATTCTAACCCTTCCTCACTACTTGATTCCTAAATCTAGACCAAGACCCTGTATTTATACTTTCCAAAATAGCTTATAGAAGATTCTAGATAGTTATATGGAGAAGGTCAACATTATAAAATTCTACACACATCCTAATGGTTGATCAAATAAATTAAATAACACTCAAAAATTAATACATAAGTCAGCTCATGAATGAAAACAAAATATACAACTCGATGAAGATAACACCAAAAAATAGCAGCAAAGGTCATTGAGTCACTTGATGAGTATAAAACATAAACACTCAAGGAAAGAAGAACCTAAGTGGTGCAAGAGAACCTAACCCTCCACTCCCAATTCCATCTTTATCTTTCACTCTTTATGAGTTCTACTTAAAGGAATTTAAGTCTAAGAGACATGTGCAATAAGGTAGTCATAGTTATTCAATAATTTGAGCCTAATTGTAAGACCTAGTCCTCATTGGGTACTTTATAAACCATGGGTTTTGACTATGGTCAAAAGGAATTTCTTGGATCTAGCATAGGATAGTAATGTATTTAGGTTTATAAACATGATCTAGGCCCCTACGGAACAAGGAAAAGGTCCTACAAGGGTTAGATTGTGCAAATTGTTAAAATTGCAAAAAGTTGCTAAATGCAACAAAAAGGTTTCTTGATAACTTTTGCAAAAAGTTGTCAACTTTTGTTAAAACATCCCCAAATGGTCAAAACCTTTGAATTTTGGTTGGGATGGTTGGAGAAGGACTTCAAATATCCCTTTTAGGTGGGTGGAACTTAGACAATGTAATTTTTCCTTTCAAATCAAATAAAGATCCCATTGTTTCCTTTCAAAATGCAACAATTTCTTTGTGTACAGATAGGTACGGATTGACACATGTGAATAATATATTTTTCTATAATCCTAGGCATTCTATTTGATCAATGAAATTTAATTGAGGGTCTGAAGTGTTCTACAAATCAAGTTATTGTCAGATCTTTCTCGAGTGCACCAAAACCCTCCTTTTGGTGGCTAGTTTCAATAATGAAACCCTAACTTGCATTCCCACTGTGGGATTTCCAAACCACTTGGTAAAATGAAAGTTAGGAATTTTTATTCTAAAATACCTTAAGGATGGGAGATGGAATTCAAGGCTTTTTCATTTGCTAGCAAGCCCTAGCCCAAACATCTCTATGTGTTTCATGGAAAACAAAGAATATTGAGTGTTGTAGGCACTTGGCGAGTGGATGAAGCTAACCTAATGGTGGATATTAAAGCCTGATAGTTCTCTACATTTTTTCTCATTGGTATTTTTCCCTAGCCAAACATCTAATTAGTATTTCCTTCACAAACCCTAGCAAGTAGGCTTAAATAAGGAATTTGTTGATTTTGTGGTCAAGACATCATCTGATCAGTCTGGAGTCTACAAGTTTAGAATCTTGTATTTATTCCAAAAAGGTATCCATATATGTAGTGCTTTTTAGGGTCTTTTGGAGTATTTTCAAACCAAGTCCTAATTACCTTATTGATAGGGCTAAAAGAGGCTCTTTGGCCTAATAGGAAATATGATTGTTTGAGACCTTTGGGAACAAAATATGTTTGCCAAATAACCTATTTGGAAATATTAATCATCAAGGAACCTTTCCACTTCCCCTTAAACTCATAGGTTCCATTTCTAAGCAAAAACCTAGTTTTAGTAGTTTTGTGCTTCGTAGCCAAGTTGTACAACTTTGGTGCCCAGGCTATAATTTGAAGTAAAGTAGTTGAAAAGGTGTTGATCCCTCTCTTAAATCTATCTTGGAGTGTTTGGAAGCATTAGGTAAGGCTACACCACAAGTATGTTATTGTTTAAGGGAGAGCTCTGCATCACTTAGCCACTTAGTGAATGAAAGTAGAATCACCTCCACTGAGCCAATCAATAATGAATTCATTGAGAAGGTCCACAAGTATAACTGAACATGCATCTACCAAGTAGGATAACAATACAACCTAGGATGCTCCTACATCATTTTCTTGAATGACTATTTTAGATTTTCTCTCATTTCAATGATTTGACCTAGGGAAATATTTAGTTCCATCCTCTAATTATTACTCATCTTAACAAGCCTATACCTTTCCATATTTCAAACCTTTACTCTCGAGTAGTAAAAATCCTTAACAATAGAACTAGCTTTGATACTAATTTTTGGAGTTTATGGAAAGGTAAGGTGTTCAGAAAGGGGGTGAATCAAGACCACCTACATTTTTTACCTTTCACAATTTCTTGCCCTCCTTATAACTTATTAACATTTGCATGCATATCCATAATCTCATAAACTAAAATTAAAGTAAACATATCTAATCTACTTCACTATAAGCACATCAATGCATCATCAAATCAACATAGTTGACATAATAATTTTGTAACGTAGAAACCCTTGGTTAGGGGGAAAATTGTAGTGGGGTTGGGAGCCAAAAATTCTTCACTACTGTAGCATAAAGGTTTCCTATTAGTGCATACAATTATTTCACTTCTAGTGACTTACTTTTTTAGAAGTAATAAAAGTATACTTGCTAGAGTCTAGCTTTTACAAGGATTTTAACACTCTTTACATGTGCACTATGTTAGGAGATTTACAACAAAGAATTGTCAAGTCCACTCAGTTAGGAGATTTTTTCTCTACAATGGTAGGAAAGTAACATTAGTGACACCAACCAAAATACAACTTACTTTTATTATTCATATCTCATTTATGCTCATTACCAATATATCACCTTCTATGATTGATATCACCAATTCCTCTTTTGTTTTTACCCAATAACTCTGCTTTGCAGTAGATTCTTCACTTTTTCATTCAATAACCTTGTCTCATAACCCTTTTAACATCTCAACATTAACTCTTAAATTGTTCTTTATATGTCCTTATATGGAAGTATTTTTCCTCCATAATGTATAACCTAATCATGGTTTTAGAAACTTTTGGAGTTCACATCTGATCAAGCTTTATGGTTAAAATTCATCCTTATCACCATGTTTATCATCCTTTTATTTCATTGGTTTATATTAGGCATTGAGATCATCAATAATGAAATCTCTCTTCTCAATAAAACTCTTTAAATCTTCTTATCGATCTTGGTAACATGATTTTCCACTTGGTAGAATCAAAATAGATCAATTTTTTTAGTGAATTCAAAAATATTTATGTCCTTTAAGTGTATCTTGGTAATAGTTCTCATGATTTCTTGTAATAATTTTTTCCTTTGGTAATAATATTGTCCAATTACTATACTTGATTTCTTGTTAAACCTTCTCTGAGTCAATATGTATTTACTCAGTAACTATGTGTTGTTCAATAACTATGTTTACTAATCAATCTCTCCAACATTCAATGACCAAACTTTTTGCACTAATGACAACACTAGAATGCTTATAGGAGTAACCAAGAATCAAAATATATTGATTTTTTAGTGAATTCACAAATATTTATGTCCTTTATGTGTAGCTTGGTAATACTTCTCATGCTTTCTTGGTAATAATGTTGTCCACTTGCCATACTTTCTTTCTTGGTTAAAACTTCTCTGAGTCAATATTTATTTGCTCAATAACTATATCACTCGATAATATTTGTACTTGGTAACTTTGTCTTGCTCGATAACTATGTTTACTAACCAATGTCTCCAATATTCAATGACCAAACCTTTTTCACTAATGACAACATGAGAATTCTTATAGGAGTAATCAAGAATCAATATACATTGATTATTTCAGTGAATTCACAAATATTTATGTGCTTTATGTGTAGCTTGGTAATAATTCTCATGCTTTCTTGTTAATAATATTTTCCTTTGATAATAATATTGTCCACTTACCATACTTTATTTCTTTGTTAAACCTTCTCTGAGTCAATATATATCTGCTCAGTAACTATATCACTCGATAACATTTGTACTTGGGAACTATGTCATTCTCAGTAACTATGTTTACTAAGTAATCTCTCCAACATTCAATGACCAACTATTTTCACTAATGAAAACACTAGAATTCTTATAGGAGTAACATAAGATATGGACACATTACAATGAACTACATGAGGATGCACATGAGAGGTAGATCTGAAATTTGGAAGAATTCAAGCATGACATATTTCCATTATCATCAAGCTAGTCACCCAAGCAAGAACTATAGGCATCTAGCCTCAAAACCAAATGATGAAGACACAAAAGGAAAGAGTAAGGTTGATATTGATGAAATCTTTAATTGGATGGACATGACATGAAGAAGGGAGAGTGAAGATAGTGGAAGTAAAAATGTATCAATCATTGAAACCTCATCCATTAGATTGGGTGACTCCACAACCTCAAACTAAATCACAAAGGTGTGTATGGGAACTACAATTAAATTGTTAGATCATTCATTCATTTCTTAGTATCATGGAATGAAATCCACATTATCATATGTGAGATACATTAGAACAACTCTTGTAAATTTAGAAGTTAGTTAGTTTAGTGAATTTAACCAAGGAAGGTAGTTAGTAGAAGTAGAGTGGTAACACAATAAATATTGCTAGTTAGTATTAATGGGTTTTCAACCAAGAAAGCTTTTTGAAGTCGGTAAAGATATTGGCAGGCATGCAACTAAGTTGGAAAAATGGATATTTATTATGTCTTACCTAACCCTAAAGTCACTTTACTTAAAAATAGGTCATTCAATAGTTTATTAAAAACTTGCATTCAAGAGAATTTCAGAGAAAAATTGTGTGATTTTGAGAAATTAGAATGAGTCATTGAATTTTGAGCTAGAACTAGTGAATTTGTCAAAGATTCAAGCTGTTAGAGTAATTTGGTGAAGCATCTAAGAGAGCCTAATATAGTTTATTGACATTTTCTTAAATCCTAGCTTCAATAAATTGTACACATGACATCTAGTATAGCACCAGTGAAGGGATCAAAAGTTAGCAAGATGAAATTGATAAGAAATAAATATTTTGAGGAACCAAACTACAAAATACATCTTAAGATTGTGCCAAAAACTAATGAAGCTGGAGAGTTGTTGTCAATAACCCCCTAGGGTTTTACTAGTATGAGATATTTGAGCTTACATTTACTACAAAATTGATGAAGTTAGTGATTATGAGCTAAGTTAGGCCTATGTATAACATTGTGAGAATGATCAATTAAAGGATGAGCATAAAAATCTAGAAACAAGGGTTTGAATCATGCTCTTTATTTTCCCAAAGTGTTTAAGAATGAATGAATATAAATCATACATTGTCAAGTACATGGTCAAACAATGTGGTTAGATGAATCGATCAAGATCACAAAAGATGTGATGCACATGGTTACATACTATCCTATCACTGAGAAATCCAAAGCAATGTATGCTCCATTAAGGAAAGAAATTGAAGATAACATTGGTGCAATTTAGGATGGAAATGACATTGAAACTAGTTTTGGTACATATGTCATTGCTTATAAGATCTATCAGTCAAGCATGCCAAATAGTGTTCCTTGTGGAGTTGTTGATCTTGCCTGCAAGATAGTGAAGAAGGGTTTGATACTTGATCTTGTTGAGCTACTTTTGAAGAAAAATATGAAGACATTCAAAGTTTCCAAGACCAACATGCTAATGTTCAGTTCATTATTGGTTTGTATCTTTTTCTATCTGCAAAACTATTTCTCTACTATTGGTAATGTGAACTGGGGCACATCTAGGATAGTGGTACTACATTTCTAGTTTGGATGATAATTTTGAAAAGGAAATGAATGAATAGTTTGAGCAATTCAAATATGTAATGCATCAAAGATACAGGATACTCCCTCAACTAGTAGAAAACTACAAAGTCACAATATGTTTTCTAGTTGGTACAAACACTTATTTGATTAAGGAAGTTGAACCAAGAAATGCATGGCTTGAACCAATGGAGTATGAACTAAATATTGACCAAGCCACTAGGCTAATTGAGGTATCACTGAAAGAACCAATTAATAGGAATGCCAAGCCATTTAGAACATATGAACATGCAAATAAATTAATAAAATTTGATATCTAATGCCTAAAATAGATAAGAAGACCAAGAAGATGATAGAAATAGTCAAAGGATAATTGGTGGAGGTGAATATGCCTCTATTGATGAGGCAATCAAAGGTTAAGAGGAGGTCAGTGCAGACGGGACTGAGAATATTGTGGAGGAAGAAGAGCCTATGAAAATAAAGGATAAAAGAGCACAAGTTATTGTTGTAGTGTCAATAACACACGCCCTATCCCTCAATAGGAATGGGGACCCCCTACTTTTTTTGACTCCTAGACTCAAAGTTCAAGAGTCGGGAGAAGAAATTTGATTATAGTTAGAGTGTTAGAGTTAAAACAAATATTAAAAAAAAAGAAAAAAAATCATGTGCTGCATGCACGTTGCTTAGCGTGAGGGGGTGGGGGAGGTTATAAAACCCCCACACTTATTTTTCAAGTTTGTTTTTGATTTTCAAGTGCAAGTAATTTTCATAACCCTTGCGCTCAAACACTGGCGCTGTGCACCTACCACACTGTTGTGTTGTGCACCCGAACATTGGCATTGTGCACCTGTCATAGTATGGCATCACGCACCCATCACAGTATGGCACCATGTGCCTATCACATTATTGTGTCACATGCCTCCCAGTTTTGGCACTACTTGCTGCACGCCTTGCCACATGCCTTCGTGAATCAGCGCTGTGCACCTCCTGTCGCTACACTAATGCGCTTGCGTGCAGTGCATGCTTACACTCCCACCATTTGTGCCTGCGCTCTTCTCCATTGCACCAGTTGCATGGGTATTTAACTCCACCAGCAGTTCTTTTTGTGCTCGTGACACTAACTAACCCCACCGTGTGCATTTCCAAAGCTACCCCCCACCAACGTTGCAGACCATCACCATGAAACCCGCACGGCATAGTCTGCATCATCCATCTCCCCCATCCCCCCTCGTGCACCATTTCCATAGCTCATCAAGCTCATTAAACCCTAATCATCAAAAAGTGCACATGCACACACCCACTGCCGAGGTATATCCATGCCTGCGATGCACCTTGCGCCCACGACGCACTTTTTGCGCCCCACATACATTATATATATATATATATATATATATATATATATATATATATATATATTTATTGATTTTTATAAAAATAAATAAATAAATAAATTTTAAAAAAATAAAAATAAAAATTTTAAAATATTTAAAAATACCCAAAGGGGACATTTTTTTAGTTTAATAGTTTTTTTTTACGTCTTATATTTGGACTGATAAACATTTTTCTCATTGTGAGTAGGTGATTAAATGGTGTCCACATTTGGAGAAGCACCCAAACTGGTAGTCTTCAAATTCCAAGGCATACCATCCAAATCAAGATTTAATGATGATTATGCAAAAATTAGAGATACTGACTTGGGGCACTCATACTTAGGAGAATTCCTGAAAACTTGTAATAAGCCAACTGAGAGGTTAGATCTGATATCCTCCTTGGTACATTCCAGGTTGGTGAACACAGCATCACATCCCATATCAGTGCAATCAGTAGAACTAGTAATGACATTGGCACAACATTTTCTTCTTGATGAGAGAGTCGTAAAAAGTGTGACAAGAGAGGTGGTCCTTGATCTTCGACTCAACAACATTGAGAGGGGCTTCCATCTCCCAAGAGTGGATCAATTCATTACGCTCTTCTACAAATTAGTAGAGAGATGGTATAGGGAACATACGAAGCAGGCGACAGATATTTTACAGTCATCTTATCTCATTGAGAGACCTCCTCAAGGAAGGATAATAGGCAAAGTGGATATGACTTGGGGATATATGAAAGAGGACATTGGTTACTCCATCATCCTTTTGAGCAGAGTCATGGGTTTATCTGTAGCAGGACACCTCAATACCTTCATGATCAATTTTATTGAGACCATCAAAACATCAAAGATACCATTGGACTAGACCACCACACTAAGTGAAAACTTGTGTGAGCAATTGAGGACAGTGAAGGTCAAGAAGAAGTTTTATATGATGTCTTACATAGTATACATGCTTACAGCAAGGGCAATAGATTATCTTGGATTATATAGAAAGGGAAACATGCATGATCCTAATTCCTAGCCTTACATAGTCTACCCTCAACTAGTGAAGAATAAACTATCTACTCAAAGCAAAGAATATAGAATCGTGAATGATGTGTTCATTTTTGCGATCATTTGATTCATTGAAGGAGATTATGGAAAGAGGCTATCTAATGAAGCAAAAGAATAGATAAACACCTCTCAAGGCCTATTTAATTTAGTTTAAGATGTTTACATACCTATGGGTAGGTGGTGCCACTATCAACCCCAAGAAACTCCCCAAATATCTGTGTGACAAGCTGGTGCTATTGGAGATTTCTCGGCAGATTGAATCTGCATATGAAAGGGTGAAGAGACAATGAAGACCTTGTTGGACATGGGCTCTTGTCATTGGACCATACCAAGTAAAATGGAAGTAAGACATTCTGACTTTCAAATGGGAATGGGAGAATTATCCCCTTGAGGAGTACAATTCCCCTAGGATACATTTTGATAATGCCGGGAAAATAGAGAGTATGGCTAGAAAAGAGATTCATTATGAAGATGCTATTGAAGATCATTGGATGAACATGACAAATGACTATGATATCCACATACGAGATTATTGTAGGATGACTTTGTATCTGGCAGAGAAGATCCTCAATCTAAATATTGCAAAGGAAATAAGGCAACAAGATTCTATGGAGCTATTGGACCCCCTGTTCAACTTAGACAAAATCAGAGAAATACCCATTATGAATGCAGAAGTTGATAGGGAGGAGGAATATGATATTGATCATTGGGAAAGACATGTGGTTAGAATGACAAAAAAATGGATCAAGCAACCTTTTCCACTTGATCCCATACCTGATACTGTAGTCTTCCATGCTCAAGCCCACCCTGAGAAAGGTAGAGGAAGGAAAGTTACAGTTCCTACTTTTGCGCTCCAATCTCCCATCAAGCTAGAGACAGTATACCAACTTGACCACCCAGTTGGATACTATCATCCTCTAGAGAGGTCAAGAAAGAATAAAAGGAATAGGATTTTCCCACAAAGAATTCAAGCAGAACAGGGTGAAGTGCAAGCACCTTCCCATCAACAATGAGAAGAGGTACAAGGATTTGGGGATATTAGAGCTTCTCAAGTACAAGATAATCCTCCACTGCCTCCCTTTGTGCCTACCCAATTAGAAGAGGAAGAGAGTCAACAAGTTTCTATTCCTCTGGTGCAAGAAGAACAAGCTTCCCCTTCTGCCTCTATAAAACAAAAGAAGATTAAGATTCGAATGAAGATAAGGCAAAGGGTAACTAAGAGAATGGTGCCTTTCCAGAAGAAGAAGAAGAGGAAGAAGAGGAGATAGATTAAGAGGAAGAAGTTCCCATACAAAGAAGAACCTGACTAGCTAGAGCCATGGAGGAAGAAAGGAGGAGTACCTTGAGCATACCACCATCCACTTAGGCAATACCCTTACAAGTCTCTTCTTCAGAAGATGAAGTGCAACAGTGGGTAGATGAGAAAAGTGAAGAAGGGGATGATGTATTTAAAATGTTTGATTTTGACTTCATGCCTATGAGAATTATGTTAATTGATGGCAAGATTAGGCATACTCCTACAATCCAATCTCAACAAGAAGGCTGGATGTAGATACCTTTAGGATGAAGAAGAACAAAACCCAGATGCCAGAATTTTAGTTTTGACACTTGGTGAAATTTTGAGATTTTGACCTTGTCAAGGTTTGCAGCTTCACAGATCTATAGCTACGTAGCTCTGTAGGTCCACAGCTTTGTAGGTACGAAAGTCCACAGCTTTGCAGCTCTATAATTCTAGAGGTGCACTGACAATTAACTGCTAGTTCCAAAAATAGAGCTTTCCATGCATCGAAAACACATTCTGACGGTAGTTTAACTCTGACTAACACCTTGTGAAGGATCAACTTCTAATTTTGGCATCTCCAGACACTTCCACTTCGACTCAGAGCTTTCACATGCTTTTATCTCATAATTTCTTTGTTTTATTTGGCATGTAAAGGCTCATGCATCCAATTAATGAATATAAAATGGATGGAGTCCTACTAGGCACCAGTTAGATAGGTATTTTGTATATTATTAGTTTATTTTATTAATTTAAAAGCATATTATTGCATGAAGATATCTCTCACTCTCAAGACAAATTAAGGAGACAATTTCTTATAAATACTCTATTGTAATATGTAATCAAGGCCATCGTTATTATGCAATGCTTTTGGTGCTAGCATTTGGAGTGTAGTTATTCTTGCTTGTATGTGTCATTGTTTTATGGATTTTGTTCATGGGGTTATGATTGAGACAAAGGTTTTATTGCATTATTTCTAGTTGTGCGATCTTTTAGTTTCGATGTTTGCTACAGATTTATGAATTCTATTGACATATCAAGCTTGAGGAGAAATCACCAAATTGTGCCTGCATAATTCTTTGTCTCGCATGAACATGCTTTCTGTGGCCTTGCAATTTGATCAAGAGTGAAACATCATTTGGTTATTGAAAGTTGCCATCAATGATTGTATCAGTGGAATCTAGGAAGCGTTGCTCCTATTTTCATTGGTTACCTACCGGTTTCTTCAAAAGCTTAACTTGCAGCGTGTTGTTATCTATGGTTTATGTCTATTGGGATTTCAATTTCATGTTATTTGCTTTCAAATTCAAGTTATTTTCTTTCAGTTCTCATTATTTTCTTTATTAACCCCCTTAGAATAGGACTTCATACTAGTTGCATGGTTAGATTGCATTCATAAAAAAACATAAAATACAAAAACATAGTTCTTTTAGTGTTATTTTGAAACAGTGTACAGATTCTTCATTTCATCTGAAGTCAGAATGAACCAGCAAAGGCCTCCTCGTGAATGATCACATTTATCTTCAACTGAGTGGATTTTAGTCCATCATAAGATAACCCAAAACCTTGGAGTTGATCCACAAGATTGAATTTTCAAGAGAGGAATTCGCAAGAATTTCTGCCGTTTAGAATCGTGTAAAACAACAGCTCAACATAAGTGGTGCTAGAAGGAGGGCCTACTTTTCTGATTTTTGGAATAAGAGAAAATTTTGCTAAAGTTTCAAAATTCTTCACTTTATTGCAAATTCAAATTTTTTTTGAGTCTATTAGAAATTTAGGTACACAGCTTTGCAGGTCTGTAGCTACGTAGGTTCGCAGATCCACAGGTACGCAAAATTCTATAGTGTGCTTCTTTTTGTGAGAAAGTGTGCTTTTGCAGAGGTGCACTTTTTCCAAAATTGATGCAAACTAGACGATTTTGATCCAGAGTCCCCATTTTAGTGAGTGTTAAGATCCTCACCAACCACACATGAGTTTCTCGAACTTACCCATTTCCATAAAACACGTAGTGATAAAGGAATCCCTCAAGTTCAACCACTTCCATTTGATCTTTCATTATCTTCTTCAGTTCCTCCTCCACTCCAACCACCTGGTGGACCACCACATATTCCCATAGTTCCACCACCGTAATCACCACCATTAGGTCCACCAAATCCTCCACTGGCCTTTTTTGCAAACGTTGTAGACTCACCCATCAACTTGAGAGGTGCACTTCATGACCTTCCCAAGAATCTTGAGAAGTTTTGCCCAAGGTTCATTTATGAAGAAACACGTCAAAGTATTCAAAGAAATTTGCAACTAAAAGTAGATTGCCAACAAGGATGTGGCTCTTCATTTATTCCCTTACTCTTTAGGGGAAATTGCCTTCAATTGGTACATTAATCTGCCACTTGGATGCCTTGGAGATTGGGACACTTTCAAAAAATTGTTTTTAGAACAATTTATAACTTTTATCAATCCGGCTATGATACATCAACAATTCATATCTATCAAAAAAGACCCAGCTGAGATAGTTTCACACTTTAACTATCGCTTTCATATGGCATACCGCAAGTTAGAAATGCCATACACTATACCAGAACTAGCTGCTATCTAGATTTATTTCAATGTGATGGACCATCTCACAACTATCTTTCTAAGAAGACTTCCTGCATCAAATATTGACACATTGGATAAAGTCTTCACGAAAGTGATCACCTTCACCAAACAAGCTAATCCCAATGGAGGAGGATTGATGCTTCCCGCACAAGCTATCATAATAGCATCGATATACCTAGTTGCGACACCCATGGTGCCTAGCCAATTCATATCCATGAATCCAGTTCCACTATAGTAGGTGCTTGCTCCACAAAATCCAACTTTGACATATCCAAGATATGAACCCCCGAAAGCTGCTTTCTTCGAACAAAAGACAGTAACTCCAGCTAAGGCAAACAATAGTTTTTCCCTCGAGTTTGGCCAGATGAAAAAGACTATGTCATAAATGAATAATGAGCTGACTCGCTTAAGGTTGTCACAAGGACAAAATAAAAACTTTCAAAGAAACAATGCTGGTCCTTACAACAACAACAATTACAATAAAAAATACAATTGGAATTTTGCTGGAAATAACAACAATGCAGGAAACAATAATGGGGGAAACAACTTTAACAATGGCTTCTAAAGATAGAATGATAGTGGAACACATGCCCTAATAATGGAAGCATTCCTACAGATAACAACAACAACAATGTTCAATATGCTGATATCAATCAATATGACGACAACCAAAATGCCCCAAACAGTGATGGTTCATGCTATAATGGAAATCAAGACCTGATTCAAAATCAACAAGCAAATGATAATATCCCTCCTGTGTAGTTTAATGCTATGCTATTAGAATCTTACAAGTCCACACAAAACACACTATTTGAACAACCAACTAGTGAGGAATTCTCTTTTCCATTTAGCCAAGAACCAGATATTCAACATGATGAGATGTTTTTTTTTCACAATGATAATTGAAACACCTACAATTTGTAAAGCAGAAAAGAACATTTGACGGATGGGATTCCTCCAGGACTACAACCGACTCCTCCCAATTTGAGAGCGAGTAATAATCTGGCACCAGTCAGGCCCCCATATGGAGGACAACTAAATTAGAATCAAATAACAATTCCTACAATCTTGAAAAATCTAGCGTGGTCTACTAAGAAATACAATGCAGTAGAAGATTTGAAATGAACTAAGGCCAACATGTCTATGTTTGACATGTTGCAAAATTGTCCTCAACAACGGGAAGCATCAATGAAGACACTGGATCATATGAAGGTACTTCAAAACACAAATACTATTTCTCAAAAAGTAGTACCTCAATAGGTCAACACTTCAAAAGAAATGCTGACTATGTTTAAGGACAAGGTTGAGGTGCCTCCATTTCTACGAAGTATCAGAATATATGGGAAAAATCTTCATAGTTTCCTAATCGATTCAAAAGCCTCATGTAATGTGATGCCACTATCGGTAGCACAAAGGTTGGGAGTAAATCCCTAGCCTTCCAATCGAATAGTAATACAACTAGATAAGACTAAGGTGAAAGTGATTGGTGTGCTGAAAGATGTTTGCATATAGTTAATAGTTGACCCTAGGATTCAAGACATTATTGATATACATGTGGTTGATATACTTGAGATGTACGAATTACTACTAAGTAGGGAATTACTACTCAGTTATGGTTACCATGGAAAGGGTTGAACAACCAAATCAAGATAGATGTAGAACAAAAGTTAAAAACTATGATTACTGAATATAATGGTCCTAATGAAGTAGCATGCTTGCAATCAGATCTAGGTTCTTATAAAGTGATGGCTTTCTCAACCAAAATATCAGATGATCAAAAGTACAAGGTTTCAATTCCAAGGCAAGAAGTTGTAACATAGTTTGTAGACAACATGGTGGCTAATCTACAATGGTTAGGAGGGGAAGCTGACCCCAATATCTTACTTCTCCTAGGATTTTGTCGATTGCATAAAGTTAGCCATTCAAAGTTTGAATGTTCATCATGCCAAGAAGCAGTTGCTAAGTTATTGACACAAATGATGGAATCTAAGAGCGATGAGATGCTGAAAGATGAACCCATAGAAGATCAAGCCCTTATAAACATATTTGAATCTATTGAAAAAGTTGAAGAAGAAATTGAAGATTTGAATGCATCATATAGTGATACCTCTTCAGATGGTGGAGGTTTGTCTTCTCCTCCACCAGGGATGATCAAAATCAAAAGGAGAAGATGGTATGTGAAAGGGTAAGGATGGACTTCAGTAGTTGTTCGCACAATAGCCAAGGTGGATGAAATCAAGAAATTGATAGGGGAAATCAAAGATAAGCAAGAAAAATATGCACTCCTAGTATCAAAGAGTGACAATGGAAAATCAGTAAGTCCACCCCGAGAAAGATTAAAGTAGGTACCTAAGAGACAATCTTTTCATGTCCAAGTAAAGGAGAAGATGAGAACAAATAAACGCAAATTTAGAAAACCCAATGAATGCCCAATATGGACACTTCATTTTGATGGTTCCAAATGCAAATCAAGAGTCAATGCAGGTATTGAGTTGGTCAATCCTGAAGGTAAGTCTTTCTATGTTGCATATCGATTACAGTTTAGATGCACTAATAATGTTGCAGAATACAAAGCATTGATTCAAGGACTCCTTTTCACTTTGGAAAAGGGGGTTAAAGCTCTCATCATCGAGGGAGATTCTTAGTTAGTGGTGAGACAAGTAAAATCATTATACTCCTACAATGATAAGAGGTTGCTTGCATACAAGAAAAGAGTATGGGATTTAATGGATGATTTTGAAGCTTTGAATGTGACATGGTAGCAGATGCTCTAGCTATTTTAGCTAGCACATTACAACGAGTCAAAAGAACCAAATTGAAAATATTTTCAGTCAAATTGGTTGTTGTTCCATCCATTCCAGATAATATCAAAAACTTCTAAGTCTTTCAGAATGATCAACATATACTCAAATTTATCATGAGCAGTGGCCACTTTAAAGGGCAAGAAATTGATGACACATCAGACAATAAACCTAAGAATGATGAAATCAAAGATGAGGATGGGATTCTAAATTTAAAGACTAACACTATTCCTAAGGGGATGGTTGAGTTGGAGCACATTTTAGACCGTGAAAAATCAGCACTTAATAAGAGAATGATCAAAGAAAAAGAAATAGAGGAATGTGACTCATACAATTTTGGCACTAAAGGTGATCCTAAAATGGTAAGGATCGAGAAAGCATGCACTCAACAAGAAAGAGGAGATATGCTTAAATTACTCTCAGAGTATAAAGATGTCATTTCATGGAGCTACAAAGAGCTAAAAATATATGATCCTGAGATTATGACACATGATATTCTGTTGAAACCAGATGCAAAGCCTTTCCATCAAAGACAAAGGCCTATCAATCCTATCATTGAACCATTGATAATGAAAGAAGTTTAGAAAATTCTCGATGCCAAGATCATTTTCCCTATTTGTCATTCCACATGGGTGGCAAATTTGGTACCTGTATGGAAGAAGACTGGAGAAATTCATCTTTGTGTTGACTTTCGCAAACTCAACCTGGCATCTCAAAAGGACAATTATCCTTTACCTTCATGAGATGAGGTCCTACAAATTGTAAATGGTTAAAAAATGATGTCCTTATTGGATGGATACTCAAGATATAATCAGATAATGGTTGATGAAGAAGATAGACTAAAGACAACATTCACAACTAAGTGGGGAACTTTTGCCTACCGAAGAATGCCTTTTGGGCTGATTAATGCAGGGGCTACATTTCAATGAGCCATGGATGAAGCTTTTAAAGGATTGATAAACAGATGTATAGTCATCTATATGGATGACTTGATAGTCTTTTTGAAAGACCGAAGCACTCACATTTCCTAATTTGAAACAAGTATTCAATAAATGTCACAAGTACAACATATCTCTCAATCCTAAGAAGTGTTCCTTTGGCATCACTAAAGGAAAGCTCCTAGGTCACATCATTTTTGAAGAAGGGATCTCCATTGACCCTGATAGGATCGAATCTATTCTAAAGCTATCATCTCCCCACAGTCGGAAGGAACTCAAGTCTTTCTTTGGGAAGATCAATTTTGTCTGAAATTTTATAAGTGGATTTGCAAAAATAGTCTGTCCCCTCAATGAATTACTCAAAAAGGGGGCTAAGACAGAATGGGTTCCTAAAATTAAGAAGTCATTTAAGGATATCAAAGTGGCCATTTCTACAGCCCCAGTACTGGTGAGTCCAGATTATGGGTTACCTTTCAAAATATACTCTTTTGCCTCAGAACATTCATGTGTTGGAATCATTACGCAGAAGAGAGAAAATGAAGATGTTTCCTTCATGAGTTGTCCTCTCAAAAATTCTAAGTTGAAATACTTGAACCTTGATAAACAATCCTTTGCATTAGTCAAGGTAGTGAAGAAGTTTTGTCACTACATACTCAGAAGTAAAGTGTATGCAATAGTACCTGATCTACTAGTAAAGACACTTTTGATGCATAATGAACTTGGTGAAAGGAGAGGCAAGTGGATGGCCATACTTCAAGAGTTTGATTTAGAGATTCAACCTATGTGATTGGTTTAAGGACAAGGATTGTCTAAAATGATAGCTGACAACCAGGATGGAAATGAAAAGGAATTCAAGTTTGACAATGAAACTAATGACAAAGATCAAGAAAAAAGGATTGTAATATCTTAAGTTGACATTGACTAGGGTATGGTGATAGATGTTTGGTATCAAGACATCGTTTATTACCTTTTATAAAATTAGTATCCCAGTTAGATGAATAGCTCATAGCATAGAGGACTTAAAATGAAATGTGAGTCTTATATGCTACGTGATCAAAAGTTGTACAAAATGAATTATGAAGGGATATATCTGAAGTGCTTAGGTCATGAGGAAGCAAAGGAAGTCTTAGAACATTTTCATGACAAGTATGGTACAGGACATGGTTCAGCAGTTCAGCAATTGCTCACATGTTTCTAAGATTAGGCTATTTTTGGCCCTTGATATTTAAAGACACTTTCGAGCACGTATGTTCTTGCCATATTTGTTAGACTAGTGCCAATAGAGAAAGGAATCCAATGATGCCCTTACAACCTGTATTCGAGATACACGCCTTCACAAAAGTGGGGGCTAGATTTTATTGGTCCAGTCAACCCACCGTTGTCAACAGGACACTCATTCATTCTCATAGCCACAGATTATTGTATGAGATGGACGGAAGCAGAAACCTATAGGAAGTGTACAGCTAAGGTGGTGACTGACTTCTTAGAAGAACATATTGTCACTAGGTTCAGGATGCCATTTTCCTTGGTATGCGATAATGGGTCTGCTTTTGCATCAGCATTCTGGACCCAATGGGAATTTGAAAATCAAGTCATTATCAAGTTTTCTTTGAATTACTATCCATAGGGAAATGGGGTAGCATAATCCACAAACAAAAACTTGATTACAGTTATAAAATGATTGTTGGAGGAAAACCCTAGAGATTGGCATACACAACTTAAATATGCTCTATGGACAGATCGAGTAAGGATCAAGAACACTTTGGGAACTTCTCCATACTTGCTTGTCTATGGACAAGAACCAATATTTCTGCTCAACCTTAGAATTCTTGTTTTGAAGTTCATGAGTGAATATGCTCAAGATGATGACAAAGTACAAATCAAACTAATGAATCTTTTAGAAATGGATGAGAAGTGAATAGCTGCACTAGAACACATGGCTAAACATCAAGCTATTATCAAGAGGTGGCTCAAAAAGAGGGCCACAATAAAATCCTTTAGGATTTCTGACCTTGTTCTACTTTGGGATAAGGAAAAAGAAAAGTCAGGCAACCATACCAAGTTTCAACACTTGTGGACAGGCCCGTATCAAATTGTGGAAATTCTTTGTGAAAACATTTTTAGGCTAAGTTCCTTACAGGGGGAATTTCTACCTTTTCCTGTAAATGGGAAATTTCTAAAACATTATTTCGAAGCCTAAAAGAACAAAAATAATATTAGTTAGATTTTATTTCTGCATCTAGGTTAGATTTTCATTCCTGCAAGTGTGTTTATTTCTGCAAGTGTGTTCCCTTTCAGTTGTGTGTTTTCTTTAGTTCTTTGTTTTCTTTAGTTGTGTGTTTCCTTTCAATTGTGTGTTTTATTTTCAAAGTTGTGTTAGCCTTAGGGGGTAAGGTCTACTTGAGATTTTTCTCAAGATTTTACTAACCACTCTTTGGTTTCTAATTTCAAGAAGAGGTATTACTTTGTTAGAAAATTTGGATGATTATGTGTCTTATACCAACTGAGCAATGGACATTTCTTGTGGAAATAAGGAATTTTTAGTTAAAGAAGTCAGAACTCTAGACCAACAAGTTCTCAACACTTTGCAAATTTTAAAATTTGATCATTTTTGGTGTTGTTGGATTCAAGTCAAAGATGACGAGAGATGATCCAAACTTCAATTGGTTCAAACTAGAGGGGTCTCCTTGAAAGGTTCCTAAGATCATTGATTGGCATGAGAGTTTCTAAAAAGTTCTAAAAGAGGAATGCAAGGGATATTCACAAGAGATCGAATCCAAGAAATGAAACTGATGTCCTAACTACACAGTCTAAGCGTAGTCAGGATACATAAGATTTTTTTTTAAAAATACGAATTTAAGACTGAAGGATTCCAAAGATCTGGAATGCCAAAAGATACATTCTCAAAATAGAGTGTCTTATATTTAAACTATCGCTCCATCAAAAATAACATTCTGAATGACATGGAGTAATTATTCAAATTGCCACAAAATTAAAAGAACATGACATTCTGCCAAGAGCTCTCGAACTGATGCTCTCATTTGGTCAAGCGATTGATTAATGAAGTCCTCGTCGAGATCTCGCATGAATGAGCTAGGAGGAGTGGAAGATTGTTTTCAATTTATTAGAAAACTTTGGTAAACTGCATCCTAAAGCATCAAAGGGAACAAATACATATGGCACACACACTAAGCTTGAAGATTTCAAGTGCTAAAATTTTGACTGTGAAGTCATTCGAAATAAGCTTGAGATGTTCAAAGTTTGGTTCATTTTTGACACACATTGGAGATATGTTTTTTGATGAAGAAATGCCTTTGTCATTTCTTCCTTTTTTGGGGGCTATTTGTTATGGTGTCAACAACACACACCCCATTCCTCAATAGGAATGGGGACCCCCTACTTTTTTTGACTCTCGGTCTAACAGTTCGAGAGTCGGGAGAAGAAATTTGATTATAGTTAGAGTGTTAGATTTTTTTTTAAAAAAATTAAAATAATTAAAATAATAATAATAAAAAATTTTAAAAAATAAAAATAAAAATAAAAATAAAAAATCATGCGCTGCATGCACATCTCTTGGCGCGAGGGGGTGGGGGAGGTTATAAACCCCCAACACTTATTTTTCAAGTTTATTTCTAATTTTCAGGCGCAGGTAATTTTCATAACCCTCGCGCTCAAACACTATGGTGCCACGTGCTCACCACACTGTTGCACCGCATGCCCAAATATTGGCATCACATGCTTCTCATAGTATGGTGTGGTGCGCCTGTCACAATATGGCACCGCGTGCCCGTCACATTATTCTGTCGCGCGCCTCCCATTTTTGGCACTTCTTTTCGTACGCCCCACCACGTACCTTTGTGAATCAATGCTACGCACCTCCTGTCACCATGCTAATGCACCTACATGTAGTGCGCACTCACACTCCCACCATTTGTGCCCGCGCTCTTCTCCATTGCGCCACTGCATGAGTATTTAACTCCACCAGCAGTGCTTTTTGTGCTCACGGCACCAACTAAGCCCATCACGTGCACCACTAAAGCTACCCCCCACCAATGCCATTAACCATCACCATGAAACCCATGCGGTGTAGTTTGCATCATCCTTCTCCCTTGTCCCCACTCACACATAATTCCCATCGCTCACCAAGCTCGTTAAACCCTAATCATCAAAAAATGCGCACACGCGCACCCACTGCCGAGGTATATCCATGCCCACGATGCACCTTGCGCCCACAAAATGCTTTTTGTGCCCCACATACATTTTATATTTTTAGTTTTTTATTTAAAATAAAAAATAAAATTAATTAATTAAGTTTTTAAAAAAAATTAAAATTTATAAATACCCAAAGGGGACTTTTTTTAGTTTATAGTTTATTTTTTAACATCTTATATTTGGACTAATAAATGTTTTTCTCATTGTGTGTAGGTGATTAAATGGCATCCACATCTAGAGTAGCACCCAAATCGATAGTCTTCAAATTCCAAGGCATACCATCCAAATCAAGATTTCATGATGATTGTGTAGAAATAAGAGATACTGACCTAGGGCACATAGACTTAGGAGAATTTTTGAAAACCTATAATAAACCAACCGAGAGGTCAGATCTAATATCCTCCTTGATACGTTTCAAGTTTGTAAACATAGCATCACATCCCATACCAGTGTAATAAGCAGAACTAGTAATGACATTGGTGCAACATTTTGTTCCTGATGAGAGAGTGGTAAAAAGTGTGACAGGAGAGGTGGCCCTTGATCTTCAACCCGAAAACATTAAGAGGGTCTTCCATCTCTCGAAAGTGGATCAATTCATTAGGCTCTCCTTCAAATTAATAGAGAGATGGTATAGGGAACATACGAAGCAGGGGACAGATATTTTACAGTCATCTTATCTCATTGAGAGACCTCCTCAAGGAAGGATAATAGGCAAAGTGGATATGACTCGGGGATATATGAAAGAGGATATTGGTTACTCCATCATCCTTTTGAGAAGAGTCATGGGTTTATCTGTAGCAGGACACCTCAATACCTTCATGATCAATTTTATTGAGACCATCAAAACATCAAAGATACCATTGGACTAGGCCACCACACTAAGTGAAAACTTGTGTGAGCAATTGAGGACAGTGAAGGTCAAGAAGAAGTTTTATATGATGTCTTACATAGTATACATGCTTACAACAAGGGCAATAGATTATCTTGGATTATATAGAAAGGGAAACATGCATGATCCTAATTCCTAGCCTTACATAGTCTACCCTCAACTAGTGAAGAATAAACTATCTACTCAAAGCAAAGAATATAGAATCGTGAATGATGTGTTCATTTTTGCGATCATTTGATTCATTGAAGGAGATTATGGAAAGAGGCTATCTAATGAAGCAAAAGAATAGATAAAAACCTCTCAAGGCCTATTTAATTTAGTTTAAGATGTTTACATACCTATGGGTAGGTGGTGCCACTATCAACCCCAAGAAACTCCCCAAATATCTGTGTGACAAGCTGGTGCTATTGGAGATTTCTCAGCAGATTGAATCTACATATGAAAGGGTGAAGAGACAACGAAGACCTTGTTGGACATGGGCTCTTGTCATTGGACCATACCAGGTAAAATGGAAGCAAGACATTTTGACTTTCAAATGGAAATGGGAGAATTATCCCCTTGAGGAGTACAATTCCCCTAGGATACATTTTGATAATGTCAAAAAAGTAGAGAGTATGGCTGGAAAAGAGTTTCATCATGAAGATGCTATTGAAGATCATTGGATGAATGCAAAAAATGACTACAATATCTGCATACAGGATTATTGTAGGATGACTTTTTATCTGGCAGAGAAGACCCTCAATCTAAATATTCTAGAGGAAATAATGCAACAAGATTCTAAGGAGCTATTGGACCCCCTGTTCAACTTAGACAAAATCAGAGAAAGACCCATTATGAATGCAGAAGTTGATAGGGAGGAGGGTGATGATATTGATCATCAGGCTAGACATGTGGTTAGAATGATGAAGGAATAGATCAAGAAACCTTTTCCACTTGATCCCATACTTGATACTGTAGTCTTCCATGCTCAAGCCCACCCTGAGAAAGGTAGAGGAAGGAAAGTTACAGTTCCTACTTTTGCACTCCAATCTCCCATCAGGCTAGAGACAGTATACCAACTTGACCACCCAGTTGGATACTATCATCCTCTAGAGAGGTCAAGAAATAATAAAAGGAATAGGATTTTCCCACAAAGAATTCAAGCAGAACAGGATGAAGTGCAAGCACCTTCCCATCAACAATGAGAAGAGGTACAAGGATTTGGGGATATTAGAGCTTCTCAAGTACAAGATAATCCTCCACTGCCTCCCTTTGTGCCTACCCAATTAGAAGAGGAAGAGAGTCAGAAAGTTTCTATCCCTCTATTGTAAGAAGAACAAGCTTCCCCTTTTGCCTCTATAAAACAAAAGAAGATTAAGATCCGAATGAAGAAAAGGAAAAGGGTACCTAAGAGAATGGTGCCTTTTCCTTCTGTTCCTAAAACCATCCTAGAAGAAGAAGAAGATGAAGAAGAGGAGATAGATGAAGAGGAAGAAGTTCCCATACAAAGAAGAACCTAGCTAGCTAGAGCCATGGAGGAAGAAAGGAGAAGGAGTTCCTCGAGCATATCACCATCCACTTAGGCAATATCCTTACAAGTCTCTTCTTCAAAATATGAAGTGCAACAGTGGTAGATGAGCAAAGTGAAGAAGGGGATAATGTATTTAAAATGTCTAATTTTGACTTCATGCCTATGGGAATGAAATTAATTGATGGCAAGATTAGGTGTACTCCTACGAGCCAATCTCAACAGGAAGGCTAGATGCAGATACCACTAGGCACACAAGGTCCCAATCTTGCTCACCCATCTTCACCACAAGCTATGGTGGTAGATAAAGGTTCAGTTACTCCTCCACTTCCAAGATCAAAAGAACAAGTTTGGAAGGAACCATCGCAAGAGGAGAAACCAGAACAAACGGCAACTGATGAAGCATCAAAGGAGGGACAAATAGTTAAATATTCTCAATCACATCCCCAAGACACTGAGGTTCAATCTTCCGGATCCACTAAGACCAAGCAAATAGAAGGAGAGCCCTCACAGATAGAAACAACTCAGAGGAGGAGTGATAAGGGGAAGAAAGTTGCAGAACATACTCCCTCATCTTCAATAAGAAGATCTTAGATTGAACACACTCTAAGGTGGCTACAAAAGGAAGTAATAAGAACCTCTAGACCCAGATTCCAAGCCTTAGAGGAAGACATTTATGAGATTGTAGAAATTTTGAATAAACCTGAGTCCTTGGCACATGAGGCAATACCATTGGAATTTTTTACAAGTACATGAAATAGCCTGGAGTTGTTTTCATAGGTAGTTGTTCCTCCTGGAGATATAGATGTAAAAAACCTTGGTCCCAAGGATTATGAATTGAAAAATATCATGTTGGGAAAACCCACACGGATGCATCCCGATTAATGGTGACCATGGGAATTAAGGAAATCATGAAGAACATGGGGGAGGATGAGATGGAAATCCAAGCACTTAGAAGGTAGGTTGGGATCCTAAAGGGATATTTGGCCAAATTCATTGGTCCTCTTGATCCTGAGTGCCTTGAGGAGACCTTGAATACTGTTCTTAGAGAAGGGGGAGTAGTCCATATGGATCCATTTTTTAGAGCCTATCAGCAATGGTGGGAGAGTTTTGAGGAAAAAGGAGTCATTATTATTATAGAAAACTTAAAGATGATGCACACTACACAAGAAAATGTGAATAAAATGGTGGCAATTTTGAAGCAGGACTTCAGCATTATTGATGAAGTACGAGATTGGAGCAAAGATTTACAGACTCTACAAGCCATGAAGGGACAAAGGTACCAATTTTTGATTGATTTATATACAGGAGATGAATTAGATATGATTGATGACTGGATAGAAAAGATAGTAGATAGCAATAAGGTAGTGGAAACATTACATGATGAAATTCATCGGCTCAACGATCAAGCCCAAGAGCAAATTTTGGAACCAGAGAGGCACTATAGTGATGCCTATTTGGATATTTTTGAAGATGAGGAATGTGAGAGATTGCTACTTGCAGATATAGTAGTGGATAATTTTAAGAAGATTTTTGTAGAAATTGATGATGAGGAGGACATCCGACAAGCCTTCAAAATTGAGGAAGCATTGTTAGAATTGGATACCAAACTTGGGGATTTTGCTGATACCTGAATTGAGGTAGACAATTATAGACAAAAGGTCAAGGACAAATATGAGGCTTTAGATTTTATAGATGCATCCAAAATCACTAATATTATAGAGAAATTCAAGGGAAAACATCCAAACATACCTTTAGGATGAAGAAGAACAAAACCCAGATGCCAGAATTTCAGTTTTGACACTTGGTGAAATTTTGAGATTTTGACCCTATCAAGGTCCATAGCTTCGCAGCTTCAAAAATCCATAGGTCTGTAGCTATGCAGCTCCACAAGTTTTTAGGTACGCAGTTCCATAGCTTCATAGCTTCGTAATTCCAAAGGTGCACCGACAATTAACTACTAGTTCCAAAAATAGAGCTTTCCATGCATCGGAAATGCATTCTGATGGCAGTTTAACTTTGACTAATGCCCTATGAAGGATAAACTTCTAATTTTGGCATCTCTAGACACTTCCACTTTGACTTGGAGCTTTCGTATGCTTTTCTCTCATAATTTCTTTGTTTTTTTTGACATGTAAAGGCTCATGCATCCCATTAATGAATATAAAATGCATGGAGTCCTACTAGGCACCAGTTAGATAGGTAGTTTGTATATTATTAGTTTTTTTTATTAATTTAAAAGAATATTATTGCATGAAGATATCTCTCGCTCTCAACACAAATTAAGGACACAATTTCTTATGAATACCCTATTGTAATATGTAATCAAGGCTGTCGTTATTATGCAATAAAGTTATGCTTTTGGTGCTAGCATTTGGAGTGTAGTTATTCTTGCCTGAATGTGTCATTATTTTGTGGATTTTGTTCATGAGATTGTGATTGAGTCAAAGGTTTTATTGCGTTGTTTCTGGTTGTGCAATCTTTTAGTTCTAGTGTTTACTACAGATTTATGAATTCTAATGATGTACCGAGCTCGAGGAGAAATCACCAAATCGTGCCTGCATAATTATTTGTCTCGCATGAGTGCAATTTCCATGGCCTTGTGATTTGATCATGAGTGAAACATCATTTGGTTATTGAAAGTTCCTATTAACGATTGCATCAGTGGAATCTAGGAAGCATTGCTCCTATTTTCATTGGTTACCTACTGGTTTCTTCAAAAGCTTAACTCACAACATGTTGTTATCTATGGTTTATGTCTGTTAGGATTTCAATTTCATGTTATTTGCTTTCAGTTCTCGTTATTTTCTTTATTAACCCCCTTAGAATAGGACTTCATACTATTTGCACAGTTAGATTGCATTCATAAAAAAACATAAAATACAAAAACACAGTTCTTTTAGAGTTATTTTGAAATAGTGTGCAGATTTGTCATTTCATCTGAAGTCAGAATGAACTAGCAAAGGCCTCCTCATGAATGATCACATTTATCTTCAACTGAGTGGATTTTAGTCTGTTGTAAGACAACCTAGAACCTTGGAGTTGATCCACAGGATTAACTTTTCAAGAGAGGAATTCATTCCTGCCATTTAGCATCATGTAAAACAACAACTCAATAGTTATATAAGCTCAGAGTCATAAGGCTACCTGAGAAAGGACTAGATCTTCCATAGGTCACACAACTCCTATAAAGAAAAACAAAGTTAAAGATACTCAAAGTTAGAAAATATAGGAAAAAACCTATCATAAAAGACAATTGATAAAGAAGATGAGTGAATAGATAGAAAATGGTGATATTATCCAATTCAAAGTGGTGAGAAATTTAGTTCCTAAGACTATTGATGAACATGCAGAAATAATAAGAAAAATAGGATAATTAGGCTCCATAAGACTTCTGGAATATCAAACACTTAATGATGAAGATAAACTAAAAATTGAAGAAGCCATTGTGTATTCTATGTTTATAAGGAATTTTTATCCTATTGAAATTGCAATACATGTTCTTGATTATTTATATAATAAACTATCTAATAAATGGAAGTATGCCTTAGCCATCAAGAAATAGATAAGAGAATGAACTCTTGTGGCAACACCATTGAGTATTACTATGCAATAAATTGATGAAGCTATAAAATAGTATGCTACATAATTTAAGGTGAAAAGTAGATCTTTGAAGATAATGATGATAAAAGAAGTGGAAGAAGAGAGTTTAAAACTCTAGAGAATAATACTTGAACTTGATAACAATTAAGATGTTGGAGTTGTTACCGATCCCAAGGAAACCATTCAATTGGACAATCTAGATGTGGATCTCATAGACATAATAAAATAATTGATTGATGATATTCCAAAACATAGTGATGGGAAATGAAGAAATAATTGAAATTAAGGACATAATAGATAAAAATCTAGATAAAAGTGTCACTAAGGATCAAGATATAATGGAAGTTAACGATAAACCAACTGAAGAGAATTCTATTATTAAGTAAGAAATTGGTCAATTGATAGAGGAAACTATAATTTTGGAGCAAGTCCAAGCAT
Source organism: Cupressus sempervirens (assembly GCA_028749045.1). Lineage (NCBI taxonomy): Eukaryota > Viridiplantae > Streptophyta > Pinopsida > Cupressales > Cupressaceae > Cupressus > Cupressus sempervirens. Next base: position 855,713,426 of record CM053785.1, on the reverse strand, counting down.
ACTCATCCCCTAATATGACAAATGATAATATAAATAATTATATTGATTCAATTACTTCTTTAGCTACTAATTTTCTACATGACACAACACCAATTATAACTAAGCACCCGAGTAACAACCAAATAAGGGCACTGAGAAACAAGAAATCAAGCAAGGCAAGGATACCACAAATGATGAGAATAAAGATACTAAGCCAACTAAAGATGGAATTTTTGGGATGATTTTCTTGAACCCTAAATATTGGTTAGTAGATAGATTGGTAAACTCGGTTTTCAAAGGTGTTGTTATTGATATCAAGACACATGAAGGAATTAAGACCTGAATGAAAAAGCACATTGATGTGTGACTCTAGTTCACAAAGGTGATCAAAGAAGAGAAAAAGTGTGAACCTAATAGAGGCAATGACATAGGTAATCCACTTAGATGAAGTGTGGTAAGTAAATTTCACGTGAGCAGAAGGATGCCAAGTGAAAAGGAGAGCAGATCAACCAGTGGGAAATTAAGATGGTTTGGACAAGTCCTTAAGGAAAGCATGGAGCACGATACTCACTACTTCCAAGTCATGATGATGGTAAGAGTGCACTAATTATTTCACTTAATGGTGATGAGTTAAGATATTGAGGCATAGTCAAAAGAACTCACATTTGAATTATTTCCACCAAGAGCAAGTCATTGGAGACACATGCATTTCTAACTCTTGTATGAACATGCTACACCTAATAAGAGTGAAAAAATACTGAAACAAGAAGTCAAGCTAGTAGTAGGGGTGAGAATTCAAATTTTGAATTTATAGATTAGGGCTTCTAAGAAAAGCTACAAGAAAATATAAAAGGATACATAATTGAAAGAGAAAATGTTAGATTGCCAAGTGATTATCTAGAGAGCCATAAGAATTGAGCTAAGTAGGATCTAACAGTGTGAAGGAGAGTGACAAGAGAGAGGTCATCTTTTAAAAATATATTTTGCTATGGAGAAGTCAGTAAGCTCAAAAAACACAAGGTTTATCATGTGCAAGAACAAGGAGATCCAAGAACACAAGTGATTAAGGTTTGAATTCATAGAGTCGAGAGAAGGTAGATCATAGTTCTAGATGGATCAAGAGAGTTGAAGAAGAATCTAATTTAAGCTAAATTTAGTAGCTACTTGTTAGATTATTTCATGTTTTTAACTAATCTTTACAATAGTAAATCTTGTCAAGGGTGGACCCTAATAAGTTTTTAATACAAAATCCCCTAACATGGAGACACATAAAGTTGTGTTCTAAAGTCCTTTGACTAGGTTTATCCTAATAGGGTAGTACTTTAACAAGTATTATCAAAATTCCTTAACCAAGTGGCAACTAACAGTGTCTTTATATCTTCTAACATAGATAAGCTCTTGACTAGGCACACTTTAGGAGAGTGCAAGTCTTGTGAGGATCAACTCACACACCATGGTTTTTACCCTAGTTGGGTTTACATAAGATAAATATTGTGTTATGTGTTTCTATTTTCATGTTCTTTATTTTTTCTCAACCCTTCCTAGTTAAGTAATAGATAGCACAAACTTGTAGACAAGTGTGAAGTGTGATAGAAAGTAACAATTTTGAACTAGTGAGTATATTGATTCACCCCCCCATAGTATACTAACCTGTGGTAGGACCAAAAATTGGTATCAGAGCCTAAGTCCTCAAGAAAAAGATCAAGATGTTTAAGATAGATGTTCTAAATTTTTCCAAGGAAAACTATAACTCATGGTGTAAGAAGATGCATTTGCATCTGAGAACTCTTGGAGATGCTCACTAGACCCATGTAGAGGTAAAATATGTTGAAAAAAATAGTCAACTTAGCCTAGACTAGTTGAATAAAAAGGAGATACATACAACCACAATGGATGCTATAGCAATCATACTATCCTAATCTAAGTATAAAATGTGCAAAATCTATGAATTGAATATGAGATGTGAGAAAAGTTGAAAGTCATCTATGGTGGTGACAAGCATGTCATGAGTGCTAAATCTTAGAGTCTAAGATGAAATTTTTATGGCATAAAAATGCAAGAAGGTGAAGAGATTGAAGCCAATAGAAAGTAGGTAAAGGATGCCATGTTAGTTATCAGAGCAGGCAGAGGCGTGCTTCAAGAAGAAGAGTTCATGAGAAAAATATTGAGAACCTTTCAAACCAAATATACCATAAGCATGTCAACCATTCAAGAGCTAAGAACTATAGACAAGATGAAGCCATCACTTGATGCCTTGGTAGGAAAGCTCACAACACTTGAGCTTAGCAACTTTGACAACATTTAACCAGCTAAGGTTGAAACTATATTCAAACCCTCAGTTGCACTAGTTGAAACATAAAAAGGAAAAGGGGAGGAAAGCACATCTATATATAGGAAAGAACTAGAGAGCCTATATGCTAAAGAAGTTGAATAAAAAGAGTTGGAGGGTATGTTCACAGACAAACAAGATTGTGGAATTTGCCAATGTAAAGGTGGATTAATTCTCATAGAAGAATGAGGAAGATAGAAAGAAAGAACTAGAAGAATATAAAAAATTTAAATACATACCACTAAGTGATATAGTGGAGAGATTATTGGTATAGGGGGATCCTATACAAGGAGTTGTATTAGCTCAAGAAAAAGAAGCTCAACATAAATAAAAATGAGTAGAACACTTAAAGGGTAATAGGTGCTAGAAAAGTATGTGAGGAGGCATCACACAGATGATAAAATCATTAATGACAAGGATGTTTGAGTGATAACTAGGAGAAAGTAAAGATAGACAATATGTATGCTCTCACACATGGAACCCAAAGCTACAAGGGAAGTTCCAAAAGACAAAGGTTGGAGAAAGGCCATAGAGGAGGAAATTGATCAAATAATGAAGAATGATATATGGACCTTTGTTGCCTAGCTAGAAGATGAGAATATTATTTTTAAGAAATGGGTGTTCCAAAACAAGATGAAAAAAGATGGGGAGGTAGTCAAAACTAAGGCCAGACATATCTACAAGCACTATACACAAGAAGGCATAGAATACAAAGAAATCTTGCATAGTGCCCAATTTGGAAGGAGTTAGAATGCTCCTAGAATTTGTAGCCTATAAGAACTTTAAAGTATATTAGATGGACATGATGTTTGTAATCTTGAATGGTGTTATGGAAGAGGAAGTATATATCGAGCAACCCAAGGGGTTTGAGAATGAATAAGGAAAAACCAAGTATGTAGATTGCCAAAAGCCTTATATGGATTGAAAGAGGCACCAAGAGCATGGTATGAGAGATTGAACTCATACTTGATAAAGATTGGGATCATAAAAACCAACAACAACTAAAATCTATACAAAAAGAAAGAATATAAATATTTTTTCTAATTGCATAAATATTTGTGGATGATATCATCTTTTGGAGGAGATTATGAGCTAAGCATTGACTTTGTTGAAGCCATGAAGAAAGAATTCAAAATTTCCATGATTTGGTAAATTAATTTCTTCATCAGACTTCAAATATCATAATTGAAAGGAGGAATCTTTATAGGGTAGACAAAATATGTAAAGGAAATATTGAATACGTTTAGTATGGAGGAAGAAAAACTGGTAGGTACTCCAATGGTGACTAGTTGCAAGCTCTCAAAGGAGGATGAAAGACCTAAAGTGAATGAAATGCTTTACTAATTTATGATTAGTAAACTATAGTATGTCATGCACAATAGACAAAACATAGGATAAGTAGTTGGAATAGTAGCCAGATTTTATGCCAACCCAAAAGAATCACACTTTGTACCTATAAAGAGGATCTTTAGGTATCTAAAGGGTACTAAAGAATATGACCTATGGTATTCTCACAAGGGAACATAGATGATAGAAAGAGCACAACTAATGGTGAATTCTTTCTTGAAGAGAGACTGGTTGTATGGTCCAACAAGAAGTAGAACTGCATATCATAATCAACAGTTGAAGTAGAATATATTATTGTAGTAGTGAATTAAACTCAATTTATTTGGATCAAATAATTATTTGAATTAATTCAAGAGAAAATCAAGGAACTGATAATTATCAACTATGATAACACTAGTGCAATCAACATATCTAAAAATATGGTGATATACTCAAAGACAAAGCACATATCTATCAAGTACCATTTTCTAAGGAAGTAAGTGCAAGAAAAAGAGGTTAGGTTGGAACATATAGTAACCAAGGAACAACTAGATGATATCTTTATAAATCCTCTTCAAAAGAATATTTTTGAGTATCTAAGAGAAACATTAGGGGTCTTACCCTTATCCATCTTGAACTAAGAGTAGACGGCCAAACATCAATCCATGATCAAGAAAAAGAGAAATCTGATGGTGAATTAATGAGAATAAGGGACTAATTCATAGGGGGAGCATTTGAGATAATATAGAAGGAGAGAATACGATCACCTTTGTAATTTTTGTTAAATGGGGAGAAGTTGAGAGGAGAAGAATAAGAGAAATAAAGGGGTTAGTAAAAAATAAAAAGAAGCCAAAAAGACAAAGTGTGAGAAGAACACAAGAAAGATGAGAGGAACCATAGAATGGTAAAAGCTCATGGATGCACTATCTCTAGGAGAAATCTTGAAAGAAGAAAAAAGGTGTAGGCAAGGCAACAAAATAGTAAGTGATAAAATTCCTAAGTGTTGTCATCAATGCCAAGGGGGGGGGGGATTGTTGGCATAACTAGCTTGAACCCTGAAGACTAACTGGTAGCCTCAATCATCAAAGATGTTATAATTGATGTCAAGGACATGAAGGAATTAACACCGATAGATACAAATGACCAGAAAAGCATATTGATGTTTTTCTCTACTTTAAAAGGGTGATCAAAGAAGAGAAGAAGTGTGGGCCCATAAGAGGCAATGGTAGAGATGATCTACTTAGATGAATTATGCTAAGATAATTCCATGTGAGCCAAAGGATTCAGAGAAGAAAGGAAAGTAAATTGACTAGCATCTAAACAAGATGGTTTGGACAAGTCAACAAGGAAAGCATGGAGCAGGATACTGCCAATTCATGAAGAGGGTAGGAGTGCACTCATCATTGCACATAATAGTGATGAGTTAATATATCATGGAATAGTTTAATAAATTCAAATTTGAATTATTTCCAACTAGAGAAAAACATCAAGGATACATGACACATGTGACTCATGTAAAAAAACATTACACTAAACAAGAGCGACACACTACTAGAATAGGAAGTCAAGCTAGTTGTATGAGTGAGAGAAGAGTTTAATTTTTGAATTCATAGATTAGGGATTTTAAGAAAAGATAGAAAAATTTATGAAAGGAGATAGAGTGGAAAGAGAAAAGGTTGGATTGCCAAGTGATTAACTAGAGAGTAAAAGGAGTCAAGCTAAGTGGGATCTCAAGGTGTAAAGGAAAGTGACAAGAGAGAGGTCATCTTTAAAGAGTTATCATATTGAGGAGAAGTAAATAAGCCCAAAGAGCACAAGGTTTATCATGTGTAAGATCAAGAAGAACCAAGAACACAAGTGATCAAGGTCTAAAGTTGCAGCACCAAGAGAAGGTGAAGCATAGTTCTAGAAGGTTCAAGAGAGTTGAAGGATCTATTTTAAGCTAAGTACACTAGCTACTTGTGTTAGAAATAATAGTTCACCAAGATAACTGAGAGGGGAGGAGGGGTGAATCACTTATCCAATTAAAATTTTTATCAACCTTAATTAATCTTAACCATTCAATCAAAGTAAATAGCAACCATAACAAGATGTAGACACGCAATTATGCCATATTTGTTAACTAGGGTAACCCTTGATCAAAGGGAAAACCCTGGTGGGAATGATGCCCACAAAGATATACTAATATATATTCCTTATTAGGAGGATGGACCCTATTAGGAGTCTATAAACACATTCAGTACATAAGAGTCCCTATTTGGAGACTTTGAATCCTTGTTAGAAGATTCCAACCCTGTTAGGAGTTGTAGAAGGTAGGACTCACTGTCCAAACAACTTTTGGGGCAAGACCACTAAACTTCACTGTCCAACTTATCTCTCAACTATTCCTTGTAAAATAATTGTTTGTACTATGATTTATCCTCTTTCCTCTATCCTATCAACTGGACCAATCACTGTTAGACCTTGTAGACTAGGTCACAAACCTTGGATCCAAATATCAAACCTCGGATCTCAAAATAAAACATCGACAACAAAGTTTTCTTCAACTTTGCTCTACTCTACTTATCTTCGCAATTACTCAGCATTCATCTCTTTTCTCCTCTTTTTTTCTCTTTGTACTTCTTATAATCATTCATAAATAACAAAGGAAAATGTCCTTTCTCTATGCCAAATACATAAAATAATTTTTTGAGTTAGCTATTACACCTTCTTAATTAATTATTATAGGACCTCATTAAGAATGCATTATACTTAGTGATAACATTAATCTATCACCTTGTAACTTGAATAAATTTTTGTATATATAATATTATTAAAAGCAAGATTATCCACATCATCTCCAACATGTCTTCAACATGCCTTTAATATTGCTTCTCAGAATAACAACTATACTAAGAGATATAACAAGTTTACCAACATGCTTCTATAAACTCTATCTCAGAATAGTCTTCACCAAAACTTTCATCACTTCTTCCAGACTTAATATTTTTCTCTCCTAAGGTTAGCCACATATATTAGACACTTAGTAGTATCTCCCTTTAGCCTTTCTAGTGAAAATACTCAATGATCTATCCGTACCAACTTGATCTTTATCATTGCTCTTTTATCAAATACCACAGAAAACTACTATGTTGACATCAACGAAAAACATAGTCATGAATGTAATGTATCATTGTGATAATGATCTAATAATGTTTCTAAAATAATCCCCCATAGAATTATCATCAAAATTCATGCTTCCAACAACTTGTTAGATCATTTCCTACTATCTTATAATCTTTACAATAGTAAATCCCATCGAGGGTGGACCCTAATAGGCTATTTGTACAAAATATCCTAACATGGTGACACATTAACTTGTATTATAAAGTCCTTTAACTAGGCTACTCCTAACAAGGTAAGAATTTAATAGGTTTTATCAAAATTCCTTAATTGGGTTGCACCTAATAGTGGCTTTGTAATATTCTAATAACTCTATAAGCTCTTGACTGGGTGCACTTTAGGAGAGTGCAAGCTTTGTGAGGATTGACCAAACCCCATGGTTTTTTCCCTTGTTAGGTTTAATAAGATAAATACTATGTTATTTGCTTCTATTTTCATGTTCTTTATTTTTGGTCAACCCTGACTGGTTAAGTTATAACTAACACAAAGTTGTAGACAAGTGTGAAGTGTGATAGAAAGCAAAAAAATTAACTAGTGAGTATATTGATTCCCCCCACCTCTTAGTATACTAACCTTTAGTAGGACCAATAGAGACTAATATAAGTGCAACATACATATCCACTAATGGAACATGGTCAGCTTTACAAGACCTTGAGAAAAATAAAGAGGAAGGAAAAGAGGCAAAAAAGGAGAACCCACTGAGCATAGAGAAAAAACCTTAGCAAGAGAAAAATATTGCACAAGTAACTAGCACTGAGGCCTCTACACAACAACAAGATAATGAAATGAAGAAGGTATATCCTTCCACTACTAAGAAACCAAAGAATAATGAGGAGCAATAGGCTCTAGTGCAACCAAAACTGACAACTTTGAGCACAAGCTCACTGACTTTTTAAGCGAAGGATAAGAAAAATAAGAGGAAGAATAGAAGAGACCCCATCACACTTGATAAAGTAATTGAAATACCACAAGGTTAGCCATGCAAACTTGATCTAGATGAATTGGAAAAGTATGGTTAATTGTACAATTAAAGGGATTAAATAGGACAAATTGAGGCATTAAGCTAAGAATAAGTCACATCTGATGTGAAATATATCTTACTATAAATAGTCCTTGAGACCAAATTAAATGTGAATTCACCTATATTGGATCAACTTGCATAGCTATTTGAAGAATTAAATGCCCTGATGTTGATGTACATGAGAAATTGATGGAGGATGGAGAAAATACTAGAGCACAAAATCATGCAAAAATTGAACCAATTAATTTCCATACAACAAGTTGAACTTCAAAAGGTTGCCACCAAGCTAGAGGAACAGTTAAAGGGGATAACAAATCTATTTTAGCTATTGTGTGATATAACCCACTTTACATAAGACATTTTGGAGAAGTTGCTAAAAATTGATGAACAATAGAAGGATAGTGCTGAGAAATTAACTAAGAAACCTTGGTCATTCTAGGTTCATTATCATAAGATCAAGCACTTCAAGGGAGTTCAGTTGGAACTAAGGAGAGAAGAGGATAAACTAAGAGAAAAAATTCTTGACCTTCAGGTACTCCTAATTCCTCAACTAGAAGTTATGCAGAATATTCTAAAGAAGGCCGGAGAGCTTATTGTAACACGAGTAATATTTGTGATAGAGCATATGGTAAAAATGGCATCACATATACAAGCCAAGAAATTGGACTTTGAAGCTCTAAAGTAAGGTTGGAAGACCACACTAGAGAATGTAAAGATTGCACACAATATTTTGTTTGATAAGGTGTAAGTACTACTAGTATATTAATTTCATGTTTGACATTGTTTTTAAAAAAGGGGGATGGTATGGTATGGTGATATAAAAAGGGGGATAGTATGATAATGATTTGATGAGATAATTATGTGTAGTATGGAATGTGAATAAGGGATATTTAAGGATGATATAAATTTTGAAAAATATTTTTCAATACATAGGAAAGATAGTGCAAAGTGAGGATTACATATTTAAGGGGAGAAATCTATATTTGGAGGAATCTACAATTTTTACTTTGTATAATTTTGAGTACATGAATGAGTTTTTCCACTAATTCCAAAGTGGGGGAATGTTACTCCAATATGAATTTGAGTTTTTTCATTAGTTCAAAACTATGGTGAAGAATAAGGTTGGTTAATATAAGTTAGAGAAGTTGGTGAACCCTGACACTTAACAATTATGAACACCAAATGGAGTGTAAGTTAATAAGAAAAGTGATTACCAAGCACAATAGTAACTAAGTAGTATATGATTACCAAGTGAATACTATTACTAAGAATATATAATACTAATGAACAACATATTATTTAGCAAATGAAACAATGTTTACTAATTGACACTGCATATCCAAGTTTGTAAATACATAGAATTTCGTGTAACAAATCCTACAAAGCAAGGAAAAAGTTTACCAAGAATGAGACAAAGGTTAGGTTATATTTGTTGGGATTGATGCATGCTTTTATGGATCCCAAGGTACAACCGTAAGCCAATGAAATAAAGCCATAATGTTCTTGATGATAAGGATGAATAAAAATCATTGATTTATTTCATGATGCATTCCAGAAGTTTATAAACCCTAATTAGGTTACGTATGATGGAAGCCACATAATTCTTATATAAAGAGGGATCAAGAACAAACCAAAATGGTTTGAGGAATGATAGTTTGAATATCAAGCTAAGTTATATCAAAGCACAGATACCAAGGGAGAATGGGTGAAATATGTTATAGGGAGGTTATTTACTTAATAAATAATACTGGATCTGATTAGGAAAAGTAATTTACATATTTCCAAATTACTTTATTATTACTTTCTTACCATTATAGCACAAAATCTCCTAATATAGTGGACTTAATAGTTTTAGTGTACAATCTCATAACTGAGTGTTCACTTGAAGAGTGTGTTGGAAATATAAGAGGAGTAATTGAGAGGGGAGGGGTGAATCAGTTAACACAAAAAATAAATCCCAGATCCCTTAGATGTCAATCAAAACTGAACTCTGTTGTAACTCGGTAAACACTAAAATCACTCGGCAAATGCTTAACATGAAAATCTTAAGATATTACTTATTATTGATATTACTTTAACTTAATTGCAAACACATAAAAGGAATAACATGAACACAATATTTTAACGTGGAAACCAAATTTGGGAAAAAACACCAATTGCAACTAGTTACTCATTTCACTCTCCTGAAGTGAGCCATGTTAGGAGCCAACCCTATTAAAGGTTACAAAACACACTCTTAGGTGTGACCTTGTTAGAGGATTTAATCACCCTCTTTGGAGTGGCCTTGTTAGAGGTCTTTAGACAATTCAATAGAAATGCCACCTTGTCATTGGATTTACAAATAGTTGTTAGGCCAACTCTGTTAAGAGATTTAGATCACTATTACAATGGTTAAAGAGTAAAAATGAGATGGCCTAATTCCTAATGTAATTGAATTGCTAATTATAGATCTCAATTATTGCTTGTATACTTAATCCTTCTTGATCAAATTTATTTTTGCATCTCAACAAGGATATTCTACTTATCCTTCTAATTTGCTTCCTCTAAGCATCATCAAATGTTCCACTTATACTTCTTTTTCTAATCCTCGACCTTATATTTATATCTTATATATTGTCAAGTTAGCTTGAATACAACTTAGAATAATTAAACAAACAATTCAATTGAACTCAATATGCCAAAACAAGAAAATCCTTCATTAGCCAATCTTGCTTGGTAGATACCAACTCAAAGTGATTTTCCTATGTTTTTCAAGTGAACTTAGTTAACACTACATATTCAAAAAGTTCCTTTGGTAACTGAGTGAGATCGGTTAACAATGGTTCCATCCAACATTTCCTTCATTGAACAAGTTAGCTCGGTTAACACTCAACTTTAGAAAACTTTCCTTTGTCGCCCAAGTGAACTCGATAGACATTGTCTTTTGAAATAGGAAAACTTTGGAATGCTCAATAGACATAGGAAACTATCTTTAATGGTCAAGTGAGCTCAGCATACATTGATTGACAATGATATGACAGTTTGTGTAACATCAAAGACAATACATAATTAATCAATTGTTTCCAATAGAGTGTTGTCAAAATCCATTTACAAGATACACTTTGATAGGTCTTTGTATTACTCCTAATAGGATAAAATTACTCTTAATAGGATAAGTCACCAGAAGTGACATCATTTTATGCTATAACTGAACAATTTGTATGCTACACCAGTGCAGATTTGTGGGTGCCATCTTCATCGCACTTTTTCCTCTAACCAATGGTTTTTGTTTGACCAAATCTATGTGTTATGCATTGATGAATCTTGTGATATGATTATTATTACTTTTATTATATTTAGTTACTTTATTTCAATCATTAATTTATTTGGATACACATGCAAATAAAATGACAATGTTCAAGGGCTCAAAATATTTTGAGGGATTAAAGTTTTAAAGGTATTAATTCTCGCCCACCCTCCCACTCTTAGCACCTTATTGTTTGTTAACATTCCAACAGGTCTCCCCATAAAAATTTGGATGTACCCTCCAAAATTATGCCATGGATCTCAAGTTGTTAGGCTTTATACCAATCGTTAGAAAGTAAAGTCCACCAATACAACTAAGAGAGAGGGGAGGTGGGGGTGAATTGGTTGTGTGCTTAATTAGATTAAAATTTAACTTATTGTTGGAATTATTTAGAATAACTAAGAGGGAGGTGAATCGGTTATCCAAGGTCCAAATGTACAAATAAAACTTTTCAATACTTAACATATTCATATCCATAAAACCATATCATGCATGTATCCATTAGATCATCTAATAACTTAACTTAGTAGGTCACTGTCCTTGGTCAAAATAACTTTGTGGAAATGTAAACATGAAATGCCACAAACTAATTCACATAATTTGACACAAGGATTTTACATGGTAACTCAATTTTGGAAAGACCACCAGCAACATGCTACCCAATTTCACTCTTCTAAAGTGATGCCATGTTAAAGGGAAACCTTGTTAAAGGTTACGATACACACTATTAAATGTGACCTGGTTAAAGGATTTCAATCACCTATTAGGAGTGAGCCTTATTAGAGGACTTTAGAACATTCCATTAGAATGTCACTTGATAAAAGGATTTACAAATGACTCTTAGGTCAACCTTAATCCAAAGGATTTATCCAAAATAATATAGTTGTTAGAAAGTAGCAATAGGACCTGATCTAATAATACAATACAACTCACTTGCAGATTACAGATCTCTGGTTCAGCCCTCCATTCTACTTGGCATTCATACTCTTCATTTCTAATATCTTGTTTATGTTATAGTAAATAAGTATTTATTCTTTTACTTAAGTTTACTTAGGTTAATGCATTTATTTAATAGTTTTAATTGATGAGTTGTTGACAATGTGGGAGTTTGTTCCTATCTAAGTCATACTTGTCTCCTCACCTTGATCGAGGATATTCTACCTTTTGTGGATGTATACTTAGTTTTCAACCTTATCTTCTAGCACTTTCTAGCTTGTTCTACAAGATTCCTTGAGGCCTTTATATTTAGTCTCACTCATTGTAAATTCATATCATTGACATAGCAATTCCATTTTCCTATTGTGAAATATTTTCTCTTGCTTTGTTTTGCTTCAAGCTCTTGCTCCTTCGATTTCTCTTCAACAAGCTATTTGCATGCAGGTGATCTTGGTGCACTACGAAGTTGGATTTCATAAACTTCTACATGGTATCAGAGCCTCCCTACTAGTTCTTGGTTTGAAGGATTTTTGAAGTTGGAATTCAGAGACACAAACCCTAGTTTGTTTGTGATTTTTTTCTTCAATTGAGAGGACAAGAATTTTTTTAGTATTTGGAGAAAAAGGAGAAAGATGGTTTGACATAATAGATTTGACATTTTTTCGACTTTTTTCTTTATTTTTTGGAGGTGCGATAGTGGTGATTCAGAAAAAACAATTATAGAGATGATTTTCAAATAGTGATATCTCCCTCATACGGACTCATTTTTTCAAGCAATTTTTTTTTGTTTTGGGGTAGAAATTTGTGATCTACACATTGGTGTAGGAAGTTTGACATCTCTATTCCTAATTTTTTTGCAACTCAAAAATCCCATTTTTTGCACTTTAAAGGCTTCATTTGGGCTCATATGGACAGATATTTCAATGCTATTTTTTTAAAAAAAGTGCATGATTTATTGTCTACTTTCTAGATCTAGAATTAGTTTGGAGTAATATTGAGCTCCTATTTTTGGTGTTGAAGTAGAGGCTTCAGCTTCCTCCCTCTCTGCATCTAGAATCCAAGTTCTTTTCTTAGTTTTTGTGCTTTCTATAGTTGTTTCTTTGGTATTTGAGGGATATATTTATCAATTGTTGGGGGGAATTTTCTTTTCTGTAATTTACTTCAGAATAGACCCTTTTGCTTCTGTCTTCTTCTCTCAATGTCGGATCCTTATATGACTCGGCCCATGCTGCACAACTATCACACTTGCAAAGTACAAATTACTAGGCTTCTCATGTCATGAGGTTTATGGTCATGTCTGGATGAGAACCAACCTATTCTACAACACCCCTTTGAGGTTCTTCAGCATAGAAACAAAATGGATGAGGCCATGGGATTATTTGCATTAAACATTTTAGATAGTCTACTATTTCACTTGGATGGGTTGACCACTCCATAGGCTTATTGGACCAAATTTTAGACTTTGTTTGGCACAATGAATGAGTTTTGGGTACTTCAACTTAATGCATAGTTGACTTCATTATCACCAGATAGCTTTCCCACCATTGAAGACTTCTTTGTAAAGTTCAAATCAATGTGTGTAGTTTTGCAGGGATGTGGGAAAACCAAGACAAATGATGAGTGTATCTTTTTTATACTCTCAAAGTTGAGGGGATAGTATTAGATATTCTCTTCCACTTTCTACTCCACTATGGATGCCTTGGATAATAGACATCAGATGCCATCTTTTGAGACATTTTTTGATTAATTAACTCGTGAATAGTCCAAGATCAATTAGATGGATTCACTTACAGGTTCACAGTCATAGGCATTGCTTGCCAAGGATACACAGGAGCAGAAGCTGAAGTAGATATTAGATTCTCCTTCTACTGGTTCATCATCTTTTTCTAAGAAGGAGAAATAGAAGATTGAGACTCCTACTTATTCCTATTATTGAAAAGGATCTCATGGTGAGGCACATTGTTTTCATAAGAGATTTGATGGCTATGAGAAACATATTGCAGATTTGCAAGCTCTTCTTCAGAAGAGCACTATTTCTTCTCCATCCTCTTCTAAACTCATAGGGGTCTTCCTTTCAATCTTCTTCCATATCTTCATCCTCCACATTAGATTTTGGATAGGTTCATGCATTACAAGCATCCATTGCATCCCCTTCCCAGGTCCCTTGGATACTAGATTCAGGTGCTTCTCACCATATGACATCTTCTTATGGTGTCTTCTCTACTCTTTAGGCTTCTCTCATTCCTCATATTTGCATGGGGAATAAAAATACCCTACCAGTTTATGGGAAAGTTTTAGTTAGCATTCATGATGGCACCTTCAATAATGTATTGTATGTTCCCTCTCTATCTACAAACCTTCTCTCAATTTCTTAGATTACATGCAGTGGATCAGGGAAGACAATTGAGTTCACTATAGATTCAATCTTCATTCAAGATCATGCATTAGGATGTATTATTGCTATAGGGGTAGTCGATCCTTCCACCTATCTCTACACCTTATCACACTTTGGTCCACCATCTCCATTTTTGGAGCACACTTCTTCTCTTTTGCAAGAGCATCATGTGGTGCAGTTTGGATACTTGAACCTTTTTATTGTTCTTGAAATCCCTATTTTGACTCCCACACCACATCCAGTTGAGGTCTTTTCTCTTTAGCAATATTCTTCTTCTACTCTACCTGATCCTCCAGCTCCATTCATCAAGCCTCTAGGTGCACCTATTGCAGATTCTACAAAGGAAATTCATGATAGTGTCATCACACCTGCCTTGGGGATTCCCTTTCAGGATCCTCATACTTTCTCCTTTGAGCATCAGCTAGGCCTTCCAGTTTTCCCTCTTGTTTAGGGGTTCCCTTGTTTTGTTCCCTTGTTTACTCCACATTGGAGTTTCATTGGTTTGATTCTTTCTCCAGGGGCTCCATTATTCTAGGGGGGCTTTGGCATCTTTTCTATCTCTCATGGGGGGGCTAGTTGTACTTATGCTTTTGAGAGAGTCTCTTGAGCCATTTCTGGTGGAAGTTGTCCTTGGGGGGTCTTTTTGAGGCCTTCATTTTTTTAGCAAGTTTTTTCTTACCTCTTTTTGGGGCAGGGTTTTTCCAATGAGGTTTTCCCTCTCTCCCCATTTTTAGAGGTTGCATTTCTTTGCATTGTACATGGGTACCTAACATGGCCTTGTTGCTAGGACCCATTCTGCATTTCATCTTAGTTTTTGTGAGCTTAAGACATTCTCCTAAGTTGCACTTAAGGGGGGGTGTTAGAGTAAATAATTATTTATTAATTATTTATTCTTTTTCTTAAGTTTACTTAGGTTAATGCATTTATTTAATAGTTGTAGTTGATGAGTTGTTGACAACACAGGAGTTTGCTTCTATCTAAGTCATACTTATCTCCTCACCTTGATGAAGGATATTCCACCTTTTGTGGACATATGCTTAGTTGTCAACCTTATCTTCTAGCACTTTCTAGCTTGTTCTACAAGCTTCCTTGAGGCCTTTATATTTGGTCTCATTCATTGTAAATTCATATCATTCACATAACAATTTCATTTTCCTATTGTGGAATATTTTCTCTTGCTTTTTTTTTCTTCAAGCTCTTGCTCCTTTGGTTTCTCTTTAGAAAGCTATTTGCATGTAGGTGATCTTGGCACATTGTGAATTTGGATTTCATCAACTTCTACATTTTACCCTTCAAGAATTCAACATCTTAAGCCTTCTTGCTTTGTATGTTAATTGTAGTCTCTTCTATTTGGCCACCATATGAAGCAACACCCTAAACTTCTTTTCTTCCTTAGGTTCTTGCACATGAAAATCTTTACTTCTAGCTTGCTATCTCTATAAATAGAAAATTTTGATCTTTTTTCCTTCTAACCATAATCATCCATTTTAGCGTTTGGTAAGATTCAATGAATCTACCCACTTTTCTATTTTAGTCCCTCTAGAAACTTCTTCTACAATCTTTCTTGAATTTTCCTCAAAATAGTTTATCTTGAATTCTGTGCCACTAACTCATCATAATTATCTTCCACATGCTTCACATAATTCAAGAAATCAAATTAGTTGGGTTAGATTTGTCAAGTCTTCAATTTAACACTTTTTGTTGTCACTTGGCATCTACATTGTTCACTTGACAATAGCAATCTTCTGATGCTCGACCAACATTGGGTTTCTCAGCACCAACTACATCTTCTCAGCTCAGTCACTATTGTTATTTCCCTAATGCTCAACACATACTAAATTTTACTAATGCTTGACACATACTAACTTTCTACTCAGCCCCACTACTACATCTAGACCTAAATTGTGATGACAGGTAGTCACAATTGAGACATCCTACCGTTGCCCAAGCGACAAAACCAAAAATTGTTTCCTATTAGATAGGAATCACACTTTTTGCATTGCATATTGTGATGGAAATCTCATCTATCACAAGTACCACACCAAATTTTTTGCAATTTGGTAGAAGCCAAGGCCAACATGTTGTCATTACAATTCCAATTGTGATAGGAGACTATCATAATTGACATAATAATGGCGATCATATGTGAAAATAGTTTTATGGGTATGATAGCTTTCTATTGTATTGTTCCATTGCACTTGTGACAAATATGTGAGGGCAATGCTCTTATTTTTGATGGCATTCCATTGAACATGTCATCATAATTGCAATAGCCAATATATGAAAAAAATGTGTGTTCTTCTTTGTTATAAATACATTTTACTATTTTGATCACACATGTACATTGTTTAGCGCAAATCATGTAATTTCCTCTTTGGCCCCTCTCATGGAGATTGTGTTTGAAATTCTTCTAAGTTTTTTGATTGATACTACTTTTGCTCAAGCATTTCAAAAAGTGTTGCATTTCCATTTCCTTTTTATATTACTATAGATAAGAAGTTGAATGTCAGAATTATTTCTCCATGCACATTAAAAAAATAATTACAAATTTTGGCTTCTTGTCTATAGTAGTATAAAAAGGAAATGGAAATGCAACAATATGTGAAACACTTGAGCAGAAGTAGTATCAATTAGACAACTTAGAATAATGTCAAACACAATCTCTGTGAGAGGGGCCAAAGAGGAAACTACATTACCAACGCTTTGTTGGAATGTCCAAAATGGGAAGAGTACTTCTGAGGAGGGGTGGGGGGAGGGGGGGGTGCTGAATCAGATGTAACAAACTTTTTAACCTTTTCTAATCCTTTAAATCAAATAACTAAAAATAAATTGCATGCATGTAAATACATCAAATAGCCATAAAGTAAATACATGCAATAACACATAACATAAGATTTGGTAACCCAGAAACCCTCTAGGAATAAGAAGGTAAAATTGGGGTGGGGATGATATGCACAAAAATCACTGCAACAATAAATGTTCAATCACTTCTGATGGTCCACCCTGTGAAAGGCCTGCCCTATTAAAGACTTTACACTATTTCAATAGTGACCTGGTTAGAGGATTTACAAAAAAATTTACATGAAGTGTCACCCTATTAAAGGATTTACAATAGGTTGTTAAACCCACCTAATACATAGGATTTTCAATCACCTTCTCCAAAGGTTCTTCTACCTAGCTATTAAGCTAAACTATCAATATAGGATTTCCATCTTCTAATACAATGGCAAGAAAGTATTAGAACAATGAACCTAATAGTATGAAATCTCTAATTGTTGGATTCAGGCACTTGTTCTACTCCTTCTAACCTTTATCCTTTGAGATCTAATATCTGGTCATGTCTCTTCTCCCTTGTACTATTATGATCAATTAGATGTATAGTTGTTGCTCTGTTTCTCTAAGTCTTTCCTTCTTCACACTAAAATTTTACTATAATCTCCCCATACACTATTCTTATCCACTTATTCAAATGGGGTTTTTGACCTCCTTTTAAAGATTGTGAAGACTTAGGGTTAGGTATGGATCTATGATCCATATTGAATCTCAAATTCTCGCTCATTCCTTGCATTTTTCTCATTGGTTGCATGCCTTCTCCATTTTTTTGATTGGCTACATGTTAATCGCATAAGAAATGTAAAAGATTTGATCTTATCCTTTTTCTCCTTTGAAATCCTTCAATGTCAGCTCCAAAAATGGTTTACATCTAAGTTTGTGAGGGCACAAACTCATATGTTGATTATGTGTTACCCGACACACATACTATCCTAGATTTCTCAACACATATATGATTCTAGTTCACTCGACATATGAAGCATTCTAACTTGCTTAGAATCAATTGTGACTTAACACCTATATGTCACTCAAAACTTATACACTTCTTAGCACCTGAAGTCACTCGACACCTGTTGAAATATTGACTTGGCACACACTGTGGCTCGACATACATAGTGTACTCGACTTCAATGTAGAAAGTGATTAATTGTGTTGACACTCAAATTTCAAAACTATCTAAAGAGCAACAATCTCCCCCTTTGACATGAGTGTCAAAAACACTTAACTAAACATCACCAATCTATCCTTATGAGTACCTTATCCAAAAAATTTCAAAATTTGTTAAGAAATATCTTAACTCCCCTTGAGTTGTTTGTGCCTTGTCATTCTTGCAACCAAAATTTTGTGTTGAATGTGCCTGGTACTCTTTGTCTTCTATCTTGTACCTATATTTTGTACCTGTGTCTCTATGTTTGATATATTAGAGCTTATGGAGTTTCTACATTTTGCATCGGAGCTATTTTCCATATGATTGCCAAAATTTTGTATCTCCTCCTTTTGACTATAAATGAATGAAATATTGTAAAAAAAATCTATAGCATTCTCCCCTTTTGATATATCTTTCTTACTATTATTTCTCCCCCTATCTTATTATCTCCCCCTTTCCTTATTATTATTTCTCCCCCTTTTTGACACTTATGTCAAAGGGATTCTAAGGAGTAATACCATACTTAGCCAAAAAATTACTGTTTACCTCCATTATTGTTTTCAGAGCTGCATCCCAATTCTCCAAAGCTATGTCAAGTGACTTGTGTTGGATGGAAATCTTTGCAGCAAGGTGTACAAGTCCATCAAGTGTAGAAATATTTGGATCTTTCTTCAAAATTGTTTCAGCATATACTTGCTCCTTGTGGAGGACTTCAAAATGAAGGGTTATGGAGAACTGGATTTGCATCAATTTAATCTTAATATTTTCTTTCTCTGTTGTTACTACAGCTAACACCCTTTGTGTGTGAAGCAAATGTGCAAAATGCTTCTCACTTTGAGCTAGATCTCTAGGTAATTGCATGCTATATATTTTCAAGTTTCTTTCCAAGCTCATTATTCTTTGATTTATCTCTTGTGTGAAATTTGAAAAGTTACACAACTTCCTATCTAATGAAAAAATGTTTTCAAGAACAATTTTGGCCTTATCTATTGTCTTGGCCAACTCTACTTGTTCAAGTGCTATTACACTTGATATATTCTCATTCACCTTTCCTTGAAACTTTCTCTCTGACCATTCCATGAGTTTGACATTGGTATCTTGGTCTTCATTTGTCACCTGATCAACTATGTCTGAGAGTTGCTCTATTATTGGCTTGGCTTAATCTGGTGATTGCAAGTTGAAAGCATCCATGAAGATGTCCTTGATGTCATGAAATGCTTGCTTATGTTTGAATTCTTTCCTTAGTATTTCTTGCCTCATCCTTTTGTCTAATGCATTTTGCAATTCAGTCATTTGTGCTATTGTTATAGTCTTGGAATCATTGGAAGGAATCACAATATCTTCATCTAATTTAGGGTCTCCATAGTGAAGTACCCTAGCCACTCTTGTTGAACTCGAGTCTAGAGTTGAAAATTGCAAGGGGATGGCTTCAGTGCTTGACTTCTAAATGGTCTTAGTATGAGTGCCAGTCTTTGGTAATTCTACCAATGTCTGAATGGTGGCTTGCTCCTTTTCTTTTACTATATCCTCCTTCTCATCTAATTTCCTCTCCTCTACACTCGACATTTGATCAGTATTACTTGTTGCACTTGGTGGAGGTGGTGGTGGAAGCATCAAAACTTTGGTCCTAGTAGCTGTGTATGTGAAAGGTGGCTCTTGTGTTTTCACCTTTAATTTTTGTGGTGTAGCTACTGCTTTTTGGAGTTCATCTACACTCACCAATACAGGGCTTGTCCACAACTATGCCTATAAAGTAGATTGGTGAAGGATCTTGGAGAGATCCTCTATAGTAAGTGAATTGATGTTATAAGCTGACTTATTAGTAACATCTTTTATGATTACTGTCTCTACAGGTGTAGTGGTTACATGAGGTGGACTGGGAGGTGGCAATTGTGTGTCTTGCACATTTTGTTCTTCTTCTTGCTACTGATTAGTTGTTGCCATAGTTTCTTCTCCCTTAGATGATTCCTCTTCTTCTTTCTCCTTATTCTCTTCCTCTCCTTTCTCTTCCTCATCTTTCTTTTCCTCATCTTTCTTCTCTATTTCCTTTTCCTCTACCTCTCCTTTTTTCTCTTCCGCCTTCTTTTCCTCTACCTTCTGTTTGGAAATGGTTTCTACCTTATTGGTTTCCTCTACTTTATCATCAATAATTTTATAAATTGTTTTCCACAATTGTGTGGATTTATTTACAACATCCTCAATTTTGTTTTGGAGGATGCAAAAGGCTCTTTACTTGAGTGCAAACTTGCCACTATATTTCTTGTTTGCCTTTGTTATTTGAGCCTTTGTCATGTAAGGCTTCACTTTAGCTGGGGTAGATTCTCTAATCTCCCTTTCCATCTATAGACAATAATGCCATTTATTCTCAAGTATCTCATACAATTCCTTTGGCATAGTATTGTCAAGCTCTAGAGGTGTATTTTTGAATTTTTCCATCATGGAATACACATATTCCTCTACCTTATTCTGCTCTTCCCTATTGAGCTTATTGAAATTAAGAGACTTTAAATAATTTTAATCTGAAATTTTAATCTTATTACATAGTTTATTAATTGCAAATTTAGGAGGATGACTTACCACTTTAAATTGGCTAATGTCCTCTGATTCTGTCCTTTTATCATTTGTATCTAGTTGTGCCACATACCTTCTTCTCTTCTTGGGCTCTTTAGCAAGCTATGTAGAGGCTTTCTTCTTTTCCTTTGATGCTTCTTTAGCCTTTTGAGTAGTTGCTCTTGTAATGGCCCTTGTTGTTGTTGGCTTAGCTAGAGTTGGTTTGGTTTGAGTTGGCTTGGTGACCTTTTTAGGCTTGGGCTGAGCTGAAGGATGTATTTCTTCCTTTCTCTTATTTTGTTTGGAAAGTGTATGTTCTTCCTTAGCTTCTTCTCCCTCGACACCTTCCTCTTTCTCTTCTTTTTGGCCTTGTGTTAGCTCAACTGGTCCTTGCCCTTGCTCACCTTCTTCCTCACTATCTCCTTCTACTTGTTCTTCTTCTTCTTCTTCACCTATTTCTCCCTCAATACTTGCCCCAAATGTCTTCTTTATTTTCCTTACCATTTTATTTTTCTTCTTAATGGTAGAAGTTGTTTTCAATTTAGTCTCAACTTTGGACTTAACAACATCATACATTCCAAAGTGAGGAGTTGCCTTATCAATTTCTTCTACAAGAAATGTTGTTATTGCTGATGAGACTTCATCTATATCAAGCTCATATCTCAATGGCCTTAGCCATCTTACTCTTGGTATTGCTGGTTGAATATAGGTGTAATCTATTTCAACCAAGAAGCATATGTCATTGACATGTTTCTCTACTAGTGAAATTGGTATTCTCATTATTTGCTTCATAAACTTCTTAAAGTCTTCAAAATAGCTTGTCATATGTGCCTCAAAATTGTCACCCGTTTGATCAATGAACTCATTTATTTGTGTAATAGCAATTTTGTTGTGGTTCCAATTTACCTTTCCTATAGAAGGAAATTATTCCATAACATAAAAGAATATACACATAAGAACTGAGCCAAATTTACAATGAGCACCTTTTGATCTCCTTATTGCTCCTAGGTTCTCATTATTTTGTTGCAACAAGAGTTCTACCAAATCATAGGTGTGATCTTTCTTCACTAGTTTGTAGGCTACATCAACTGCTAGACATGGCACACTGATTGGTAGAATTTGTGAGATATAATTCTCATAGAAAAATCTAGAAGTGGATCAGTTATTGTATCAATGGTCATTCCCCTATTGTTCCACTTCGCTCCAGTATTCTTCTCAATGACCTCCTTTCTATTGCTTCTCAAGGTCTTTGGCCGATCTAGGGTTGGGAATCTTGTAACCCTATGAACTATTCTCTTAGTAATCTTGATAGGTCCTTTTTCCAACCATAGACATCCATCATGAATTTGACTCAAGACAATTCGTATCCATTTAGTTTTGAATCTTATAGGGTAGACTAGGGCATTTGTCAATCCCTTTTTCTCAACTATCTCAAATTCTTTCTTCAGAATCTTGTTCTCACACAATTTTTCATAAGCTTGGAATATTTCAAAGTCACTTATGGCACCAATTTTGTAGTTGTAGCACTTTCTAACATCTTGAACCATGACTACTTTAGGTGGAATAATGGATAATGCACCAGCTAGGTCATTTCTATAGGCAACTTCAGGGATTGGCCTGAATTTGGGCTATTTGACTTCATTGTTGACCAGTTGAATCTCATGACTCTCTTTTTCTTTGGGGTTTCATGAACTAGAGGCTATTTCATCAAACTAGGGTTTCAAATGTATTGAAAATCATAACTCTACATAGCTTGACACTTGATAAATACCTTTGAATTGATGAGTTCATGTTTTATTACTATTAGAATCTGTGCAAGTGGCTGTTAGGCTACTGCTTGATTGCTTCTTTACTCTCTTCATCTTTTCTCAGTGTTCAAATGATGTGAAAATGGACAAAATTCAACCTTATACATTTCAAAGACCTAGCATTCAATTCTTCGTGCATACAACTATAAATTCAACACTTGAAGAATTCAATATGACGCAGCTCCCATTGTAATTCATTTACTCAGCTTCCACTAGATTTATACTTCACTTGGCTTCAACTATTAGCTCAACATCCACTAGAACTTTGCTCAGCATCTAAGGTTAACTTGGAAGATTCTTTAAAGTTTTACTTAGCATCTTCTTCTCATGTTGATTTCTTCTTTGCAATATTCTTTTTTTCTTTGGGATTGATGTATGATATAGCTTTGTATATCAGTCCCATGCGTCTTTCTCTTGCTTAATTGGATGAAATGTGATCACTTGACCTTTTGGGTGAAGTGATCCCTCCATTAGATGTGTTGCACTCATCTTTATTCTTCCAAGTTTTATTCATTTGCCTTCTTATTTTTTCAACATCAACCTTCTCTTTTCCTTTGTTGACTTCTAGCTTAAGTGCTTTTGACTTTGTTGGGCAATTCTTGCTGATATGACTAGTCTTCAAGCAACTGAAACATGTAATTTGGCTTAGCCATATGCTATAACTTCCTCTAAAATGTGTCCTTATGCAATTCATAGGAATGTGTCCATACTCCTGACAATAGTGACAGCTATACCTCATGTTGTAATCCCAATTGTAGTGATGTGCATGGTTGTTTGCTCTTAGAGGCTGATTATGTGTCCATATAAGCTTTGATCTGCATTCAAATGCTCTGTGTCCATACTTTTTGTAGTTGTAGCAGTGACCTTCAAATTTTGATGTCCTCGTGGTCTTGGTTCTACATTCATGTTCTTGATGTCCTTGTTTTTTGCACTTGTGACTAAAACTTGTATTTATCGGCTTATCATGCTGATGATTGTTCTTGCTCCTCCACACATTAGAGGTATGTCCATTTTTAACATAGAAATGACAAGTAGGTTTAGTTTTCTTACCTTTATTGCTCCTTTCTTCTATAGTCTTGGATGATTCTCCTTGTTTAGTGCTAATGTAACCAAGTCTTAAAGTATCATTACTAGCCCTTGGTGATTTTAGCAGTTGCTCAAAGTACTTCATAGCCTCATTAGGCTTGTTGTAGCTTTCTGATATCTCCTTTTCTCTTTTTAATTCATTCTACAATTGTTCATTCTGCATCTTCAGAGTGGAAATTTCAATATCCTTTATGTTTAGCTCATGATGAACATTCATCATCTAATTTAAGGTGTCTAGCTGCATGCTTGAGATCTTTTCAAATTCAATTCATCCTCTAAGATTTGATATCTAGTCATGTCTCTTGTCCCTTGTACTATTCTAATCAACTAGATATATAATTGTTGCTCTGTTCCTCTAAGTCTTTTCTTCTATCCACTCTATCTATTGGTATTTCAATGGGGGATGTGTGTCTTCCTTGCTCATCTCTTTCTTGGAGGTTCCTGTTTCTCATATGGTTTTGGTCACAACTTCTGTTGGTGTGTCTATCCCTGTGGTTGCTAAGATTTAAACTCTATAAATATGTATAGTCCATCTCTAAAGTATGTTGTGACAAGGCTCATTGAACAAAACATAGATCAAACTAATATTCAATAGAGGTTAATTGAAATTAGTTCACAAAAATAAATTAGAATGCAATACTCTTATTTTAGTACTTAACCAATGGAGAAAGTGGTATCAATCATTGCCATTGTATCTTTATTTGAAATCCTCCCATTCTCATCCACCATGCAAACGAAAAGTGTTTTATAGCCAACAATGGAATATATCTTAGAGTATTTGTGAGGAACATCACTCAATCTAGTGTTATAACAAGACATGTCTTCCCACACTGACAAGCATTTTAGGCCCTTATGTTCTAATTATTTAGTGCTATAGAAAACTAAAAAGTGTATGGTCTCAAAAACAACAGATAATTGATGACAGAAAGAGGAAGTCTAGGAGTTTTTGGGTGTATAAGTAGGGATTCTAATGGAAAACTTAGATGTTAATGATTTATGATAGCTCCCAACATTTATGATTCACATTTTTTTGAAGTAAACTATAGTTTCTTCGAGTTCTTCCCTAATGTTTCCAAATTTTCATGAGTATAGTCATGATTTATTGAATTGATGATGAAGATGAGGGGAGTTTGTGGTTGGAACAACAGTGAATGGAAGGGGTGTTGATGAGTATCAAGTAGAAATCCTTCCTCATCAATATTTCTAATTATCCTAAGAGATCTAATCTTTCCAAATAGCTAAGATCACCAAAATGATCTGGAAGTTTACTTAAACTATCACACTTTGAAAGATCTAAATATTTCAGTGCTACAAGACAATGGAAATCACTGCACAATTCCTCCAATTTATTGATAATTTTAAGGTTTCTAGTGAGCCAAGTTTCCTAAAATTGAGAGCTAGCCTTAACAACCTCTTGCAATTACTCAATTCTAATATTTTTAGTCCTACTAGATAGTGAAAGTCATTACATAGTTCTTCTAAGCTCTTACAACCTGTTAAGTCTAAATGAAGATGCCCAATTTCAGTGATCCCATGGATTCTACATGTGATAAATTTGAGCACGTTTAAATTTGAAAGGTTCTGCAATGAAAATTATGAAGGTTATTTCACAACTCATCACGACTAAAGAGAAAAGTGGGAATCTATTAGCAAAGATAAAGTGCAGATTTATGAAGGCTTCTATGTAGAGATTTATGACTATATAGAAGACTATGCTTTCTCTATGGATATATTTATGAGTATATAGAGGACTATGGAAGGACTATAAATTGTGAAATTATAAATTTTACCTTCTTTGTCCATTAAGCATTGCATGTAATATAGACTTTATGATCCTCTACTTCCTCCCTATAATATTATTCAACGTAAATAAATGAGTTTGACTATGACATCCTTCTACATTGCCTAAAACAAAGAGATTCACATAGTTAGTTGTCATGCAATGATAGGTTGATGTTGAGCTTCACTTGGTTTTGAAAATAGTTTAATATTCTCTACTAATCAAGGCCAACCATGTGAAGGTGCAAGCTCATTTTCCCACCCCCCGACCCAACATCTACATTCCTCATTAACATCTAAAATTCATTCATTCTATTAATAAAATGTAACATTCATGAATTATCACATGATAACATTCATTAACACATTAACTTCATTA
Source organism: Cupressus sempervirens (assembly GCA_028749045.1). Classification (NCBI taxonomy): domain Eukaryota; kingdom Viridiplantae; phylum Streptophyta; class Pinopsida; order Cupressales; family Cupressaceae; genus Cupressus; species Cupressus sempervirens. The sequence continues at coordinate 855,687,411 of CM053785.1, read as the reverse complement.
GAACATTCACATTAACATTGAAATATAAGATTCATTAGAAAATTCAATAAAACATAAATGAAATATCTATACATAAACATCAATCATTATCAAATAAGTTAAATAAGTTCACATGAATCATTTCTTTTTTCTTTTCTTGTCATTCCTTGTATTTTTGTAGAGGCATATCCATGTTGTCATCGATATTTCTTCTCACCTGTGGATTTGCACTCGGTGTGCTTTGCAAAGGTTGGTCCTCTGCAATAACGAATAAAAGGGTTAAATTTAAAAAATTGAGACTTAAAAGATTTTAAAGAATATTGTAGTAATTTTTACGTTGTCCAACCACATCATCTTGCCCACCTACTGGCTTGGATCTCAACACACTCATCAGGAACAACCTATGCATCCCTATAACTACAATACAAGATGTTTTCTTAATCCCAAAATATTATAGTTAAATTTGTATCACTACACCAAATTAAATTTAACAATTTTTACTTGTATTAATACTTTAGAAATAAAAAATTGAATAGAGAATGTTTACTTGTATATACATTGATATTATTCTTCGTCCATCTCATCATCAAGATCATCGTCATCATTGACATTGTCACCATCACTATCTTGGTTTTCGCCGTTGTCATCATCATTATTGTCATCAATAGAAGCATCATAATCATGATCCATAGCAACATCATCATGATTAGTAGCAACATGATTTGCATCAAGAGTTTCATCAACTAACTCTCGATCATGATCCACTTCTTCCTCTTCCTTAGTATCGTCTTCTTCCATCGTATTATACTTTATCGATCTTCCTCTTGGATCATGTCTAACAACAAATGACCAACCTAATTTATTTGGAACCTTTGAGTAAAATACCTGCTCACATTGGCTTGGAAGAACATAGGTATTTCATCCCCAACTAGCTCAAACAACTTTGTATTAATCATTGGAAATATATTCTCATGCTCAATAATAGTTCTATTAGGATCATTTTGATTGAGTTATAGTTTGTACCATTTGACAATGAAGAGAACTAATTTGAAGGAATTAAAGTCACAACTAGTATATCAACCAAAATTCCATAGTATCAATTTTGAGATTGTTGAGGATGTAAGTCATTTTGAAATGAAATATCGGTTACTTGGAAGACTGCACTTATCCCATAATCAAAAGTTTTCTTCATTTCATCTAAATATTTGATGTGAAATTTATAACCATTGTAGAATATAGTCTTGTGGTGTTTCACCTACAATAATGTCAAACATGTATAAATTATTCCATCACAAGTTCAAAAACATATGGTTGATCAACAAACTTATAAGTACTTGGAGATCTCTTAAACTATATGCTAAATCTATTTCCTTTTGTGTAACATTGGGATCTCCATTAAAATGAGCTTGTTTAACCAATGAAGACATGAATTCCCATTTTAATCCATGATCAAAATGTTGACATCATTTAATCCATAACATCATCCGATCTTGATTGTTTGCAATAAAAAAATGTATTACATCCCACTCCTTAGCAGATGTACAAAAGTAAATAGATGATTTAGAATAGATTTATTTTTACAATTAAGAATGATTTAACTACAATAACATCTCATAATTTATTACCTTTAACTTTCCTAAATCTACCTTTCCCCATGAATTACTTCCCTTCAATTTTTTTAATGGAGTCGAGATCCCAAATGCAATCTATATGGGTCTTTGTTGCAAGATTGGGAAGATATTGAGTAACATACACCATCATCTGGTATGTCATATATCCCTCAATCATAGAACCCTTTGGACATGCTCTTTGTCAAACCAAACCCTTCAAAAATTTCAAGTGTCTCTCAATCATCCACATTGACCTAGGTTGTATAGGTCCACACAATTCAATCTCCTCAACGTGGTGTATGAGGTAGTGTTCTTGTGCATTGACAAAAGTTGAAGGTAAACACTTTTTCATTTCACATATTAGTAGAGGAAAATTTTTTCTTCCAATATTTAATATCTTCTTTATGGATTATTTTAGATGAAAACCACCTACAAGGGATTCAAGACACAAAAACATATAGAGTGATGGGGGCAACACATACTGCAACAATTGTCAACTGATCATTTCATTCTTTTCTAATGTAATACATTAAAAATTGAATGCAATTTCAAAAATATATTGTAAATACAAAAGACCATGACTTAACTTGATGAAGGTATGCTAATCATGCATTTTTAGCCCTGGGCCAAATTTACTTTTCTTTGATATGAAATTTCTTATATTTGTAGAAAATCCTATAGGAAATCTTATTTTTTGTATGACTTCTTTTTATGGCATTACTTTGTTGCTCCATTAATAACCAAGGGAGGGAACTTGCATTAATCCAGTCTCCATTTCTATTTGATTAAATGATATTTTTCATTGCATGATGGGAATCATGAATGTCACTACAAATTTTGTCAAATTTTTCTTTGTCATGCCTTCCATCCAATATTTTCCACAGTGTCTCTGTTACATTCTTCCAATATGCATGGTATCAAACAAATGCACAATTTGTAGTTTCTCATAGTAGGGAAACCTACTAAATTCTTTGGGATAACATTTTAGTCCCTTTGAAAGTTGGTCAGTACTAATGCCTTGAAGACCTCAAATTCTATTATATTCCAACTGCCATAGGTGAACTTTCATTCTTCATGGCTTTGATGTAATCTCTTCTTTCCCATTGAAAAGATGCTTTTTGGCACTTTGATACTTATGTTTTGTGTGGAGAAAGTGCCTATTCTCATCAAACACCTACTTTCTTAAACTTTTGGAATGATGAGATTCCATATTTGGACCACATATTGGACTTACAAATTTTTCCTTTATTTGAAGACCTACAAGATAATAATACAATTAGATTAAATATGTGTATTTTTGGAATTAGTATTATTGTGTACAACTAGATTTTAGCATAATATACCATAGAAATGTGTCAACCCTAGGGCATCATGAATTGTCCACACAAGCATTGCATAGAATTGAAATTTTTTTGTCCAATTGATCTAGAGATATCATACATAGTGAAACCATTCCATAACACCAACAATGTGTTGATAAGAGGTGCAATATATACATTCATATCTTTCACTTGGTACTTACCTAGTTGAATGAACAACATTAGATAATTATTGTGGTCATTTCACTCCAAGACTTATAATTACATGTAGGTAACAAAAATAATAATTAAATATCTAGAAAAATCATTTCCAACATAATATGCTCCCTCTTTATTGGAATCCATGGAGGAATGTTATTGTTGATAACAAAAATAGGTCAGACTGAGTAAACAAATCTCATCTCTCCATATGGATTGACATTGTCAGTTGCCAAAGAAAGCCTGAGATTTTGAGGTTCTTCTTTAAAGTGTGGCCACTTTTCTTCTATGTCCTTAAATTTTGAACCATTAGTAGGCATTCAAATAATGTCATCTCAACTTCTATTGTGTGCATGGTAATCCATAAATTGTGCCAAGCTACTACTCCTGAATAATCATTTAAGACGTGGAATAATGGAGATGTAATGAAGAACCTTGCGATGTACCTTTTTTGTCACTTGATCATCTCAATATCTTTTCATATGGCATTTGGGGAATTTTTTTCATTTTCATGTTCTTTATGATAAATTACATGATTTTTAGGACAAGCATCTATTGATTGATACTCCATTCCAGTATGTTTCATAGTGGCACATAATTCTTAGTACGAGTGAGAGAGAAAATTTGATGGTGGTAACAAATAGTCACCTATCAATCTATAGCAAAAAAATATTACTCATTAGTATAAACAATCTTAATGATACATATTTCACCTTTTATAGACTATAATGATGTCTATCAAAAACCTTAGCATACATGACATTATTATGTTGGATAAACTATTCATAACCTTCAAATTCACCAACAAGAATACAATAGAGAGAATAGTTGATTGGGATCCTTCATAAAGGGTTGTGTTTTCCTTCTCAAGTAGAGGTATATCATGGATGACCTCAATGTCATCCTCATCATCATCAGTAGTAGCAACAATAGCAACACCAGTACCAAATTTGTCATGGATCAATGCATTCATACCATCATCTTCAAATGTGTTTTCTGACACATGATTGCCATCTTCCATGGGACCATGATCTTCTTCTTCAATACTCACACCTCTATGTTCCTCCATATTCAAACCTCCATAAAAGAAATATAACAAACAACTTACCAATTGATGATAATCAAACCCCCCTTCAGTGTGACCATTCTCCCAACAATGTCTCTTAGCTATTTTGATTGTTATTCTTCTTACCTATAAGTCATTACAATGCTTACAAGGACAATAAAATTTATCATTACGTAGTCTTTGAAAGTTAAACAACAATCTAGTGATTGTCTCCCTACTTTGATCAAATTTCCTTGTATTATTTGACATGATCCTTCTTCATTAGAATAACTTATTTGTGTACCCTTATTGAGTTAGTTGTAGCCAATGCTCATATCTACACATATGGTTTTGAAAGAAACATTTGGTGTATTTAATGTGTATATCTACAAAAATATTGGACATGTTGTACTTAATGTTTGTATTTGCACATATGTTTTTGAAAGAAAAATTTAGTGTAACTAATGTGTATATCTACAAAAATATTGGATATGTTGTACTTAATGTTTATATATGCACATATGGTTTTGAAAGAAAAATTTGGTGTAATTAACATGTATATCTGCAAAAATATTGGACATGTTGTACTTAATGTTTATATTTGCATGTATGGTTTTGAAAGAAAAAATTGGTGTAATTAATATGTATATCTGCAAAAATATTGGGCATGTTGTACTTAATGTTTATATCTACACTATGAGGCCTCACCCAATCCACTATACTATAGATGACATAATTGCATCGTGGTACTTTTAATTTGATTTTTTGATATAGTTTTGAGACTATAGGGTTATGTCATTTTAATATCAATATTTTGATGATTTGCACTTATTAGAACAAAATTTTTATATTTAATGATTTCATTTCATGTTCTAAGCTATTTCAACTGCTTTAATAGAAACTAAATTACATAAATACTTGAATGTCAAATTGTAATGTTCAAATGAAAATTGGCACCAAAGGATAGATTTGGGTATGCAAACGAACCCAACTCACATGCCTTGTAAGTTAATATTCGTGAATTTAATATTTCATCGCTATGATAGAGAATAGATTATGAGGTTGTTCAGAATGTTAATCTAATCATGTTACATAAGAACCTATTATTTTGTATGAAATGATTAAACACATAAGGATACAATTTTATGATCTGATACTATTAGATTTTGATGCAATGTGAAATGTTAATTTGATTATGATGATTTATGATTTGTAGATAAATGTTAATTCGATTATGATGCTTTATAAGATGAGGATTATGATATGAAGATAAATGTAATTTGATAATGAGGACAACAAGACATATGGTTACATTCAGAAATTGGTTTTATATTATGATGACATAGTTATAAAAACATTCTAACAGTCTAAGGAATTAACCCTAGAAACTCACACACAAACCCCTCGTAATGTGATGAAGGGATATTGCTAGGAATGTCATTATTCTTAACTTGATTGAAAAGATATTAGTAAACAAATTTTCATATTAGTGATTTTCATTTAAATGCATATACTAGGATCCATTTATTTGCTTAAATGATTTAATAGATATGACTTTAGTGTTCATGGTTATGATAGACAAGTATTGTGATAGTGTATAGAATGGTAATTTCATTATGATAAGAAAGATAAATGTTGATACACATATTTTGATATTGAAATGTTTGAATAGTTTATGAAAATAATTAGATGGAAGTTAACTGAATAAGTTAGTGTGGATTAAATGATATTGGATTATTCTGCACTTATCTACATGTATTTTTATATTATTTCATTGGACTACTGACATTGAGCTAAGTGTGCAAGAAAGTGGAACCATGTAAATTCTTGGGGAAACAAGTTCCAAACCTTGTGAACATAGTTTAACCAAGGTGAATCTTTGGAAGATTCAAAAGCCTCGTTGTGAAAGTATTTTTCTTCATAATTATATGGTTGCTTGCTTGTGAATATGTTTAATCATATATTAGATGCATTAAAGGCATGCCAAGGAAAATGTAATGTATTTTTATGTGTGTCACTTGACACTTGTATAGTCTATGTGTTGATGAAATGTCACCTATAGTGTTGGTCTCAAGGTTACTCAATCTTGGTCCTCTTCCTTCTTTTCAAATTAATGCTTGAGTACACCCATTTGGGAGAGAGTGTTTGGATGGGTCACATCATGTTGCAATTCGAATTCAAACTTGACAAGGAGTTTAGGGGGTCTAAATGGGATCCTAAGGTGTTATTTTATTTTTAAAAAGCCACCCTAATGGTAGTATAGTAGGTTAGGGGCCTAAATTTAAGTATTTTAATGTTTTCCTAACTTTGGGAACCCCTTAAACAAAGCCAACTTGAACCAATTCGAAATTTGAGTTTTTCTGTGATAGAACCCTCTCAACCCCAATTGGTCAACCTTCTTATTTTGGAGGAGCAACAATGTAAGATAGGGAGGCTTGATGTTTCTTACTAAAAAAGGTTAGTGGAGAGTCTTTTAAGGGGGAACTGAAAAGTTAGTGGGTTGTTCACCCACTCTCTAATTTTAGAGACATCTAAGTTTTGGAGGGAGATTTAGGGGGCTCTACTACAACTATCCTTACCCTAGCTTGGACCAAGGTTGGTGGCTCAAACATGTTCTTTTGTTCTTTTCTTAGTATGGATAAGAAAATCTAAAAAGTGTGAAGAGTTATCTATGGATTATGCATTGCATTTTGAATCTAGTGTTATGATCTTTGTCATTGTGTTGTGGAGATGTGAATCTATTTTGTGCCTTTGGAGATCCTTTCTTGGTTTTGTTTTGTTGTGCTTTGTTTTTTTTGTTGTTGTTTCTTGTTTGAATGTGAGAGTTGATTGTGATTATGGGTGTGAAGGCTTCACTCACCCTTGGGAGGGCAGAGAAGCCTTGGGTGAAGTGCACAAGTTGGGCTTGACATTGTAGGTGAGAAAAGATTTTTTTTTTGCCTCATGATGAGGGTTTTATTATCATGGAGCATGGGCTCCATCATGGCCATGAATCTTGTTGTTTGGGAGGTATAAAGAGGTTTGGTAGATGAGGAGAAGATGGTTGTTTTTGAAGGCCTTGAGAGGCAATGTAGTGGCAATATGTTGTTTATGTTGTGGTGGCCTTGAGAGGCAAAATGCATTGGCAATATGATATTTATGTTGTTAGAATTTCTCCTCCTTGAAGAGCCCACCTTCACCCAACATTTTATGATTCCAATGGTGAATCATTGTGCAAGCCATGGAAGGGTGTTGATTTGTGTTTGTGTTGTGTATTCATGCAAAATTTTGTAATGTATGTGTGTAACCTGTTTGGTTCTTGTTTCCCCTGCTCAGTGGGTGGCTTCAAAGAAGCCTAGGTTGGGAGGTGAGCCTCCATGGTTCCTATTTTGTGTGAGTTATGTGCAAGTTTTTTGAAGATGTATGCCATGAAGTATTAGGGTTCCACCCTTTTCAAAGTGGAGAAGATCCCAATGTGTTAAAAATAAAGGCTCAATGTTCAAATTTCTCATTGTTCATGTTCTCAATGATCATGTTGATCAATGTTCATGCTACTCATTGTTCATGTCCTTCAATGTTCATGTTCCTCATGGTTTTGGAAAGTCTCTTGTGTTGCCTCTATGTGAAGTAAAGGGATTGTGTTATTGTTATCATTTGAATATGAAGGGGGAAGGATTTGAGAAGTGTGTACATATGTTCTTGTAAAGTAATGATCATTTGAAGTTTTATGTGTTATGAAAGCATTAGTATGAGTTGTAGATTTACATTGGCATCATTGTTACCATTTGAAATGTGAAAGAAAAGTTTAGGGAAGGTATATACTTTACTAATAAGAAAGAATTCATTATGAAATTTTGATGAAAGTTTCATTAAGATCCATTCTCTTGTCTCACTTGCATATTATTTACTAGAATGTTAGGTTAAGGTTGAGTGTTGTAAATATGAGATGATCTATTCAAGAAAAAAAGGTTTCATAAATTATTGTTACTTAAAGAAAATTTTCCATATTCAATTTGATATGTTATGAAGGAAATTTGTATGAAAGCTTTCTCCTTCTGGTATTTGTAGATGACTAATTGATAGTAATATTCCATAGATGTTATGTGAAGAAATACCATTGATTGTAATTGTGCAAATTATAACTTAGTTGATTGCTTACAATTCTTTTGTGCACCTAATAATTGGAAGGAATTGTTTTGTTGATAGCTCATGTTACATGCATGGAAAATGTATGGGGAAGAAAAAAAATAACTCTTTCTCCATCATAATACAGAGCAATAAAATATTAATAGAATATATCTAGAATCTAGTACATTAAATATAATTATGATAACTTTCCTTCTAAGATGAAAACTCTGACATAACCAACACCTATCTTATAGGTTGTGAAAAAAAAGAGTAGACTCTCAAGAGTCATGTGACTTTAAGTCACTATCACATGCACTTAAATATATATAAAAATATGCATATCTTATAAACCGAGAGTATTTTTAATAATAATAAACTTAGATCAATCAAGAAACAAAATTAATAATAATAATAATAAGATCAAATAATATCCTTCCCAGGCGTTATGCTATGTTCAAGCTGGAAGAATAGACTTAAAACATTACGCATCCCCAAGCACACACATTTAGTTTACCTTGGGAACTCACGCATGTGACTAAGTCTTGGGAGGAGAAACAACTCTGACATGAAGTCAGGCTCCTTATTCCAACCATCATTATCTTGAACTAAGGGAAAAGTGTCATCCTAAAATTCTAGGCACCTGCATTGGGGAGAGTAAAAAGGTTGAAGTTAATTCAATGAACCCAACACATATGCCTTGGTTAGCATAGATGAGATGCATAGGAGAGGGCCCACATGTTATGACAACATAGATTAATGCATGGCTAAGGGTAGAGAGGAATTCTTATTTGCTTGTTAGGTTGACCTGACTAAAGACTTTTTAACTCGAGATGTTGGAGGAAATATGATATATGTAAATATAGTCTAAGTTAAATTCCTTGGTGGAGGGATATGGCACGTGAGTCTAGGGATTGTAGGCTAGAAAATCGCTTGAAGAAGAAAATGTAGTGTAAGGATGTGTATAGGTGTCATGAGTTGATGGGTAGGTAAGATATTAAGTTTAGGTTTAGTTTTACTTTATATTCTTTATGGATCATCTTATGTTGGTAAATTATGTATTAGAGGATTAAATCTCAAATAATAAATAAGTGGGGAATATAGGTTAATAGGATTTGTTATTATTATTGATTGAGTAGTATACCATTGTGGGAAAGTTTGGGAATTTAAAATGTGTAATTAAGAGTAATATATTATTTAGTAATTTCAATATGTTAACATATAATCATATTATAAAGGACTAAAATAAATGATATAAATTAAGAATGGTAGGTACAAGTAATTTTAAGTAATACTTATTAACAATATTATTACCATTTGATGAAAAATTAAGCACGTAATAAAAATAAAATATTAAGGTTATCTGAGAGTTAGCATAATAGAAAACTTAGAGGCATAAGTAATTTTCAATAAGTTGGAAGCTAAGTGAAGACTTTGAATTGGTTAGTAAAGATTAATCCTTATAATAATAATGGTAATAATAATAACATGATTATTTTAAAAAAAAGTATTAAAAAAAAAATCTAGTGTGTCTTGCCTTGGTAAAATTAGGGCATGACATACACATATGGTTTTGAAAGAAATATTTGATGTTGAAACAACAAAAAGTTTTACAAAATTGATGTTTTACAAGAAAATGCACCTAAAGAACTATTAGCTTAGAAGCAAGAACATGGTGTTGAAACAATATAGAAAGTGCTTGATGTGAGAGGTCCACAAGTGAGGGTGTTGACCAATTTGAAAACTTGAGTGTTGAAATGAAAACTATCGAGGATCAAACACCTATGCTAGAGTTATAACACAATGTGAAATTGAAAGCTATTAAGGATCAAACACCTATGCCCCTTGTCCTCTATCCCCTTCCCCTTCATTCCTCTTGTTTGTAACTCCTTATCACTCCCTCCATTATTCTTCTTGTTTGCTTGAACATTTAGGGAGTTGTTCACATGATCACCTTGGAAATAACATTTGCATTTGCTTAAACCAGTATATCCTAATATCTTAAATGTCAGTTTCTCATATTGTATGTTCTTTAATTATCTTCTTTCTCCTTTAAAATCTTACATGCATGGGGTCTTTAAAGAAAAAACACTTTTCATAAGATTCTTACCCTTCAATTTATTGCATTTAATATATTAAGATATTAAGATTTGTCATGATCACCTTGTAATTTGTCATGTATTGCATCTACATTTGCTTTGAAATTTCTTATAAGATTTTTTCAAGGTTGGAAACCACTTCAACATCCTTTGCATGGTTTAGAGGTAATGTCTTTGTGGTAGAGGCTTCTGCAAGGGAATGAGCCTCATGATTATGGAATTTACATAGAAGTAGAACTTTCTTCTTCAACTCCTTTCACTCAAATCTTCACTGAAGTTATTCTTCTAGTGGTGAGAATAGCTTCTACAAATTCTTGGAAGTCAAGGGACCCTGAACCTATGCTACATTTTTTGGAGACATGGGAAAAGTTACTACTGGATTTAGTACTTCACAATATTTTGGATCATATAGTGATGCCCAAATTAATAGCAGCGATAGGTACTTGGGATCCTCATAGGGAGACTATGTTAATACATGCATGGTTACATCCTTGGCTTCCATTGTTGAGCTAGCATATGGAGCCTTTATATCCAACCATTTTTTATAAGTTGGAGAATGCACTTCATGTTTGGCATGCAAGTGATGCATCTTCATATGCAATTTTATCACCTTAAAAAACTATATTTGATCCTACTAGCTAGGAACAACTGATTGTTTAAATTATTTTCAATTGAAAAATTATTTTTCTGTCTTCAAGTAACATAAATCCTTACTTCTCCTAGTTGTATTGTTTCTTTATTGTTATATATTCTATAATAGATTTTCTATTTCTTTCTCTGTGTTTTTATGATGCATAGAAAAACCCATATCATCTTAGGATAAAACTAAGGAAAGTGGTTGTAAACATATAAATACAACACTCAAAAAGGAGTTCAATTAAATAAATAATTTGTGCATCTGATGCTATTTAATGAAATACTAAACCAACTAATCATCACATACTTATAATAATCAAAGTATGCACAAAGTAAGATCTTGGTACATAAAATTTCTACAAAAAATAGAGGGAACAAAATTCAAATATGGAGTCATATAGTATCTAACTATAATTCTAAATTAAACATAATAACAAATACATCCCTATTTACAATGTAATATCATTCTGTGTATTTTGTTAGTCCAAATCAAAATCAATAACCTTCTTTTTACTATAAAAACTTTTTTTTAGTCAATAACCTTCTTCTTTTTTAATTTGGGAAGTAATCCCCTTGAATTGGGCATACCATGTTTTCTATCCAACTACAACTAGGACAAGCACAAAAAGCTTCTAGAATTGTTGTTTATATACCCAATGAATATTCATGCACATCCAATTCAAAAGTTGCTACCATTAGATCTCTATGTTTCAAATAATCATATAAGAATTTGGGTTATGGTGCTCAAGCCATGTGCACTCTAAGCCTTATCTTATCCTGGATGTCAGCTAGATACATTCTATTTCTCCTTTGATTAAATTTGCAAAAAGACTTAATCCACACATGCCTTTCAAGAATCAATTACATTTAATGTTGAGAACATTGAAATTCTTTTTATTAATGGTGGAATTTAGTTTTTATGATTACAAAGTAAACTATTGGAGTGAATGTGTTTCTTGATCAATATTAGTAGGCTAAAGAGTAAAAACTCATCCATACCCCAAAATGAGCAAGGAAATCAAAGACTTAAGAAAACAAAAAATAGAGTATATCTTAGAAGTAGAAGATCACCTAGTGTTTAATGGAGCTAAGAAAAGAGTCTAGGGTTGATAAAATTGAACTAATTTTGCATAGCTCATGCTTTCAACTCTATTTCTTTTTCTATTCAACAAAATAGAAAGAATTTGTATGGTAAAAATAATAATTTTGTGTATTTTGTGTATTTTGTAATATCTGCTATGATATGTTTTTATAAAATTTCTTGCGAACTCTGCCCATTTTTTGTGGTCTACATTATTTTTGTGTAGGATAAAAAGGTAAGTCAATTAGCATGGGTTGAGTGAGTTTTATTGTTTTAATATTTGGATTTTGGAATATGTATGTAGCTAGATGATTTTTTCTTCATTTTTCTATTGTGTAGATTATATGTAATAAGCACCTTAAGAAAGATCTCTTTGAATATATAAAAAGATACATGTTTAGAAGGAAATATAAACACATACATGGGTAAGTGCACCAAGTTGTGGTGCCAAAAGGGGGGTATAAGTGGACAGTTTTTTTCTTAAATCAACAATTTTTGAAGTTCAACAAGAATTTGAAGATAGTTATGCTCAAAATTTTAACATATGACAAAAACAAAAGTAGTAGTCCTTTGAATCTAGTTTCTAAACTACTAATTTTTTTCAAAATGGTTTAGTTTTAGGTCCTCCAAAAGGGGGCCACAAAAAGTGGTACTATTTATTCTAAAAAATATAACATAGAACAAAGTGTGGCCCCCCCTAAAATTTTAACTTTTTTTTTTTAAATTCTTTAATTGCTCTGGTCAAAAGTTACCTAACACTATGTAGTTTATCCCATATTTTTTGGGTAATTTTATAATGTGTATTTTTTGTAATGAATTTTTAAATTAGACACATCCCAAAAACATGAAATATCTGTGTGCTCCCCCTAGAAATGATTGAAAACTAATCCAAAATAAAAACTTCTTTTTTTCAAAGTGTGTAGAATGGAGTCTAGTTTCTAAAAAACCAAGTTATTGCAAAATTCAATGAACGAGCTAAAATCTATAGCCCAATTAGTACATGTTTGTTTTTGATAAAAAATGGACATACATTAAAAAAAAATTATAATTGAAAGGCTTGCATTAGTTCAAATAAAAAATAAATTATATGGTTATATAGCTAACATAGAAACTTACAATGTCATGTAAATTGATTTTATCGATGCTCAACCACGAGGAAACTTGAAGGAGAGCACACAAGAAAAATCAATCATTTTTTGTATGTTTGCAGTAAAACACGTCTCAAACCAATTTATAGACTCCAAACCTTTGGGTTGGATCCCCAAGGCAAAACCAAACCATAGGCTTAGTAGAATGCAAAGCTTTGAATAGCATGTGCACCCTATAGTGCATGCGCGCTATAGTGCGCACGTGCTATTTAAAGCTTTTTAAATTTAATTCTTAATAGCGCATACATGCTTTATTAAAAAAATTATTTTAAAAAGTGCATACGCACTATAGTGCATACACACTATAGCGCAATTGCAAATTAAGGGCACGTAGACCACAAGGGCATGACATGCAAATGAAATCATAGAGTAAGGGCACAACATGACAATGAATCACAAAGCAAGAGCATGACACAACAATGAAATCGTAGAGCAAGGGCATGACAACAAAATGTAGAAATCATGAGGGCTTAGCAAGAAAATTCACTAAGCATCGATCACAAGGGTCACCACAATGTTCACATCACTTTACCTCTTTCATACGTAGCTCACTCCACCTCTTTCATGTGTAGCTCTCCACAATCAAAATCAAGTGGAAAATGATTGTCATTTTTTTTTTTTTTTGTTTAAGCTTGTAAGGTCATCACAATTTTGGTGCCAATTTTGGTATTGCAATGATGTTGGGAAAAATTTCAAAAAAAAATGAAAATCACCACAAAATGCAGACTTTTCATTGCAATTTGACCCCAAATGTTGTAGTGCCTGAACTAAAATTTTCTTAGCTTACACTATTTTTTTGGTAGGCTTGGTAGACAATTCTTATGAAAATAATTCTTCTTGGCTTAGCTAAATTAACCATTTAGTTTAGGCTTAAGTAGATCAACAAATATACATAATAGAATCAATGTCTTACTTGGTCTTAGTGCTTCTTGTATACACTAAATAACTCAACCTTTCTCTAGGTTTCCTTGTCATCTTCTCTTTTCAAATCCTCTTCATCAATCAAACAAATGATAACATTCAGACCAAAAAAGCAATTGTCTCACCAACAAGTAGCAGGTTTGACATCATTGACAAAATAGTTATTATTCCATGATAGATTCTATACATCAAAAAATCTCTTTTCAACATTTATTAAGTGCAATTATAATAACCAAAATATGTAATAATCATAGGATAATAAATATGCACAAATATACAAGATTTGTTAACTAGGCTAACCCTTGATCAAAGGAAAATCCTTGGTGGGAATGGTTCTCATAAGATGATGTTCTTATATAAATGTTCCCTATGAAAAGATGTGACATTTTCAGGAGCCAATTTAATACAATAAATACATATGAGTCTTTGTTAGGATACTTTGAAAATTCATGTAAAAATATTCTAGCCCTATCAAGATCTATCTCAACCCTATTAGGAGTTGATACAAACTCAACTTAACCCACTTTCTAGAACTATCTTCACAAAACAATTCTCTAGGATAAAATATCCAAGGGTGAATGGACTAATACAAAAATTTAGTTTCCTATATAGTTCCTTTGAATTTCTTAATACATCTTTAGCATCATCCTCTAGAATGATCTTATCAAATTCTCATCCATATACCAACTGAAGTTCACATATTACACACAATACCAAAATCACACCTTATAACCAAGGAAAAAATCTTTCCTTTATACCAAGTCCTAATTATTAATTAAGTCAAAATGTGAGGGATTTCCCAATGTAAAATGAATAATATAGGACCACACTATTAGGATTAGAGCGTAGACAAAAATAGAAATTACATGCAATTGTAAACAATATCAAAAAATAATAGATCACAGAGAAAAGAATATAAGACACCAATATTTAATGTGGTTCACCCAAACTCTAGGCTACATCCACCAAAAAACAAGTCCAATATTATAACAATCCATTGATTACAACTTGATTACAATCTGTAATCCCTTATAGCTCAATACCACCACAAGAACCAATTTTTTCATCACACCTTATGAAATAATCCCTAACCCTGAGCCCTTTTATACAAGTATTTTTTCTACTTTAAGGTTAAAACTAGTTACAAAATGTCAGCCATAAATTGGTGAATATAAGCAATAGCCAATTGGCAAATAGTAGCCCAAAATTTTGTGCCATTGGAAAATGGAAAATAGTAGCCCAAAATTTTGTGTCATTGGTGAATAATAGCCCAAAAATTGTTTATGAAGTATGTAGAGTACTTCCCTAATCAGTCACAACAAACTAACACTCACTATGATATTACTATTAGAAATAGGTAATACTGGGAGGGGAGGAGGGGGGTGAATTAGTATTCGACAAAATTTTTCCCACAACTGAATATTGTTAATTACTTTATAAGATGCATATGAAAGTTAAATAAAAATGTTGAATAGTAATAATGACCATACACAAAAGGAGATCATAACACCATATTTTGTTAACTAGGGAAACCTTGGCCAATAGAAAACTTTGGTGGGGATGGTACCCACTAAATGATCCACTAAAAAAAAGTATCTTATTAAGGATGTTGACCTTATTAGGAGTCAATTAACTACATATAGTGTCTATATCCTTGTTAGGACTAGATGTTGTTAAAATTTGCAACCTTGTTAGGAGTTGGTATATACAATTACAGAATGTATGCATGATAAGCCCACTTCCCAAACATGTAATATATAGTATAGTTTTGTGATACAAAAATGAGATATATACAAAAACCTCTTACTGTTGATATCTTTAATATCTTATCTTACTTTCACTGTACTTTGCATACCTTTGATCATACACCAAAACTCGCATCATACAACTCACATATCACATACAACTTTCACATCACTTTGCATAATATAATATTTCCTTTATACCTTTACATTTTACAAAAATTTCCCAGCTGGCCTTCAAGCTATCACACACTTGGAAATATACAAAAATAGATCTTTCCCTATTAGGGTTAACATCTAGCATTGCATCCCTAACTAGTTAAATAATTATTTCATACACAAAATAATTATTTAACATGTAATTATCTAATTTTTGTTATGCTTTGTTCATATTTATTGCATAACTCCTTCAGTACTATTTGTATAGACTTGCACACTTAGTCATGTCATCCTAACATATTGTATTACATGTCCTTAAATTGGAACATGCAAAATATCACTATCCCATCCATACACATCAAAATTGTTCATGCTCTTCTTGATAACTATCTAACACTTAGACAATTTTCACATCTAACCTTGGAATTATTATCTATACAATGTGCAGTCTTCTTACCATAAGATATATGTTTCCATTAATGACAACTCTAGCTTGTCCTAGTTAGTCATATTTCCAGCAATCACCCCCTTTGGCATTGATGGAAACATATGGTAAAATTGGCCAAGTCCCAAAATGTTGATCAAAAGCTTTCTTCAAAATTGGCCTTTACAAAATATAAAAAATTAAAAATTATGTGGATCATATTTATAACCATCTTTCCTTGTTACTCCTAATACATTATACTTTGCATAGATATTACTCCCCCTTAGTACATACATCATATACTATACACAATCTTCCTTATACTTCTCCCCCTTTGACATCAATGACAAAGGTATCAAAATCTATATACATGTCAAAATTGTAATTATTTACCTCTTTATTAGGTTTATAATAGAGAAATGTAGTCTATAAAGCCTACCTTCAAACCCTTCAAGTTCTTCTCCCAAGTATCTTTCACTCCCTCTGAAATGCTAAGGAGAGCGCACAACCCATGAGATGCAATTTCTACTACATTCAAGTATGAGTATATAAAATTATCAAAGGAATTCTTAGCTTTTAGGCATTCCTCCACTTGTTGTTCAAGTATACTTATCTTCAAAGATAGATGTTATGTTAAGAGTGAGAACCTCCTGAAAATTATTTCCTTGTTTATCTCTATGAGACTTATCTCATCATAAGTCTTACTTATCTTCCCTTCAATGTCTTCAATTCTAATTTTCAATTTTTGAAGTTGATCTGCTAGTGTTTTGACTTCATCATGCTTCCTCTATAACTCATCATCACTATCCTTTGTAAATTAGAATGACATAGAGCATTTGGTATATAATGTATTTCCTTCAAGCTCTCATCTTCTTAGCTTCTTGATACAAGCATTAAGAGCTCGTAGATCATTCCTAATGTTCTGACACACTATTTTAAACATTTGAACATCATGCTTTACTTTTACTTGAACTAATGCTACATCTAATAGGTTGATGAATTTAGCATCAAATTCTTGAATCATTGCCTTAGTTGTGTCCTTTGGATCATAATCTATCATTTTCACTACAAGTGTACTCTATAGGTTTTTAGTTACATCCATGATATTTTTCTACAAACTCTTTACCTATCTATTCTTGATGATTATCTTATTCAAGGATGATATTAGCTCTAGTCAATCATCATCATTTGAGCCTATTAGAGCTACAAGGGTAAGAAATCTGCTTGGTGCACTTGTGTTCTTATCATCTTCCTCTTTCTTCTTCTTTTCTTCCTCCTCTTTTCTTTTCTTCTCTTCATCTTCTTTCCTTTTATTTTCCTCTACCTCTTTCATTTTTTTCCTCATTTTTTTCCTTCTTTTTCTTTTCTTCTTCCTTCTTCTTCTTCTCATTTTCCTCCTCCTTCTTCTCTTCTTCTTCCTTATTGTTGTTCTCATCTTCCTCATTTGTCTTCTCTTCTTCTTCCTCCTTTTATTACTCTTCTTCTTTCTTCTTCTTTTCATTCTCTAATTTCTTCTTTCTTTGTTCTTCCTTCTTCCTTTTCTCATCTTCCTTCTTTCTTTTCTCTTCTTCTTCATCTACTTCTTCTTTAGAACTAGAACAACCAATGATATTGCCAACAATGTTGGTGCTATGATTCTTAAAAGGATCTTTAGTTGTATCAATTATGATCTTAGTTCCAACAACCTACATAGTATCTGATCCAATTATGATTTGGGGTGCTAATGTTGGTGCTTTATTTAGGGCATCCATCATCTACACAATTTTTTTTTTAGTTTCTTCATTAACATTCTAGTAGTTTCCTCTCATTATTAGTATATACCTTTTCTTATTTCTAAGATAAGGTTATATACTCTTCATCAAACTTTCCATATGATCTTCACTATCAACTTGGCATAATTTTCTTATCTGATTTTGTCTATTATTTTTATCCTCATTGGTCACTCTCTTCTATTTGTTAGCCTCTCGTAAAGGTCTTTTGGTATTTCATCATATCATCCTCAAATTTCTTTTAGAGAATGATATGTCTAATAACAACATTTTCTAGTTCTAATTCTTCAATCCCTATATATAAATAATAAAACTTATACAATTGAACAAAGTTTCCTTCATTAATGATGGCATTGTTTACCTTCTCAATTTTAGGCTTCCAGGCCTTCCTCTATAATTGTGCAACTTCTAGTTGCTTCTCTTTTGTCTTCTAAAGCTCTATCTGACGTGGCATCCTCTTACTAGGTAGGTTGGGCATTATTTCCCTATGTCTCTTTCTAGGTCCTATTGTCATTTCCTTCATTCTCTTCTTCCTAGGGGAATCAGGCGATTCTTGCTTTACATCTCCAAGTCTGACTAATTTTATTTGTACCTCTACCATTTCAGCTTCCTTTTATTTTGATTCCTTTGTTATAGGAATAGTAGGTGTGATGGGTGCCTGTTGTTGTGAGATTTTTGCATAGTGGAAAATTGGTGGGGAAATAGGTGTTGTTGTAGTAGGCTTGACCACTATCACTCCATATGTTGGTCTAGCAAATGTGAAGGGTGGTATGTACATCATCCCTTGTTGACCAAATTGTCTCATGTTAGTGATTGTTTTCCTCATTGCTTGCTTCCTCAACTAATATGTTAGCTTGCTCCATAGTCTTCTTCATGAGAGACTCTACCTTCTTCTTTGTTGACTTATCTAATTGATCTTGGCTTGTTGATTGGATCATCTTTTAATATATTCCCAATCTATCAAATTCCTCATCTTTATCTACTTCAAGGATAGTCTGGGTATATCCTTCTATTTCCTCTTTAGTGATTTCATACCCTAAGGGTTCAACATACAACATCCTAGGCTCTATAGCCTCAATATATGGTGGTCTAGCAAATACCAAGGGTGGTATGTACATCATCCCTTGTTGACCAAATTATCTCATGTCAGTTATTGTTTTCCTCACTACACTTGCTTTCTCAACTGATATTCCAGCTTGCTTCATAGTCTTCTTCATGAAAGACTCTACCTTCTTCTTTGTTGACTTCTCTAATTGAGCTTGGCTTGTTGATTGGATCATCTTTTCATATATTCCCAATCTGTCAAATTCCTCATCTTTATCTACTTCAAGGATAGTTTGGGCATATCCTTCTATTTCCTCTTTAGTGATTTCATACCCTAAGGTCCAACATACAACATCCTAGGCTGTAAAAATTCTATCGACCATAAAACAAATGTCTTCCTTGTACTTCTTTTGTAAGAATTGGTATAGCTATGATACCATGAAGAATTTACCTTATGGAAAAATAATTCCAAGATCAAGAAGCACAAGACTAGCACAATATAGAACAAATAATGTATGATCATAACAATATGAGAATGAATAACTAATTATCCTTGGATATCAGATTATTCAATAATTGATAATTGACATTGTATTGATGTACACTAGAAGTGTCTACATATAAAGGCCTATAAAATGCTTCTAGAATGTCTAGGAGTTAGCAATATGATAAGTCTAACAACTAAGCACATGTCCACTGAGAGTGGATTATCCTCCATTGAGCATTGGAGTTTGTGCGATGATGAGAGGATAAGCTTACATAGGTGTATCACATAAAAAGATGTTGTAGACACCATGTGCTGAAATAGAGTTGCTAACTCTTGTATTGTCAACATGACAACTCATATGAGTACACAAACTCCTAGGTGTTTAACCTAATAAATAATAAAATAATGCATCTATTCTAAGTAAACTTAACTAAAGTGTATATAATAATTATTTACACTAACACCCCACCTTCAGTGCAACTTAGGTGAATGCACTTAAGCTCACAAAAGCTATGATGAAATGCATAATGGGTCCTGGCTACTAGGCCATGTTAGGTACCCAAGTACAAATGCAATGCTAAAGTGTAATAAAATGCAATCTCTCTAAAAATGGAGAAAGAGGGAAAACCTCATGGGAAAAACCCTCCCCCAAAAAGAGAGATAAGTACAATAAAGAAAGATGCATGTATGGATGGAGTAATCAAGACCCCCCCATTATGACATACATCATGCATATTCAATAGAGAATCCCTCCATGAAATCCCCCCTAGTGATGGATCTCCTAATGATGAGTGCTTGAAGACAAAAGAGAATCCAATGCCTACAAACAACATTTCTCCCTTTCGGAAGAAGATACACCAAGTATAGGTGCAAGTATGTATCCCATTGTGGATAGGAAGATGAAAGAGGGATCCATATGTAGTATGGTGTAGATATTGTCTCTGAAGTCTGCTCATATGTTGGCAAGTCCTTGATGAATGTGGATTCCATGAACTAGTCTAGTGAATACCCAAAAGAAGGTGGAAAACAAGGTAACATGTCCATGTATGAAGTTGAATCAACCTCCAAATATGATGAAGCATCCTAATAGGAAGATATGGGAAGAGAAGCAATGTAGCCTCCCCTCAATGATGAATGCACACCCATGAAAAAAGCTCCTTGATGACTGAAGAAGCTACACCATGAAAACTGAATGATGTTCCTCCTTGTAGGAAGAAATGGTGTCATAGGTGTAGTAGAGAATTCTCCCCAACTGGTAGGAAGAATCCTCAGAAGATGTAATTTCTAAAGAAACTAAAATACAATCTCCAAACACTAATATGTCTCCTCTAAAGTGAAAGAGTTCTCCTATAACTACTATAAATAAATTTCCACAATCAAGTTAGTCTCGAAAGAAAGCTCAAGTGGTTGAGGGTCAGACTATGCCCTCACAACGAGTGAAGAAGAAGTATCCTCAAAAGATAGAAGATCGATGTCATCAATGATGTCTCCCAAATCTTCAATGTAAGACTCCACAAATAGCCCTGCAATGTCTCGAAGGAAGTCATTCTATGAAGCTGAAGTAGAAAGACATGGTATGTCCTATTGTACTAAATCAAGATCATCTATGATTGGAACTGGATTAGTTGAAGCAATAGGAGCATCAGGAGGTAGGATCTCATCTAGAGTTCAAGGTACTATAACTAGAGTGACTAAAGATAGAATGTCTTTTAGAAATGGAGGAATTATTGGATCTTCATATGCTTTCCAAAGAGCCATCCAAATGTCATAAGGATCATTGAACTTGTCAATGACTTTAAAGCACTCAGCATTGAAACTGAAATAAATGAGGTCCTTAATTATTTTAATAGGTATATGATCATCAAAGGGAAATTCTTTGGAACATAGATAAGGAAATACTTCCTTATGCTTTCTTCTTAGATGATCAATTATCAAGGCACTCCATTTCTAATAGTTCCTCTTTGTCAACAGGTCTTACACGAAACTGACATGTGAAAAAAAAATTCCATAAGATCAATAAATGTATGCAAACCCCAAAATGAAAAAATAATCAATCAACCCCTCCTAATGTATGATTTTGGCACTTTATACTTAGTGCATTTTCAATAGCTTCTTGTCAATTTAGGCCTTAGTGAACTTCCAATTTGTTGTTTACAACCTCCTCTTGGAGTTCAAATCTAGAACTTTACAATATAGCTCAGAAATACAACAATTTTGAAGCAATACAATGCAAAGAATGACATATTTTTGAAAGTGGTATTTATGTCCACACAAGCCTATAATATGATTGTAGATCTGGAAAGTAGACAAAAAATTATTCACTTTAAAGAAAAATGAAACTTGAAAATGTGTCCAAATGAGCTCGTACTAAGCCTTTGAGGTTTCAAAAATTGGGATTTGTAATTTGTAGAAAAATTCAAGAACAAAGATCTCAAACATCTTGCACCAATGTGTGATCACAAAATTCTAATCCAAAACAAAAACAAAAAATTGCTCAAAAAAAGGAGTCTATATAAGGGAGATATCATTGTTTGAAAATCACCTCTATAATTATTTTTTCCTAAATCACCATCGTCGCACCTCCAAAACTCAATTGACTCTAGATTTCACCTCAGATGTCTAATTTTGATGAAACAAAAGTCAATTTGGGCATTTTTTGACCTTTTGAGTATGATGCCAATATCTAATTTGCACCAGCAAGCTCTAATCTTCACCTGCCAAAAATCTCTCCTATTGGCCTGATGGCCAAAAAAATTCCATAAACTAATGCAGATCCAAAAAAATTGTAGAGATGCAAATAAAAAATGTAGATCTAAAAATTTAATTGCATAGATCTGATGAGATCATACCAATTTTTCAAATTGGGCCTTTGGGTTCTAGTTCACAAACAAATTTTTCCTCTATTTTGACTATTGCCCAGCACAGGCAAATTTATAGTCAAAAGTCACCAAATTGACTCTCCAAACACAATGGTGAGGTCTGCTTTGGCTCTAAACACTCCCAATAGCTACAAATACTTTGTATCTTGAATCAAGGTCCTTCGAGAGGTGAAGCAAAAATGGTCTCCAATGGCTATGAAATGATGCTCCTATGGCTCTAAAATGATGCTCCTATGGCTCTGATACCATGTAAGAATTTGGTATAGCTATGAGACCATGAAGAATTTTCCTTAGGGAAAAATAACATCAAGATCAAGAAGAACAAGACTAGCACAATATAGACCAAATAATGTATGATCATAACAATATGAGAATGAATTACTGATTATCTTTGGATATTAGATTATTCAATAATTAATAATTGATTTTGTATTGATGTACACTAGAAGTGCTTGTATACAAAGGCCTCTAGAATGCTTCTAGAATTTTTAGGAGTTAGCAATATGATAAGCCTCACAACTAATCACATGCCCACCAAGAGTGGATTATCCTCTATTGAGCACAGGAGTTTGTGTGATGATGAGAGGATAAGCTTACATAGGTGTATCACATAAAAAGATGTTGTAGACACCATGTGCTGAAATAGAGTTGCTAACTCTTGTATTGTCAGCATGAGAACTCATATGAGTACACAAAATCCTAAGTGTCTAACCTAATAAATAATATAATAATGCATTTATCCTAATTAAAATTAAGTAAAGTGTAAATAATAATTATTTACACTAACATCTTTATCATGTAGGGTAGAATTCTAAATCTTTACCTCATCTCTATCTAATATGTCTTCACAATTATATTTGCATTGTCATTTAACTTCTCAATAAAGTGTTTTTTATATACTTCAAAGGTTTTATCCATTGTGCTTCTATCACTTCTCATTATAGCTAATTCTTACATGAATGGGAATATTTTGATTAGGTGGAAAAACATGTGAGTAATCAAATATTGTAATCTAAACTGACTATTTTTTACCTTCTTGATCTTCTCCAAGTTTTATGTCAGTTGTGCTCTTAGAATTTTACACAAATTTACCTTTTCTTTGTCAACATAGATATTGTAAGTTTATTGTATAAATCTAGGTGCCATATCATTTACTCTTAAACTATAGATATCCGATATGTTATGATTCTTCTTAGAAACCTAACATCATCTTTTTTAATCTTCTTATTACTATCCCTCTTGCATTGTACACAGATTTACTATTGTCAAGTACTAACTTCTTGACATTATTCTCACTAATTGGAATATTTTCTTCATTACAAATCTAGTAACGTCAAGAATAAGGTTATCAGAGATGTCAACCACATTATCTCCTAACCAAAATTTTCCATCATGAATTCTACTTAATATCACTTTAGTCCACACTTCATTGTCAAATTCATAATAGAACATAAATTTAATTATGTCATTATCTTTCAGATATTCATAACCTTGTTGATAACTCATGTCTTGATTATAGATATTTTCAAATTCTTCTGAAATGTGTTACTCTCCTAATATCTCAAATTTACTTCTTAGATAACTACACACATCTTCCAAATGAGTGACATTCTTGAGCATTTTTTAGAATGCAGTGCTAGGGTCATTAATCACACACTTAATAGGTTTTATCTTCATTTTAGGTACGACTGTCTTCCACATTATGAGCTAAAGACTTATCCATCTCTATACTTTAATTCTTAACAGAATTCACAAATCAAATCCTTTCTTAAGAGTAAAATACCTCATTTTAATATGTAACTAGGGCTGCCTCTTCTTTACACCTAAAAACTCTTCAAATCTCCTTCAATTCTTCTATCAAATTGCTCTTGATTGCTCCTTAATTCTTCACATAGTTGTATGATACTCATAATCTTTCTCACATGACTTATATGTTTTCATACTGATCTCTACATTAATTACACAACTACTCAATCTAGAAAAAAAATTGTCTTTGTTAACTAGTAAACTTGTTTTCATTCGTACATCTTCATGCAATCTCCAAATGGCATGTGCCATTAACAAGAGCTTCCTCTTAACTTGTTCTACCACATATTAACTTCACAATCATTTAATTGATCTCCAACCTCAACTATGTATTTTTGATACTCGATCCTTAATGCAAAAGTTCTTAATACAAATAGGATGAATCACATACAATTGTTGACTTCAATAATATTTTTTATAAACTTGATGGATCTTTTTCCTTTACAAATACTTCTTTGAATTATTTAACATGTTCTCTCAGTTCATCTTTCTAACTTTTGTTTTTGCAATCATTCCTTCTGACATTTCTATTATTGTTCCTTTTGAGATTTGGATTCCTATCGATGTTCCTCATGTCATTTCTGCAAAACCTTATAATATGACCAAATATTTTGCATAACTAACATACTAGTGTATTCCTTCTCTAATTAGGTCCATTATGATTAATTGGTTCTATGCAATTCCTAGCAATGTGTTCAAAATTGTTACACTTGTAGCACACAATGTTTCTCCTTGTTCCATTTGATCTTTCTCCTTCATTAGATCTTCTTAAGGATATCCTTATTTTATTACCTACAAGATTACTATCCCTAAAAATTATACTATTACTATTATTAGTATCAAACTTAGGTTTCTTACAATCAACTTTATTATGAGCAAAATCATGACAATTATAACAATAGAAAATATTGATAGGTGTGAATGACTTACCTATACAATCTATCTTCATGTGACCAACTTCATTACATATAAAGCATCTACCTTTGAATTCATTCCTTACCTCTTTAGGTGGTTCAACTTGCTCTATTTACTTAGGCTCATAAAAAAAATTAGTTTGATTTACTTTCTCAACTTATTTAGGTACATATTTAGATTGACTTGGTTCAAGCTCATTCTAGTCATTTTTCTTAGGTTCAGGGGTTTCAACAACTAGATATTGTTTCTTTCTTGCTTTAGATTTCTTTGCTGATTTTTCTCCAATGAAATATCCAAGACTAGTCTTATCATAGGAAGGTCTCTAATAAAATAGTTGCTCATCATTCTTCTCACTACTAGGGTATAACTTTTCTAGCTATATATTTGGCTGGGTTAATTCACCTTTCACAATAGTATTGTATTATCAAGTTCTTCATGCTCTATCTTGATGGAATCAATTTCAAAGGTTACTTTTTTAATATGGGATCTTATATCAACATTTCTTAGACTTTAGATCTGATTCAACCTTGCTATCATCTTTCTTCAGACGTGGTTTTAGTTCAACAATCTTCAATTTATGCTTTAGAATATCATTTTCTTTTTTTGAGATTGTTACCTCATCATTATCTTTTGTCTTCCCTTTAGTTTCCTTTCTATATTTGAGATGATCAATCTTGTCTTTCAATTTCCCAATGTATTCTTTTGCATCTTCATGTCTTTCTTTTAGGTTATCTCTTTCTTCAGTGATAAGATCAATTTTCTCAAGGGCGTCTTTAGGATTCTTCTTTAATTAATCCATATTCATAGAGATCTTACTCAAGTTGTTAAGACTCTTTAGAGTATCTAGGCTCTAATACCAATTGTTATAAATCTAGGTAATATCAAGCGAGGGGGTGAATCATATTCTACAAATTTTTTCCCATTGCTGAATATTGTATTTATTTTATAACATGCATATGAAAGTGAACTAACAATGTTGAATAGTAATAATAACCATACACAAAGAGAACTCATAACATCATATTTTGTTAAGTAGGGAAACTCTAGCCAAGGGAAAACCCTGGTGGGGATAATACCCATAAAATGATCCACTAAGCAAAAGTATCATATTAAGGATGTTGACCTTGTTAGGAGTTTATTAAGTACATATAGTGTATTTTTCCTTGTTAGAGGACTTAGCCCTATTAGGAGTTGGTATATGCTATTACAGAATGTATGCAAGATGAGCCCACTACCCAAACATGCAATATACAATATAGTTTTGTGATACAAAAATGAGATAAATACAAAAACCTCTTACTGTTGATATCTTCAATATCTGATCTTACTTTCAATTTACTTTGCATACCTCTTATCATACATCAAAATTCACATCATGCAGTTTACATATCACAAACAACTTTCACATCACTTTGCATAATATAATCCGTCCTTTATACCTTTACATTTTACAAAACTTTCCCAGTCAACCTTTAAGCTTTCACATGCTTGGAAAAATACAAAAATAGCTCTTTCCCTCTTAGGGTTAACATCTAGTTTTTTTCCCCTAACTAGTTAAATAATTTTTAATAATTCTTTAACCTATAATTACCCAATTACTAATATGATATGTTTTGCTATGTTCACTGTAGGGCCCATTTTTCATTGCACCAAAAGCCATGACTATTAGTGAACATGGAACACCACATAATTAACCACCTATGGGCAAGGGAGTGCGTCACATCACCCAACAATCTCCCCCTCGACGCTCATACTAGGTGCTTACATGGGTCAGGAAGGCACCGGGGAGATTTGAACCCATGACCAGGCCAAAAATAGGCCCTGATACCAATTGTAGGGCCCATTTTCCATTGCACCAAAAGCCATGACTATTAGTGAACATGGAACACCACATAATTAACCACCTGTGGGCAGGGGAGCGCATCGCATCACCCAACATTCACTACCTTTACTAATGTGTATTACATAACTCCTTTTGTACTGTCTGAATAGACTAGCACACTTAGCCATGTCATCCTCACATACTATACTACCTATCTTTAACCTCACATGTTCCAAATATTACTTTTTCATCCATACACATCAAAATTGTTCTCACTTTATTGGATAACTATTTGACACTTAGATAATTTTCATGTCTAACCTTGGAATTCTTATCTATACAATATTCCTTCTTACCATGAGATATATGTTACAATAAATGAAAACTCTAACTTGTCCTACTTAGCCATATTGCCAACAATCATAAGGCACATTACACTATAATTTTTACTTTCCAAAATAACATAATCAAAAGTTGGCTTCTAGGGAATAAACCACACATTATCCTTCAGTAGTGTACATAGTATGTTCTCAAGATACTTATACCATAAACATGTCTTTAAGAACTATCCAAAATCTCTTAACTCAATTTCACATTGGTTAAAATATATACCTACAATAGCCTATTTTTGGCACACTAGCTTGCAACTAGTCTTCACTAAATCAATTGCAACTAATCCAATTCCTCATATTAATTTCCACAAAAATAGATATAGCATCCAAACACCTAAATTCCAATTCAATCTTGCATAATGTAATTCTTTGATATTTAAGGTTGTTGATCAAATCTATCTCTACGATGTTCTACAACTTGTCTAAAATATACAAGAATACAAATATGTTGACATTAATGAAAAACCAAGTCATGAATGCAACACATAAGAAATAAATCCATGTGCTAACCACTAAATCATCTCCAATAATCTCCACCTTTGGTACATACTTGATATTCATGCAAGCAATTGTATGAGTTGTAGTATGTTTTAGAAGTTGCTATTCTACAGGAAGATTATGTTATGTGTCATGATGTTATGTTTGTGTTAGATACTATTGATATGAAGCATTGAGTGAGTTATTTTTTATGATATCAAACTAGGTAACTGTTAAAATAGTCATGTGATAGATAGTAAGTGACTTGAATGTTATTCACATTGGCAATATATTTATAGGAGTAGGCACAAGATATGATTATTAAAAATGTTTAAGAAATGTAGTTATGATAGCAACTTATAATGTGGATAGGTAAAGATAGTAAGTTGGACTAAAAGTGGTGTTAACAGTATGAATAGGTAAACAAGAAAAAATTCTTGAGCAAGTGATGAAGAATTGTAGATTGGTGAAGAGATTCAAAGTGGTATTAAGATTGGTAATTGTTTTCATGAAGAAGAAAGGTATTTTCATGTTATGGAAAAAGAATTAACATCAAATTTCCTAAAGTGTGCATTTGAGGTGGATTCTTCAAGAAGTTTATTTTTGGTCAAAATAGCTTGTCAATTGGTCTGATTTCCAAGATAAATTCAAATGTTTCCTAACATGTTTAGAGACAAATGGCTTATGAGTGGTTAGATACATTGTATCTTGCCTAAGATGATCTAAATTATTCGTATCTTGGATCTAGGGTTCATTCTAAGGTGGTGGAAAGAAGTTCTACACATTGAAAATTTTATGGAGTTAAAAAATGTTGATTACAAATTGTGGAAGGATTTGTTGACAAAGAAGGTAAAGGAGTCCAACAAGATCAAGCTAGGGAAAAGTATATGCTATGAAGAAGTGTCTCAAATCTTAATACGTTATGATCATGCAGAGGTAGTGGAATTCTACGTATCACTTTATTTATTGTTTTCTAACCATTGTAATAGTGAAATCCCTCTTGATGGTAAATCCTAACATATTCCTATTGTAAATCCTCTAACAGGGTGGAATTCAAATAGAAAGTTTAAAGTCCTCTAACTGGGCCTCTTTTGATAGGGAAAATATCCTAATAGATCTAAAGAAAAATCTTGTAACCAAGTAGTACTTAATAATGATTGTGTAACCCTTAATTAGGTAAGCTCCTCACAGGGAATATTACAAAAGACTACAAATTTTGTGACTATCATCTCACACCATGGTTTTTGTTGGTCTAACTTTTTGTGTAACAGAAGTCTTTTGTCCAATTGTAGAAAAGTCAGATTTTTATCTGTAAGTGAAACATAGGGTTTCTGGATAATCCATCCATTGGCTAGCCTTTGAAAAAACCTTATGAAAACCCTACGTTCTTTCTATTCATAAATTGTTGGGTGCAAAATTTCTGAATTTTCAAATGAGACAAATATTCGGTCACCTTTTATCTTCTGTGCCCCTGAGATGCCTTTTCTCTCATATTTCCCCAGCCGTCTGATCTAAGTAGATCTACCATTGTCGTTACCTTGCTATGCAAACATGGTCACTTTTTATGTATGGCAAGGTAGCGAATGCTGAATAATTTATAAAACGGGACTGCAAAATGAAGATACGGCAGTCAGAGCTTTGTTTTTTGACTGATTTATTGTTTAGGTACACGTTGTAATTACCATCAAAACAGGAAAGGGGACCCAGCAGAATGTCTGAAATCAAAGCCAGAATGATGATTTTTCTGATACTTCGCTATCTTGCTATCAAGAGCCGGTGACATTGCAATTTTTCAGTAATGTAACTAAACCAGGTGGCATGACAAGTGATAAATGTCGTTGTCAGAAGCAGTTTAATAATAGAAATAATTGTCTGATGACCCCTTGCATTTCACGGTGCCCAAATTCATTAAAATGTCAGAGCTTGCTACCTCGCTATCAAAAAAATTAGACACTTCACCGTTAGCAAAGTAGTGAGGCCCCGTGAAATTGAAGAGTCAGTGGGACCTTTGGTGATGTGGGATGATAATTAGGACTGAAGTAAAATCTTGAAAGGCATCAATTATGCAAAATTCTATATTTCATCAATGCCCTTCTGATCAAACGTACAAAGAGATCCTGAGTGTCAAATTGGAACGAAATCAATAGTCCTCGCTACCTCACTTTGAAAATTTGCATGCTCTTTAAGCTATGCGATGTAGAAAATATGAATCAAAAGAATACGTGCAATTTCCTCACCCTTGATTAAACATATGATCAATGGTCATTGTCTTCTCACTATGAAGAGTTGTGAGGGAGATATTTATAGTGACATAGTGAATAGGACCCACCACCTTCTTTTTGAGCAGGCCCAGTAACATATCATCTAACTGATTCCAGATCAGATCGATGGTTATCACTGCTTCGCTATGGCAAGGTGCTCGTTCTTTATGCATAATGAAGTAGCGACATGCTAACACGTGTCCTCAGTTGTCAGTGGTTTTGGATATAAGTTCCATCAAGGAAATAGTTATGTACATGGTAAGTTCTCATTGGGTGAATTGATTAACATGTCAAGTGCAACACCTAGTTGTTCTCTTTGTATCACATGATCGTAGGATTCTTGAAGATCAACGGCGCAGTTTTAAACACAGAATGTGGTGCCACTCTCTATATTAATTAGACATGAAAGCATCATCTGTGAGAAAAAATAGAGTATAATACAGAGAGATTTCATCTTACGCAAGAAAATATTTTGAGCCATTCTTGTGCATAAGAAATTATAGAAGGAAAGTGTGCTGAAATCTGGCAAAAATTGTGAAGTTGTATGTTCGCAAAAAGTTTGCAGAAATACAGAGGAAAATAAAGACAAAATTCAAGTAATTAGTACTACCATAATCTTCATAGGCTTTTCAATTCTATAAAAAATAGTCCAAGATGCCTCCGAAGAAGGGATTTTCAGGTCAAATAAATTATTTTTATAGAAATGTGCATGATGATTTGCTTGAGTTGCTCCCTGAGTCCACTGTAGAGACAGTGCAAGTTAAAAGGTTAACCTCATTGAACCCTAGGCTAAAGATAGCTGGTGGATTGTATGATAAGGGTAATTGGGTCCAGGATGCTCAAACTTCTCAAACTGGTTTGAGTTTGTTCAAAAAATGGTTTGCAAAAAGGAAATTGTATGCCCCCCATGCCAATATATGGAATTTTGATCTTGGAAAGCTAGTTGTTCCCAGTGTCTTTATGGATTATGACCTTCTTGAAGCTGTAGCGAAAAGTTATGATCAAGCAACTAAGGTAGTGAGAAGAATGGATGGTGAGCATTTAATTACCATCAGTCCAAAATAAATTAGGGAAGTTTTCAATCTAGGACCTCTCACTAGGTATCATGTGCCCATTGATTTGATAGAGTTAGAAAAAGAATATATGTCCAAAAGGGATGTAGTTAGACAAGGTGCACTGAAGGCCCACGTAGGCAAAATTGGAAACCTACGAGCAATAACAACATCTTCTAAAGAACCTTTCAAGAAATCGTGCTTTAATGCTAGGGCAGTAGAGATATACAGGACCTTGTGCAGAGTTTTCGGAGAGGGTGAAGAAGATTTTATTCCTGTGAGCTTCATGTATATGATCACCCAAATCTCCTCTTTTGGTGTAGAAATAATTTTTGATTTTGCATCTTACCTGGCTAATGTGATTCATAATGGATTGGTGGGGATTGCAAAGGACAAGGTGGAAAAGGTTTGGGGTCAGTATTCCCTATTGCTGCATATGTTTTTATTTAAAGGGGTTACATATTTTGGTAAAGAAATGGTTTTAAATAGGGGACAAGAGGGGGAAGCACTACCAGTTTAGTTATGGAGTGCAGACATGACTGGGGAAGCAGAAAATGCTAGTTTTGTTAGATTTGATAAGCACTTTGCTTCTAAATTAAGATGCCTTATATTGAGTGACAATCCCAGAATTCCAAAGGCAATAATGCACCTTGTTAAGCCTATGGACAGACCCCATAGTCTAAAAGTTTCACATAATTGGGGAGATATCATCCCATATCTAGTCTCAATTGTCATTAGGATTTATGGATTCAAAGGGACACCCTATGTACTACCCTATTAGGTGCCTTTAAAGGTAGGAGTAGCTGAATTTTTATTGCAGTTGGGAGGAGTGGAGGAGACCTTTTTGCACAAAAGGGGAACAAGATCAATTTTTCCTACTTGCACTGTAGCTCACCAGTTTGTAATAACTAAAGAAGGGTGGATCTTCCTCTACAAATTTTTGGATTAGTATAAGATGGCAGTATCTCATGCTCATTTTTGTGACATGGAAGGTTTCTTTAATTCTACTCTTAGACATAGGATCAAGCTTCGTCGAAGTCAGCATGAATTCTATTTCCCTGAAGATATAATAAGGAATGAATATTCTATCCAGGAGCAAGAAACAAAGAAAGAGAAATGAAGAGTCTATTCAAAAATTTTGGATTTTATTAAATGTTTTGACAAGGATTACAGTCCTCTTAGTAATGTTGCAACTAATGCAGATGGAATAAATAAGCTCATGAGTACATTCTCAAAAATAATGGAGGTAATGAATGAGAAGAAACAACATTTTATTGATTCTTTTCCAGATAAAGCCAGAGAAGTTATAAGGAAATTGGGTTTCACCCCTAACATAGGGGCAGGTCCACTAGTTGTGTGAAAGAGGACAAGATATATTGTTATTCAGGATCAGATGCCCATTGTAAACAAAGAAAAATAGATAATTGAATCTACTAGTACTGTCCTTGAAGAAAGACCCCCTGAACCTTCTCCCAAAAGAAGAAAAATACTAAGGGAAGAGGAATCCCATGATAAAAGTTACTCACCTTCCCAAACTCCAATGAGAATTTAGGAAGAGTAGCTCACCAATGAGCAAATTGAACAAATGGGGTCACAAGGAGGAGTTTTTGTTACTCAAGAAGAAATTGATGAAGGGAACCCCCAGGAGCCTCCTGTGTTGAGTTTTGAATTAACTGTAGCAGATTTCAGAGGAAGGGAATTAGACCCTATTTTGGAACAAGCCAGTCAGAAATTTTTGTCTAATAACAATTTTGTAAAATCTAGGGCTTTCCATAAATTTGCATGGAGGACAAACATGCACATTTTTTAACAAAGATGTAGGAATATGAAAATAGAGCATCCAGAAATGGATGAAGCCTCTATTCAGAATCAAATAAAGGAACAAATGATACAAGAGTTCTAGAATATAACCCCTGATGAGGGTAGACAGATGGTGAAAGATGCAAATATTTTATTATTGCCCAATTGCGATATTCTTGATGCCTTAATTTTTAATTCTGTGTCAAATAATTTAGGATTACAAGATCCAAATAAAGAGGAATTCCTGGGAATAGCATTCAGTAATGATCAAGCTGCTCTTGTTATGTGGTCATTAAGAAAAAGATCCAGGACTACTCCATTATAGCCTGATGATTCAGGACAAATAGGGAGTATCATTGTAAGGAGGGTCACTGATACTTCACATGTACAGGCAGCCCACATGAATGTGGACTATTCTAAATTTTCCTTGGTCACTGCAGAAAAAGAAGAAAAGCAAATGACTAATCTGTAGAGTAAGTATGAAATAGTGGTGGATGCCTACAATAAAGAAGTAAAAAAGAGAATTGAGCTAGAAAATAAGGTATCTCAATTAGAGAAGATACTTGGAAAAAGAAAGGTGGGAGAATCTAGTACACTTAGAATTGCATACCCTTCATGGTCATTTTTTGGATCAACCCCTATCATTGAAATACCTGACACCCCTGAAAGGCCCCAATTCTATACTGCAGAGGACTTTGAAGCAGAAAAAACCAAATTACATGAGTTGCAGATAGAATTTAGAAATCAACAGGAAGAAAAATTAAAGCAGGGTGTGGTATATTTGAGGGATAAAATACAATGGTCAACTTTTTATGATCAGCTAACAAGAATTGTAACCCTCATGGATGAGTTGAACAAAGATAAGGATAAATTGACTCTTCTTGCACAGAAATGGAGGGAGAGAAATAATGATATTATAATCATATGTATATCTGCAGTTCAAATGCCTTATCATCAAGTTGAGAAGATTTTTGATTTATTAAATAAGCTAGAGAATTTTGATGATGAAAGAGATTCTTTACAGAGAAGATTAACACTCTGTTTTTCCCAATATATGGCTGAAAAATTCACTTTATTCTTTGTGCTTTAGAATCTGGTCATACAATAAAAGAAAAGTAAAAGTGGAAAAGGGAGTTGGATGAGTTATTTAATGAAAGAATAATAAACATCATGAGTGAGACTGGCCACTGGTTCTGGGCAAAGACAAATGAAGAGCTAGTAAAAATACAGTTATTTTATACTGCTCCGAGAAAAGAATTTGATGATTTAGAAGAAAATAAAAATTCTTTAATAAAGATACAAAAAGAGGCTCTAAGTTTTGATTGGCCAGATGATGATGCTTTTAATAAATGGAAAAATTAGTTTATGGAACAGATGTCAAGAGACGATGAGGAGGAAGATGCAAAAGTAACAGTTACCCTCGTAGTTAGTAATGAAGACATGGAAGATCCCTAGGTTAAAGTAAGTTTGCAGGTAACTGAAGATGACACATCACTTTCAGACCTCATGGCTATGTACTCCGAAGATGAAGAATGATTGTAAGATTAGATCATATTTTCTTGTCTCAACAACTAAGAAGCATAACAAAAAGGGACCCGCCAAAGAATTGTTTGATGTAATAAGCCTTTCTGTTATTTTGTTCTTGTCTTTTTGACAGAAGTGTATGTGAGTGCCTTTTTAAAAGGACACCTATCATTTGTCTTTAGCCTGAAGCTTGTTGCATCTTACACTATTTAAGTGAGATCCCAAGGCTAAAGAATGGTCTGAATTCTATTTCTTCTAAGTATTGTGCTTAGTCTGGTTTTTTGTCCAAATTTTGAAAGCAAGTTTGTAATGTATTTTTCTATCAATTCACTGAGAATACATGAATATAGAATGAGTTGTGTTTCTTTCTGAAGGCCATTCTAAGTCTATTGTAAAAGATATACTCATTTCAAAGGAAATGAATACAAATTATGAACTGTCCCCATATCGGTTCTTTTTGAATTTTTTCTCCTTTTAGATACTTAGCTACCTTGATGTTGTATGAGTAAAAGCTTGTGCAATTGAATGCAATCTAGCTAGGTTGTATATCCATTTATCATTGCTATTAATTCAATGGATTAAATAAAGGCTTTGATGAATGTGATAAGATTCCTTAAGTATTGAAAAGGATTTTGAATGATAAGTTCTGATAAGAATTGCTGATAGAATTTGTTGTA
The DNA here is from genome assembly GCA_028749045.1 of Cupressus sempervirens. Taxonomy (NCBI): domain Eukaryota; kingdom Viridiplantae; phylum Streptophyta; class Pinopsida; order Cupressales; family Cupressaceae; genus Cupressus; species Cupressus sempervirens. The sequence goes on along the minus strand of CM053785.1, from coordinate 855,652,041 downwards.
AGGCAACAAATTAGATCTAAGAATTTTCTATAGACTTTGAACCCCAATGGATTAGGCACTGATCAGGTTATTTCAGCTAAATGAGAAATATATTATAAATGGTTATTCAAATGCATCATCAAATCAAATTTTACTTTTATTTCCTGTAGATCTTCAAAGTTGGCCAGCACTTGTCTACATGGAATGTTTTAGCTTCAGTTAGCCATTGTTGTTAAAAACATTTGCAAATCTATAGAAGAATTCTTGGCCATATCTGTTTTATGGGATGTGTTTACCAAGTTAGTGAGAATTATGTATATGTTTGAGGATCTTGAAAAGAGAATCAAAATGAAACTAAGAATAATCCTCATACAGTTGTTCCAGTTTTGAATCATCCCTGGGTACACCCACCCTGGTTTTGCAGAGCCAAAAGAGTAGAAGACCATTTGTGGTTTTGTTGAAGTTGGGTCCAAATACCTTACATATGCAATTGTTAATAAGAATAGGCTAGTCTTTAGATTGTGTATGTACTGTCATTCTGGTATTAAGCATTTTTTCACTTTTTAGTTTTAGTACATTTTAAAACTCCAACAAAATGGTGACTCTACTAGGGAGTTGTCCAACACATCTGTGAAAAGTACTGCAGTTTCTTTGGTCCTGTTGTGTATGTGTGTTTCATGTGATCTATGTTTTTCCCGTGGTTACAAGGGAATCTTTTAGTGTCAAACCCTGAGAATTTAAAGAAGATAGAGCCCAAGTACCATTGCTACACACTGACGTATCCAGCCTATCCAAGTGTCTTATCTAACAAGCAAGAGTTGCAATCTTACGACATCAGTGATTGGTCTGTTTGTGCCATATATTTTTGTTCCTACTTGTGTATTTTTTTCCTTTAGTCAACAAAAGTGTTATTATATATTTTCCCAAAATAGGGTGGCGACTCAGTCAAGGTTTTGAAGCTAGTGCTTATTGTAACAAAAGGTGAATATGGCTGACAAGAGGAAAAACACAAGAGCTTACATGAGAGTCAATCCCAATGTATCAATGTATACTAATTTACCCCAAGGTGGTAGGAAGAACCAAAATAAGAAAAAGACAGATCCAAATCCTACTTGGAAACCCAGAGGTAATGCATCTGTCAATTCCCATTATCAACCAGTAATAGGAAGAGAGTCTTCTTTGCTTAGCTCTGAATCCGAAACTACAAGACTCTTAGGAGGCATTTTCAGTACCCCATTACCAGATGAGAGAGTTTTTCAAGACAAGGACATGTCTACTATGGGAATTGCTTCATTAAGACCAGATCCTGTAGCAGATATGAATTATAGGCTAGGATTTAGGAGTTCATTTGATAATCCTTTTAATCCCAGAGTAGCCCCATATGTAGAACCAAACCTTATAGATCTGGATGACCCTGTTGATTCTAAGGCAACTTCTGCAGACCCTAAAGAAGTGCACTCTAAAATAGAATTTTTGAAGAAATAGATTGTTGAGGAAGAAGCTAAATGCATTTGTCTTGAAAAAGAGAAGGAGCAAGCCACCTTGGATGCCATAATAGAAAGAGATGCTCTGCTAAGAAGGATGGCTTCTTTGAAAGAGCAAAATAAAAAATTAGAAGAGAATACCACAACTCTCCATAAGGATGTTTTTGGAGATGTTGATAATCTGAGAGCTAAAGTTCAAGAATAGGAGAAATGCTTGAATCAAAGGCAAGAACTAGTTATTGATCAAGTTCAAGCCTATAAACCTATTCAAGTTGATCCTGTAGAGCCCACTACAAAAGCTCTAGATAAAGGGAAAGGCAAGGCTATAGGAATCCAAATAAATGAGCCTCAAGCTATACCAAGCAAACCTATACAACCCTCCATGTCAAAATTACATCTAGATCTTGAGAAGGCTCGAAAAGAGAGGGAAGATCTTGCAAAAGAACTTGAGAAGTTTGAGAATGAAGCTCAAGCTGCAGAAACTAGAAGGAAAATCCAATTCATAAAGTCTAATTCTGCATTGGCTTCATGGCCCAATTTGTCTATCCCACCTACAAATCCTACACCAGTTAGTGGTCCCACAATTTCAACTCAAGGAGTACCCCAATCTGCTCCTACCTCATCTTCCACTATTGGCACCCAAGTCCCATTTGTCCCACCTCAACAGTCCCAAGCTGCTCCCCTAAGTCAAGCTAATATAGCTAGTACTTCAAATTTTCCTAGTCTCCAAAAGAAACCCATATACCTAGAAAAGTATAGACATATATCATTTACTGGTATTCCTGGTGCCCCACATCCCATATCATTTGATTTAAGAGATAAAGTGGTTAAGTTTTTTGGAAATAATGCTGTTACTGGTGAAGAACATTTGAGGATTTTCATTGACATGTTGAATGATTATGAAGTTGAACATGAAGACATGGTAATGAAATTGTTTCTGCATTCACTAACAGAGGATGCAAGGGATTGGTTTAGGAGGTTTCTTGATGACAGTATTACCTCATGGAGTGATTTGGAGAAATTGTTCAAGGAGCAATACGGGGACAACACTAATGTAGGATTCATGTTGAACGAGTTCAACAATATCAAGAAGAATCCAAATGAGTCCATATTTGATTTCAATGTGAGATTCCAAAAAGGTATGTACAAACTTTTTCAAGCTATGAGGTTAAATGAAGACGTCTATCTCACAACCTATTTCAATGTTTTTGATAGCAAAATGGCTTATCAATTAAGGGATAAGGATCCTAAAACTTTAAGAGATGCCTATAAAGTTGCAGTAAATATAGAGAATAATAGGAAGGCATCTGGAAAACTAGGTAGGAGGGATGATCCTAAGCGTTTTAATCCTAAGAACAACAATAAAAGGGAGGGTGACAAAACTCCTACGGGAAAAAAGCCCGAAGAACCTACTATAGGCCAGGTTTTAGAAATGCTCAAGAAGATGAATCCCACTAGTTTCAATAAGCAAAATGTTGCTAAAAGACCCCCTGTGAATAACAATAATTTCAATAGGTAGCCTAGAATGCAAAATTACCCTTACACCACTCAGTGGAAAGATGGTAAACCAGTTCCCAACCAGCCCCAAAATGTGAAGGATAAGGGTACTCCAGACCCCCTGCAAAGGAACACTGTAAATATGAATGATGATGTACCATGGTGCATTATATGCCAATCACCTCATTCTGCTGATTATTGTGTTGTTGCTCAGTCATTTGCCCAAGCCCAAGGAGTGCAAGCTGAAGAAGAAATTGAAGAGAAAAGCCATGACGATATAAGCTGCAATATGGTGAGTATGTGTGATGATTTGATAGATTTTGATTCAGGAGAGCCTAAAAATGATATTACAAGCTAGAGAGTTACCTACCAGCTACATCATCAGCAAGTGTTTTTAGATGATGAAGGGTATGATACAGATAAGGTATGTAGTACATTTTCTGATGTAGGTCTCACAAGTTTAAGAATGCCCTCCAAGGAGGAAATTGACAGAATTACAGCCAAAATGATTTCATTAGTCCATAGTAATTATAATTTGAGAAATAGAGCAATAAATAATGATGCAGGAAGTCCATCTAGTGTATTCATCAAATACATCACTCATAAGATAAATGATCAAGACAAGAAAGTCAATGTAGATGTGCCTAAAATCAAGGAGAACAAGGGTAAGAAATGGGAACCAAAGAAGAAGGTTCAATTTTAGATAAGTGAAGCAACAAAACCAGTTGTACAACCAAAGAAAACATAACCTAATGTTATCAAGCAAAATGCGGTGCCTACTACTCAAAAGATTTTGACTCCAGGTACTATTTTAGAACCTACTATGGTTGAACCTATTGATATAATATCCATGTTATCTCAAATTACTGTAAAAGTGCCCTTGTCTGAACTTTTTAGAATTGAAGAGCATAAGAATAAGGCTTTATCATGGTTGGGTGGAATAGCAAACAATAATATTATTGTAGATCAAACTATGTCCCAACAGACCCCATTAGTAATAGAGGATAGTGGTATCATATCCCAAATTCCTCAAATGTTTCTAGATGATTCTTCAGTGGCATTCATAGAAGATATTGATCCTTTTTTCCTTAGTCTAATCGTAAAGGGGAAGACCTTAAAAAATTGCATGATAGACTCAGGAGCTTCCAACACTATAATGCCTTTCAAAGTAATGGAAGCCTTAGGATTGAAGGTGGATACCAAGCAGGGCAGATGCAAAGGGATGGATGCTAGGGAAGTCCCGGTCATAGGTACTATAAATGCCTTACCATTCAAACTGCTTGCATAGCTTGAAGTAGAATTAACCATGTCTGTCCTTGTGGTAGATATACCTCCACACTACGGAATGTTACTCTCCAGAAAATGGAGTGCCGCCATGGGGGGAAGCCTGCAATGTGATCTTACTTATGCCACTTTTCATATAGGGGACAAAGTTGTCAGGGTAAATAGGGAACCAAGGGTTAACCACATCTTAGGTGAAGAAATTGACAAAGATACCACTTGTTTCCTAGATACTGGGATTAATGCTTTCAGGGCTGAATTAATTATTTAGGAAGCTGAAAATTTACCTGCTATCATCAAAAATGAAGTTGAATGTTGCATGAATTCACCAAAATTATGGACAATGTTCTTTGATGGGGCTACTTCTAAAGAGGGTTCAGGGGTAGGTGTAGTCTTTGTGTCCCCTAAAAATAACACTTTTAGGTATTCATTCACCTTGAAGTTTGCTATTACAGAATATGAAGCATTGCTGCTAGGACTCAAAGTCGCCATACATCATAAAATTAAGAAATTATGTGTCATAGGAGATTCTAAACTAATTATCTCTCAAATCAAAGGAACCTACTCATCCAAGAATAGGAGATTGAAACAATATAGAAATGCAGTTTGGGATCAGGTAGAATTCTTTGATGCATTTAGGATCTCATGGAGAGATAGGACCCAAAACAAGATGGTTGATCTGTTGGAAAATGTAGCAATCAAGCCAAAAGAAATATCATTTGCAAGAATCTCCCAGATTGAGGTGCAAAACAGACCTTCCATACCAGACAACATTGAAAATTGGCAGGTTTTTGAAGATGACAAAAATATTACAAATTTTTTGTTAAATGAAGACAAGTACCATGGTCAGGAGATGGATTGCAGTGGCCTGATTGAAACCATAAATGGGAAGGAAACCATTTTTTGGTCAAGAAATAATGCAATTGAAAAAAAATAAGATGCCGAAGGTGTTAGTAGTCTTGGAAAATATTTTTGATAGCCAAGACAGAGTAAAATCAGGAGTTAACGACCCCAAGCCCCAGGAGTTAGAAGAAATAAAATTGGGTACTGATGAAGTTCCTAAAAGGGTTTATATTGGCCAAAATCTGCCTATTGAAATTAGGAAAACATTGATTGACCTACTTAGAAAATACAGATATGTTTTTTCTTGGTCATATGATGACCTTAAGGCTTACAGGGAGGATCTTTTCCAGCATGTCATACCATTGAAGGAAAATGTAAGACCTTTCAGGAAAAAACAAAGACCAATCAATCCTACCCTTGCCCCAAAAATGCAAGAAGAACTAACAAAACTAAGAGATGGTGGGATAATTAAACCGATCAAGCATTCCACCTAGGTTTCAAACTTCTTTCCTGTCAAGAAGAAGAATGGAGATATTAGGCTTTGTGTTGATTTTAGAAATGTAAACATTGCTTCTCTGAAAGAAAATTATGGCTTACCTAATATGGAAGCCATGTTACAGCAAGTGATTGGCTCTGAATTGATGTCAATGATGGATGGTTTCTCTGGATATAATCAAGTTCTAATAAAAGAAAGTGAACAGTTCACGACAACCTTCACAACCCCATGGGGAACATATACGTATGTGAGGATGCCTTTTGGCTTGATTAATGCAGGAGCTACCTTCCAAAGAGCCATGGATGTAGCATTTCATGAGTATATTGACAATTTTATGGTTTTGTACCAGGATGATCTTACAACGTATTCTAATAAGGCTAAAGATCACTGCAAACATTTGGAAAAAATCTTTATAAAAGCCCTGGAATATGGAGTATCTTTAAACCCAAAGAAATGCACATTCGGGGTCACAAAAAGAAAATTATTAGGACACATAGTGTCTAAGGATGGGGTAAAAATAGATCCTGAAAGGGTAGTAGCTATTGACAAAGTCCCCAAACCAAAAAATGTGGAAGGAATTCAGTCCTTTTTTGGCCAAGTCAATTTTCTGAGGAGATTTGTTACCAATTTTGCTGAAATCAGAAGACACATCTCAAAGATGCTCAAGAAGGGAGCCATTATAAATTGGAATGGTGAACCTTCACAAGCATTCCAGGATATAAAAACTGCAATAAAGAATGATCCAGTGTTGAGGACCCCAGATTATGCAAAACCCATGCATATTTTCTCTTTTGCATCATTCCATACTGTAGTTGCAATCGTATTACAGAAAAAAAAAAAAGGGTATGAGCAACCTATTGCCTTTTTCAGTAAGTCACTACAGCCTGCTAAACTTAAGTATGAGATAAATGAAAAGCAAGCATATGCTTTGGTAAAGGCTATAAAAGCTTTCAGAAATTACTTGGTAGGTGCTACTGTTATCACTTTTATACCTAGTGCTGCAGTCAAGGATATATTCTCTCAACAGGAAGTATCAGGCAGGAGGTGTAGATGGATCAATAGAATCCAGGAATTTAACATTGATATATAAATTAAAAAGTTAGTAAGAGATCAAGGTTTGGCCAAACTCATGGCTGAAACTAATCTAGAGGCTAATCAGATAAATCTGGTAAATGATGATCTCAGAGCTGACTTATGTGACATGGACCAATGTGATTGGTACACCAATGTCATATATTACTTGCAACATATGGAAGCTCCTCCCCATCTGCCTGACAATGAAAAGAGGAATACTAAATTACAAGCCATCAGGTATATAATTGTCCAAAATAACCTATGGTGGAGAAATTTTGAGGGAGTTCTGTTGATGTGTGTTGATAAAGAAAAGGAAAAAGAGGTTTTGAAAGAAATGCATGCTGGAGTATGTGGGGGACACTACATGGCCAAAACTACTGCACATAAGATAATGAGAGCTGGGTTTTGGTGGCCTTCCCTTTTTAAAGATGCCCAAGTTATGGTTAGCAAATGTGAACCCTATCAGAGGTTTGTTGAAAAACTGAAATTCTCAGGAAATACTCCATTAAAGCCAGTGGAGATTCAAGCACCTTTTCAACAATGGGGTCTAGACTTCATAGGAGAGATTTTCCCCAAGTCTAGCACTGGCTATTCTTGGATTCTGGTTGCTACTGACTACTTTACAAAATGGGTAGAGGCTATCCCCACAAGAAATGCGACAAGTAAAGTGGTAAATAATTTCTTGTTGAATAATATTATTTCTAGATTTGGATGTCCATAGAGAATTGTCACAAATAATGCTATGTGTTTCAAATCTGAGAAGTTCATCGAGTTTTGTGATAAATATGGAATGACAAGGTCATCATCTGCTCCATATCATCCAAAAGGGAATGGACAAGCTGAGTCCACAAATAAGAGCCTGTTGAAGGTCATTAAGAGAACCTTGGATGATAATAAAAAGGCATGGGATTCCAAGTTATAGTTCGCAATATGGGCTGACAGAGTAACTATAAAGAAAGCAATTGGTGTAGCTCCATTTGATTTAGTGTATGGGATTCAAGGTAGAATGCCTCAGAATAACTTGATGGGACTATACAATTACATGCAGTTATATGATGAAGATACTACAGATGAAATGCAAGAAAGAATGGATGAATTGGTAGGACTGACCAAAACCAAAGAGAAGCATCTTTAAGGAACCAAAAGTTGCAATTGCAAGTCAAGACACTCTATGATAAAAGAACTGTAAGCAGAAAATTTGAAAATGGAGATTTAGTCTTAATGTGGAATGCCAGAATTGAAGATAAAGGAAAACATGGCAAATTTGATCCTATTTGGTTAGGCCCATATCTCATTGAAAATACTTGGGGTGAAGATTCTTATATACACAAAGATATATTTGACAATGTTCTTGAATTGCCAGTTCATGGACAGTTCTTGAAGAGTTATTTCTCTTGAAAAATACTTATTTTCTTCCATGAACAGTAGTTTTAGGGTTTCCTATCTTTTTGTTTTTTCTGTTAGCCCTTATAAGTATCCCTGTGCAGTTTCGTTGTTTGGTTTTGTGTTTTTTTTGGTGCTCTTTGAAGAAGTTGTCATTTTTGCACCAAGTATGTGGTCTACTCTCCCATAGATTCTGAATTCTCGCATAGACTCAAGTAGTCTATCATCCCCAGACAGAGCCACTATTGGTCTGACTTTTTATGTAACAGAAGTCTTTTTTCCAATTGTAGAAAAGTCAGATTTTTATCTCTAAGTGAAACATAGGGTTTCTGGATAATCCATCCATTGGCTAGCCTTTGAAAAAACCTTATGAAAACCCTATGTTCTTTCTATTTGTAAATTGTCGAGTGCAAAATTTTTGAATTTTCAAATGAGATGAATATTCGGTCGCCTTTTATCTTCTGTGCCCCTGAGATACCTTTTCTCTCATATTTCCCCAACCGTTCGATCTAAGTAGATCTACCATTGTCGTTACCTTGCTATGCAAATATGGGCACTTTTTATGTATGGCAAGGTAGTGAATGCTGAATAATTTATAAAATGGGACAACAAAATGAAGTACGATGGTCAGAGCTTTGTTTTCTGACTGATTTATTGTTCAGGTACATGTTGCAATTACCGTCAAAATAGGAAAGGGGACCAAGCAGAATGTCTGAAATCAGAGCCCGAATGATGATTTTTTCGATGCTTCGCTATCTCGCTATCAAAAAAATTGTCCACTTCACCGTTAGCAAAGTAGCAAGGCCCCATGAAATCAAGAGCCAGTGACATTGCAATTTGTTAGTACCGTAACTAAGCTAGGTGGCATGACAAGTGATAAATGTCATTGTCAGAAGCAGTTTAATAACAAAAATAATTGTCTGATGCCCCCTTGCATTTCACAATGCCAAAATTCATTAAAGTGTTGGAGCTCGGTACCTCGCTATCAAAAAAAATCAGACACTTCATCGTTAGCAAAGTAGTGAGGCCCCGTGAAATTGAAGAGTCGGTGGGACCTTTGGTGATGTGGGATGATAATTAGGACTGAAGTAAAATCTTGAAAGGCGCCAACTATGCAGAATTCTGTATTTCATCAATGCCCTTCTGATCAAATGTACAAAGAGATCCTGAGTGTCAAATTAGAACAAAATCAACAGTCCTCACTACCTCACTTTGAAAATTTGCATGCTCTTTAAGCTATGTGACGTAGCGAATATGAATCAAAAGAATATGTGCAATTTTCTCACCCTTGATTAAACATATGATCAACGATCGTCGTCTTCTCACTATGAAGAGTTGCGACGGAGATATTTATAGTGACATAATGAATAGGGCCCACCGCCTTCTTTCTAAGTAGGCCTAGTAACATATCATCTGACCAATTCTGGATCAGATCGATGGTTGTCATTGCTTCGCTATGGCAAGGTGCTCGCTCTTTATGCATAACGAAGTAGCGACATGCTGACACGTGTCCTCAGTTGTCAGTGGGTCCAAATATAAGCACCATCAAGAAAAGAGTTATGTACGTGGTAAGTTCTCATTGGGTGAATTGATTAACATGTCAAGTGCAATGCCTAGTTGGTCTCTCTGTATCACATGATCGTAGCATTCTTGAATATCGATGGCACAGTTTTAAACACAGAATGTGGTGCCACACTCTGTATTAATTAGATATGAAAGCATCATCCGTGAGAAAAAATAGAGTATAATACAGAGAGATTTCATCAGTTTCATCTTACGCGAGAAAAGATTTTGAGCCATTCTTGTGCATAAGCAATTATAGAAGGAAAGTGTGCTGAAATCTGGCAAAAATTGTGAAGTTGTCTATTCGTGAAAAGTTTGCAGAAATATAGAGGAAAATAAAGACAGAATTCAAGTAAGTGATACTACCATAATCTTCGTAGGCTTTTCAGTTCTGTAAAAAATAGTCCAAGATGCCTCCGAAGAAGGGATTTTTAGGTCAAATAAACTATTTGGATAGAAATGTGCATGATGATTTGCTTTAGTTGCTCCCTGAGTCCACTGTAGAGACAGTGCAAGTTAAAAGGTTAACCTCATTGAAACCTAGGCTAAATATAGTTGATGGATTGTATGATAAGGGTAATTGGGTCTAGGATGCTCAAACTTCTCAAACTGGTTTGAGTTTGTGTATACACTAAAAATTGTCCTAAATGATCTAATTAGTACTAGTTACATTCCTCTACTTATTTAATTAAATTATTTTAATTAAATAGGTTCATTTTTGTCTAAGTATTTAAATTTAATTTAAATACTTCTTAGCTCTAATGCGTTAATTTAAATTAACACATGATTCTCCACGTATTCTTTTTTTTTAAATAAATTGTATTTATTTAAAATCCTCCATATTCCCATTAATTCTTCTAGACCTTGATTAAATTAAATTAAATTTTATTTAATCTTTATTCAAACCACCTAGAAGTATGTGCATTCATATGAGTTGTCATCACATCTTTTAAGCACATGTTGTCTACACCATAGGAATCTGCTACACACACACATGCCATCTCATCAGTCATATCTATCAATCTAGAATTCGAGATAAGGTGCTTAGTTGTCAATTCTTATCCTTATCTCCTATGCTTAGTTGTCAATCCCTATCCTTATCTCTTAATGGTTTCTAAGCACATTATAGATGCTTCCTCCATCCACTTTAAATAGATGTGTTGTCTCAAGCTTTCACCTACGAGAAGAATGGCCTGATACCAGTTGGGTTAGGAATCATTAGAGGTCCATTAGAATTTCTTATCGTTGCATCATCATTTTTTCATTTTGATTTCTCACATCATCTAGGCTAGGTACATTTTCCATTTGCATTCATACATCCAAGAGATTCATCCATTGTTGTGTTCCTAAGAGCATACCGAACATTTTTACCATTGTTATGTTCATAGTTTGAGGTTTTCATAATCTTGGTTACAATTTTATGCTAGGGCAGTAGAGATATACAAGACCCTGTGCAGAGTTTTCGGAGACGGTGAAGAAGATTTTATTCTTGTGAGCTTCATGTATATGATCACCCAAATCTCCTCTTTCGGTGTAGAAATAATTTTTGATTTTGCATCTTACCTAGCTAATGAGATTCACAATGGATTGGTGGGGATTGCAAAGGGCAAGGTGGAAAAGGTTTGGGGTCAGTACTCCCTATTGATGCATATGTTTCTATTTAAAGGGGTTACATATTTCGGTAAAGAAATGGTTTTAAATAGGGAACAAGAGGGGGAAGCACTACCATTTCAGTTATGGAGTGCAGACATGACTGGGGAAGAAGAAAATGCTAGTTTTGTTAGATTTGATAGGCACTTTGCTTCTAAATTAAGATGCCTCATATTGAGTTACAATCCCAAAATTTCTAAGGCACTAATGCACCTTGTTAGGCCTATGGATAGACCCCATAGTCTAAAAGTTTCACATAATTGGGGAGATATCATCCCATATCCAGTCTCAACTATCATTAGGGTTTATGGATTCAAAGGGACACCCCATGTACTACCCTATCAGGTGCCTTTAAAGGTAGGAGTAGCTGAATTTTTATGGTAGTTGGGAGGAGTGGAGGAGACCTTTTTGCACAAAAAGGGAACATGATCAATTTTTCTTACTTGCACTGTAGCTCACCAGTTTGTAATAACTAAAGAAGGGTGGATCTTCCTCTACAAATTTTTGGATCAGTATAAGATGGCAGTATCTCATGCTCATTTTTGTGACATAGAAGGTTTCTTTAATTCTGCTCTTAGACATAGGATCAAGCTTCATCCAAGTTAGCATGAATTCTATTTCCCTGAAGATATAATAAGGAATGAATATTCTCTTCAGGAGCAAGAAACAAAGAAAGAGAAATGGAGAGTCTATTCAAAATTTTTGGAGTTTATTAATTATTTTGACAAGGATTACAGTCCTCTTAGTAATGTTGCAGCTAATGCAGATAGAATAAATAAGCTCATGAGTACATTCTTGGAAATAATGGAGGTAATGAATTAGAAGAAACAACATTTTATTGATTCTTTTCTAGATAAAGCCAAAGAAGTTATGAGGAAATTGGGTTTCACCCCTAACATAGGGGCAGGTCCATTGGTTGTGCAAAAGAGGATAGGATATACTGTTATTCACGATCAGATGCCCATTGTAAAAAAAGAAAAATAGATAATTGAATCTACTAGTGTTGTCCTTGAAGAAAGACCCCCTGAACCTTCTCCCAAAAGAAGAAAAATAATAAGGGAAGAGGAATCCCATGATGAAAGTTACTCACCTTCCCAAACTCCAATGAGAATTGAGGAAGAGCAGCTCACCAATGAGCAAATTGAACAAATGGGGTCACAAGGAGGAGTTTTTGTTACTCAAGCAGAAATTGATGAAGGGAACCCCAGGAGCCTCCTGTGCCGAGTTTTGAATTATCTATAGCAGATTTCAGAGGAAGGGAATTAGACCCTATTTTGGAACAAGCCAGTCAACAATTTTTGTCTGATAACAGTTTTGTAAAATCTAGGGCCTTCCATCAGTTTGCATGGAGGGAAAACATGCACATTTTTGAACAAAGATGTAGGAATATGAAAATAGAGCATCCAGAAATGGATGAAGCCTCTATTTAGAATCAAATAAAGAAACAAATGATACAAGAGTTCCAAAATATAACCCCTGACGAGGGTAGACAGATGGTGAAAGATGCAAATATTTTATTATTGCCCAATTGGGATATTGTTGATGCCTTAATTTTTAATTCTATGTCAAATAATTTAGGATTAAAAGATCTAGATAAAGAGGAATTCTTGGGAATAGCATTCAGTAATGATCAAGCTGCCCTTGTTATGTGGTCATTAAGAAGATCTAGGACTACTCCATTATACCTTGATGATTCGGGACTAATAGGGAGTATCATTGTGAGGAGGGTCGTTGATACTTCATATTTATAGGTAGCCCACATGAATGTGGACTATTCTAAATTTGCCTTGGCCACTACAGAAAAAGAAGAAAAGGAAATGACTAATCTGCAAAGTAAGTATGAAATAGTGGTGGATGCCTACAATAAAGAAGTAAAAAAGAGAATTGAGCTAGAAAACAAGGTATCTCAATTAGAGAAGATACTTGGGAAAAGAAAAGTGGGAGAATCCAATACACTTAGAATTGCATACCCTTCACAGTCATTTTTTGGATCAACCCCTATCATTGAAATACCTGACACCCCTAAAAGGCCCCAATTCTATACTGCAGAGGACTTTGAAGTAGAAAAAACAAAATTACATGAGTTGCAGATATAATTTAGAAATCAACAGGAAGAAAAATTAAAGCAAGGTGTGGTATATTTGAGGGATAAAATACAATGGTCAACTTTTTATGATTAGCTGTCAAGAATTGTAACCCTCAGGGATGAGTTGAACAGAGATAAGGATAAACTGACTCTTCTTGCACAGAAATGGAGGGAGAGAAATAATGATATTATAATCATATGTATATCTTTAGTCCAAATGCCTTATCATCAAGTTGAGAAGATTTTTGATTTATTAAATAAGCTAGAGAATTTTGATGATGAAAGAGATTCTTTATAGAGAAGATTAACACTCTGTTTTTCCTAATATATGGCTGAAAAATTCACTTTATTTCCTTGTGCTTTAGAATCTGTTGATACAATAAAGGAAAAGGAAAAGTGGAAAAGGGAGTTGGAAAAGTTATTTAATGAAACAATAATAAACATCATGAGTGAGACTGGCCACTGGTTCTAGGCAAACACAAATGAAGAGCTAGTAAAAATATAGTTATTTTATACTGCTATGAGAAAAGAATTTGATGATTTAGAAGAAAGTGCAAATTCTTTAATAAGGATACAAAGAGAAGCTCTAAGTTTTGATTTGCCAGACGATGATGCTTTTAATAAATGGAAAAATCAGTTTATGGAACAGATGTCAGGAGACGATGAGGAGGAAGATGCAAAAGTAACAGTTACCCTCGTAGTTAGTAATGAAGACACGGAAGATCCCCAGGTTAAAGTAAGTTTGTAGGTAACTGAAGATGACACATCACTTTCAAACCTCATGGCTATGTACTCCGAAGATGAAGAATGATTGTAAGATCAGATCATATTTTCTTGTCTCAACAACTAAGAAGCATAACAGAAAGGGACCCACCAAAGAATTCTTTGATGTAATAAGCCTTTTTGTTATTTTGTTCTTGTCTTTTTGACAGAAGTGTATGTGAGTGCCTTTTTAAAAGGACACCTGTCATTTGTCTTTAGCCTGAAGCTTGTTTCATCTTACACTATTTAAGTGAGATCCCAAGGCTAAAGAATGGTCTGAATTCTATTTCTTCTAAGTTTTGTGCTTAGTTTGGTTTTTGGTCCAAATTTTGAAAGCAAGTTTGTAATGTATTTTTCTGTCAATTCTCTGAGAATACATGAATATGGAATGAGTTGTATTTCTTTTTGAAGGCCATTCTGAGTCTATTGTAAAAGATATATCCATTTCAAATGAAATGAATACAAATTATGAACTGTTTCCATATCAGTTCTTTCTAAATTTTGTCTCCTTTTAGATACTTAGCTACCTTGATGTTGTATGAGTAAAAGCTTGTGCAATTGAATGCAATCTAGTTAGGTTGTATATCCATTTGTCATTGTTGTTAATTCAATGGATTAAATAAAGGCTTTGATGAATGTGATAAGATTCCTTAAGTATTGAAAAGGATTTTGAATGATAAGTTCTGATAAGAATTGCTGATAGAATTTGTTGTAAGGCAACAAATTAGATCTAAGAATTTGCTATAGACTCTGAACCCCAATGGATTAGGCAGTGATCAGGTTATTTCAGCTGAAGGAGAAATATATTATAAATGGTTATTCAAATGCATCATCAAATCAAATTTTACTTTTATTTCCTGTAGATCTTCAAAGTTGGCCAGCACTTGTCTGCATGGAATGTTTTAGCTTCAGTTAGCCATTGTTGTTAAAAACATCTGCAGATCTATAGAAGAATTCTTGGCCATATTTGTTTGATGGGATGTGTTTACCAAGTTAGTGAGAATTATGTATATGTTTGAGGATCTTGAAATGAGAATTAGAATGAAACTAAGAATAATCCTCATACAGTTGTTCCAGTTTTGAACCATCCCTGGGTACACCCACCCTGGTTTTGCAGAGCCAAAAGAGTAGAAAACCATCTGTGGTTTTGTTGAAGTTGGGTCCAAATACCTTACATATGCAATTGTTAATAAGAATAGGCTAGTCTTTAGATTGTGTATGTATTGTCATTCTGGTTTTAAGCATTTTGTCGCTTAGTAGTTTTAGTACATTTTAAAACTCCAATAGTTTTCACCCAAATTAAGTTTCCACAATAAAAATATGGCATTTAATTTGTGCAGTTGATTATTTGCGGTTGCATGTTGTGAAGGTTCATTTACATTAGTTGTTAGTTGAATGTTTTGGTAGATAAAGTTTCGAGAAGTTTGAATCATTGAACTTGTTGATTATTGATTCACCCACACCTCATAGTAATGAAGCCTATTTTAACAATTTGTACCAAAAATCCAGTTTCCTAACTAATAAATATTAATAGCTTAAGGGAAAAGATCTAAAGATATATAGGAAAGAAGCACCTAAGTTCACTAAGGATAATTTCTCTACATGGGTAAGCAAGATGAAGTTGTATTTGTTAGGCATTGGGGAGAAAGCTCAGGATCATCTTGCAAAAAAGTATACTCAACCTAATGGAGCCCCAATTATTGAAAAAAAAAGGAGAAATGTGGAGAATAACTCTTGATTGTTAAAATAATAAGAACTTTATCTGCTGTTGAATTTGTGGATATCAAGGATATGGACAATGTTAAAGATGTGTTGGACAAGTTGGTAATAGTGTATGGCAGTGAGGTTTATGTTCAAAAAAAAAGGTAGACAATCTAAAAGGAAATTATAATGAAATGAGAATGCAAGAAATTGAAAAAATTGCTCAGTACAACTTTAGGACAAAGGTGGATGTCGCTGCAATCAAAGAATATCATAGTCAACTTGAAGAACATGAAGTGGTAAGTAAAATATTAAAAATTCTATTAGAATCTCTTCTATAAAAAATTTGAGGTCTATTAATCCTACAAATATAACTCTAGATTCCTTGGTTGGCAAGCTTACTACATTTGAGAGAGTAATTTTGACAATAGTATGCCAAGAATAGAATCTACATTAAAAGCTTGTCTAACCATTGGTTTATCAAAGAAAGGAAAAATAGTTTTTTAATTTTCTAAAGGAATTAATGATTAGGATTCTATCTCTTCTAATAAAGAGAAAAATAAGAGTTTGAAGTAATACTAGCAAGGAGATTTCCTAGAGGAAAATGATAGTACAAAGGTAAACTTTACTTAGTAACTTTTACATGTAAAAAAATTGGTCATGTTTCTTCTAGATGCCCTGAAAATGATAAGAAGGATAAACACAATAGATTTAGGAACTTTAAAGATAGGTCTAAGAAGACATGTTACTAGGAAAAAGAAGGAAGAGATGAAAATGAATAGATAATCCAATACCAATTGTTAGAATTATAATCCACTGATACTAATTTTTAGAATATATAGTCCACTAATATAACTAGGAGTTGGGGGTGGGGGGTGAATCAGTTATCCAACTATTATCACAATTATCAATCTTAAACAAGATTAACCATATGAGTAATATAAACTAAAAGCACAATGAGATACTCATACACAATAACACCAGATATGTTAACTAGGGAAACCCTTGATCAGAGAGAAAATCTCAGTGGGGATGGTACCCACAAGATGATGTACTAATATAAATGTTCCTTATTAGAGGATGGACCCTGTTAGGAGTCTATGAATACATGTAATACATATGAGTCCCTGATAAGAGACTTTGAATCCCTGTTAGGAGATTCCAACCTTGTTAGGAGTTATGGAAGATAGCTAGACCTGCTGCCCAAATAACTTCAAGGGAAAAACCAATGAACCCACTATCCAAATGATCTATGTATTATTTCTTCCATAATAATATGATTGAACTCTATTTTTCCTTCCTCTTTCTCTTTCCTATCAACAAGACTTCTACTCCTTCTGATCTTGTAACCAGATCACAAATCTTGCATCCAATAATCCCTTGGATCATTTACACACATTCAATAAGAAATCTACTTCTTTTCACACTTCTTGCAATAATGTATACACTTACAATCAAGGGAAACATATTTCTTTTATACCATATCTTCATAATAATTCCTTGAGTCAGTCTTGAGGCTTTCCCAATTAATTATAATAAGATAATTAATTAATTAAAATTACAATTACAATAGCAATGTTAGCTCATATTCTATACAAAACTTCACACGTGTGATACTAGGGCTTGTGCACTCACTGATGTCACCACTTGACTATCCTCTATCACTTCCTAACTATGCATCTTCACACTACATCTCAGATGCAATTTAGCAAACAAACATCAAGAATTGCTTCCCCAATACTCTATCTCTAAATTTTTCTCTATAAATTAGGTATAACTTCCATACATCTTTGACTTAGACTCTTGACCATGTCATCAGGACACTGTGCTGAACATGTTAATAACTACACATCACCAGACAATCAAACCATTGTCTGTACCATCAAGATCTATGTATGCTACTCAGTTAATCTTTCTAGAAACCATGATTTTTTGACATCAATGAAAAAATAGTTATGAATGCAACATTTCAATACTCTCCAATGCTCAGAATACTCCCCCAATTTAGTATCATCAACATTCATGCTAACAATCTCCCTTTGGCACTAATGGAAACATAGATGAAAAAAAATCTAAGTTCTAAGTTACCAAATAGTGTTCTACTACTACTACTAACTAGCATTAGTTGTCCACACACTAAAAGGAATCTCAAAACAATAGGTGCACAACAAGTGCATACTCCTTCTACTTAGACATCAATTATTTACTTCACACTGAACAATTCACAATAAATCAAATGCATATTCCTACTTCCTTTCATGAATATTTTTAAATCTCTCTAAAGAGATATCTCTCCCACATGCTTAGGAGATGTTTCTTTTCATGCATACTCTCCCCCATCCCTTAGGAGATACTCTCCCCCATATCTTAGGAGAAGCGTTTTTCATGCATCATATTTTCCTCCATTGACATCAATGTCAAGGACCTCAATCTCAATGTTACTTCATACCAATTGATTACCAATTTCTAATAAGCTACTCCAAGTCTACAACCAACTCAAGTTTCCAAAGACACTGTTCAAAACCAAATACCATGAGTCCTTAATAACTCTACTCATCACATATACCCCCCCATATGAGAAGCATCAGCATGCAGTCTAGGCTAATAATAGTTTTATGTACTAGTGGACTGGTGCACTTTCTACATCATCTACTCAGAAGAAGGTAGGGGCATGACCCCAAGCATACATTTCAAGTACTCAAATATATCTTTAGGAAAGGGATTCATAAAGATATCTACAATCTAATCTTTAGTACTCGCATACTCCAATTTGATCTCCTTTTCTATTTCTTTCTCTCTCAGCACATGATACTTAATATTTATATGCTTAGTCTTAGAATGCAATATAGGATTCTTAGACATGCTTATTGTACTTATGTTATCACAATAAATTATAACAAGTTCTTCAAACTTGACTTTGGTATCCTTCAATTTCTACATCATCCACATAACTTGATTACAATTATTTGTTGTTGCAACATACTCTACCTCGGCAGTACTCTACAAAATACAATCTTACTTCTTTCTTAACCAAGAAACCAATCTTCCTCCAAGAAAAAATGCTCCACCATTGGTGCTCTTTCTATCATCCGTTCCTACCCAATTTGCATTAGCATATGCACATAGAGTGAAATCACTTGATCTATCATACCAAATTCCATAGTCAAATGTACCATTCAAATATCTAAATATTCTCTTCACTCCTATAAAATGATATTCCTTAAGATTAGCTTGAAATCTAGCTACAAGCCTAATTGCATTTTCTATATCTAGTATGTTATGAGTCAGATATTGCAAACCTCTAATCATGGATCTATACTTCTTCTCTACTATAGGTATCTCATCTTTGCTAAATTACTTGTGACTAGTTATCATAGGTGTACCAATAGGTTTAGAAATTTCCAAACCAAACATTTTCAACAAATCATTCAAGTACTTATCTTGTGAAATGAAAATACCATCATTGTTTTGTACAATTTGTAATCCAAGGAAAAAATTCATTTCTCCTATCATTCTTATTTCAAACTCATTCTTCATCTCTTTAGCAAACTTATCACTTGATTCATAATTACCTCCAAAAATGATGTCACCAACAAATATTACAATAATTAGCAAACCATCTTCAACTTCTTTCAAATACAAGTTATTGTCTGCCATACCTTTAGCAAATCCAAGTTTTTCCAAATAACTATCCAACCTTGCATACTAGGTTCTAGGTTCTTGCTTCACACCATATAACATTTTATTTAGTCTACATATCATGTCTTTGTCTTCTGATAAAGGAAAACCTTTAGGCTGCTCAATATATACCTCTTCTTTAAGTTCTCCATTTAGAAAGGTCGATTTAACATCCATCTGATAAACCTTGAAATTTTTATTTGTTTCATAAGCCAAAAACATTCTTACTACTTCCATTCTAGCTATAGATGCATATGTCTCCTTATAGTAAATGCCTTCTTGTTGTGAATATCCCTTACATACAAGTCTAGCCTTGTTCCTCATAACTTCATCTTTCTCATTCATCTTGTTTCTAAATACCCATTTGGTTCCTATCACATTCTTGTCTTTAGGTCTAGGAACTAATTCCAATGTATCATTCTTCACAATCTAATATAATTCTTCCTTCGTTGCTTGAAATTAATTGTCATCTTTGCATGCTTCATCTGTGCTTTTAGGCTCAACTTGAGATATCAGACATATCTCCTCATTTACTTTGTTCCTTGTCATCACACATTTGTCTCTACTTCCATTTATCTACTCAGGAGGATGATTTTTTGTCAAATTCATGTTAGAGGTAGGAGTTGACATCTCAACTCTAATCTCTTCTCTAGGTTCAAATCTCTGCTCTCCTCTTTTCTCAATAGTTAGCACATCATTCTACAAATCATTATTATTCTCAAAGAAAACTTCAGCATTTTGTCTAACAATTCTAGAATTATCTTCTTCTTCATCTAAATTATATTCTACCATATTTTCTTTAGTTCCAAACTTTTCATCAATCATTACATTTTTGCATTCAAGTATTCATAGTTCTATAGTTAAAACATTTATATGCCTTTCTTTTCAATGAATAACCAAGAAACATACCTTCATCACTTCTTGGATCAAACTTACCATGTCATCATTTCTCTTAATATAACATTTACTCCCAAATATTCTAAAATACTTAGCTGATGTTGAATGACCAAACCATAGTTTATAAGGTGTCTTATTCATACCTTTTATGATCTGTACTTTGTTCAGAGTGTATACTGATGTATTGATTGCTTCTCTCCAAAATGTCTTAGAAACATCATTCTCAAACAACATTGCTTTTGTTGCTTCTGCTACTAAATTATTCCTTCTTTTAGAAATCCCATTTTTCTTAGGTTTTATGGGTGAATATAGTTGCCTTTTGATTCCATTCTCTTCACAAAATATGTTAAAATCTCTAGAGGTGAATTCTTCTCCTCTATCAGATCTCAAACACTTAATCTTAACACTAGATTCATTCTCAACTCTATTCTTAAATTTCTCAAAAGATTCATATTTCTCTTTAAGAAATGCTACCCACATCATTCTAGTGAAATCATCAACAAAAATTATAAAATACCTTTCACCATAGAATCCTCTCATTCTAGAAGGACCACTCAAATCTGTGTGAATGATCTCTAGCTTCTCTGTGGTAGTGAACTTCTTGCTAGGAAATGATACTTTCTTCATCTTAGCCAAAATACATTTTTTACACACAACATTAGTAGGCTTTGCAATCTTAGGCAAGTCTTTGAGTGTAAAAGTGCTACTAACCTTCACAATATTATCAAATTTTATGTGATAGAATCTTCTATGCCATAACCAATTGTTATCCACTTTAGCTACCAAACATGTCATTTTAGTAGGATTCAATTAAAATACATTATGTGCCAGTTCCAATTAGCTTACTATCTTTTTCTTTGCTCATGTAGGTCTTCTTAGTGAATTAAAACTAATAACCCTTGTCTAGCAATTGTCCAACACTCTAACAAGTTATGCTTTAATCCATCAACAAAATAAACATCATCAATGTTATTTTTACCATCAAGAATAATGGATCCAATTCCTATTATATGATAGGTTTCAATTTTACCAACTCTAAAAATGCCTCCATCATGATTCTTGAACTTAACAAACTTATTTATATCACCAGTCATGTGATCTAAACAACCACTGTCAATTATCTAATAAGATTTCTTTTCCACTTGGGAAATTAGAGCTCTTTCCTCTCTAATTTCTCTATCAAGATCATCTTCCTTGATAGCCACAAATCCCAATTCATCATCACTTTCACTTTGACCTTTCTCATTAGATTCTTCATCTTCATTTGAATACTAACAGTTTCTAGCTCTATCTCTTCTAGGCTTAAATTTTCCCTTATACTTTTTTCTCTCTTTTAGGACATTTAGATGCATAATGACCAAATTCATCATAAGTCCAACATTTAAAGATTTTCTTACCAACTTTTAATCTTCTCACAAGCATGGATATTTCTTCCTCAATCTTCTTGTCTTCATCAATTTTTTTGCAATCAACAAAATCTCCATGTGTGCTTGCACTCCTTGTTAGATTAGGTCAAATGTTCAGGGCACTAAAAGTTGTTTCAACTCTTGCTAGATCTCTAGACTATATTAGATCTAGTCTTGCTAATTCTAATCTTCTAAGCAATGTTTCTGTGGTGAAATCATTAGTGCAAGGCATTCTAGCTTAATCATCTGAGCTACTTGCTTAAATGGTGGTATCAAACTTTTCAAGATCTTTCATATAACTTCATCTTCTTCCTTGGTTCCACTATGAGACCAAATTCCTAAAAAAATTTATGAGATTCTTTCAATATAAGTTCTTACATATTCATCTTTCATGGCATCTTGAAATGCACATATCCAATTTTGTAATCTCATTCTCTTTGCATGATCATCACCTTCAAAAGTAGATTCTAATACTTTCCAAATTTCATAAGATGTTACAAGTGACTTTACCTAACTGTATTCATTCTTTGGAAGAGTTGTTAGTAAAGCTTCTCTTTCTCTCATGTTACACATGAATAGATCTCTTTCATCTTTACTGGATCCTTCTAGCTTTTCTTCTTCAATGATTGTCTTTGTACTCTTTGTCAAGATCCAATATCCTAGAACCATACACAATAGATGAGTCTTCATCTTCTCCTTCCAACTATCATAGTTGGCCCCATCAAATCTAGGACTATCCTTTCTAAAAATATTTGACATCAACCTCCCAAAGTTATTAATCTTATCCTTCAAGGACTTGGTACTCTGATACCAATTGTTATAATATATAGTCCATTGATATAACTAAGAGGGGAGGTGAATTAGTTATCCAACTATTATCACAATTATCAATCTTAAACAAACTTAATCATATGAGTAATATAAACTAAAATTACAATAAGATACTCAAACACAATAACACCAAATATGTTAACTAGGGAAAACCTTGGTGGGGATGGTACCCACAAGATGATGTACTAATATAAATGTTCCTTGTTAGAGGATGGGCCCTATTAGGATTCTATGAATACATTTAGTACATATGAGTCCTTGTTAGGATAATTTGAATCCATGTTATGAGATTCTAACCTTGATAGGAATTGTGTCAACCCTATTAGGAGTTGTGGAAGATAGTTGGACCAACTGCCCAAACAGCTTCAAGGGCAAGACCAATGAACCCATTGATGTCAACCAGACTTCTATTTCATCTAATCTTGTCACCAAGTCACAAATCTCACATCCAATAATCTCTTGGATCACTTACATTCATTTAGTAAGAACTCTATTGGCTCCTAAATTAATAATTTCTTAATAAACCCAGTGATAAGAACAAATACACCTAGGGGCGGCTAATTCCCATGTTCAATGAACCTATTCAGAAACTAGGGCCAACTATAAGGCTATTTACTCTCCTTCTTCTTCTTTAGGCTCTACAAGACCTAGGTAGGTGGACCTTGGATTCTTTATATGGTACCAATGTAAAGGTATATAAATGAATCTATAAAGTAGATAAAACCTTTTAATTTGTCTATGCAAACATTAATGGACATGAAATAGCTAATAACAAGACACATGAATTTGATAAACTAAGTAAGGAAACTCTTTCCATTCCTAAACATAAATGAAAAAAGATATCAATTAAAGATTGAATCAACATAACTTAGGTATGTAACAACAAAAAAATTTAATCTTCAAGTTGATCAGTCCCTTATCCACTGGACATAAATTGAGTCAAAACATACACATGGATACCCAAAATATACTCATATACTCAAATATCTTATCTATCTATCTACCTTGCAAATAGACATCAATCTTCAAATGAAATTTGTACTTATTAGATCCTCCTATGATCCCTACAACTCTGTCAATGCACATCAAGCAAATTTACTCAAGTTCTTCACCCAACAACAAGATATATAGCGGCATGCAACTTTGAAAAGAAGTTGCAACTAGACAATATGCACTATGGGCATATATCAACAAAAAACTACAAACCCATAGCAAAGGAGATAAATTAAAAATGAAGCTTTCAATTGAAACTTTGTATTCATTTTCTTAAAATCAATACATCATGTATATGAAAAACTTAGAGAATACATAAAGGATGACTGTATAACTTAAAATGCTTCAAAAGCACTATAATACTATTGTTAATAATAAAGAAAACTATTGAAGAATGGTATCACAGTAACTAGAAAATGGAATTGGAACTAACTATGGTCTCACAGAAGCTAGGGAGACTCTTGACCCAAAAATTGGAACCCTTATAATGAGAGAAAAAGAAGAATATATAGAAAAGAAGAAGGTTCCCAAATCAGATTTTGATATTGACATGTGTCCTACTAAAACCCTTCTTTCTTCTATTGTTAAAACTAATCTCCTCTTTTCCTCTACCAACAAATCAAATCCCATCAATGCTACTTTTTGAATGTTTTAAATATCTTCCTTAAAGAAATGAGAAAAACATCCTCTAAAGGAAAATATAATATCAGATAAGATGTGAGAAGTCCTAATCTAATCTTGTTTGTCCTCATTTTCCCCTTCCCGTGAAACCTCAACTACTTCCTTCCAACATAACCCTATCACTTCCAACTTCCTTTAAAACATTCAATTCACTCTTTATAGTTGTTCAATGCATCTAACCTTATCAAAATCACATCATAATCTAATATTATTCATTCTGAAATAGCAGATCTGTATTTATACTAAAGATGCCTCAAAATCATAAAACTGCTCATAACTTCTTCCCTATAAGACGTGTAAAATCTAATTATAGAAATGAAGAATTCATCTTCTCCTAATTTTGGTGGTATATCATAGTGCATATTTCTGATGAAAACAGTACCTCTAAAGTGCAGCTGAAAAACCATGCCCTAGGCCATGAACAAAACAATTTAATTGAAAATTTTAAAATGACTATATAGCTAAAATATATAATATCTCAAAAATAATTCAAATATTTCAACTTTCAAATGATGAGCACTCAAAAAAAATTCAATCTAAATATTCAATTTATTTTTATGCTTTATCCCTTCCTCCTATGCCACTTGTCATTTTCCCATTTGCCACCTCATCTAGGTGGGCCTTGTAATCACCCAAAAATGGTCATTTAGACTATGAGCTCCCTTTCTAGCATTTTTGCTTAATGGTTATCTTTGATCAAATCTCCAAAAATAAACTTATTTGATTTTAACCTATAGTTTGACCACTTTTTCCTAAGTTCATATTTAATTAAAAGAACATGCCCCCCTTTTAATTAAATAAAATTCCCCGCTTCCCACTTATCCTAAGTGTGCACATATAAAGCATTATTCCTATTTTAGAAATAAAAGAAAAGGCATTTATGTCTACACATGAATGCACAATTTTATATGTGAGAGGAATCTTCTATTTTAAAAATAACTTTAATTCTCCTCCACACATTTCAAACCTTCTCAAAAGTTAACCATTAATTGTGATTGGTTGAGATGCTTATGCACATGGATCACTCTAGATGTATTCTCTTCCCTTGATTATTCCTCTTTTGCCTCTTAATCTCTACAATCCATTTTTCTCTAAAAGGGAGGGCTCTCTCCTTATTCAAAAAAACTTAGACTCTCATGTTATTGTTATGCTGCAGGTTTTCTTGGTGATTTTGGAGACTTGGAGCATTCTTTCATTTTTGCATTTTAGTTTAGCTCTCATTCCACTTACATTATAACATACTTTTTATCTTAGTTTCATTTATTATTTAGCTTAGTTCTCTTTGTTAGCTTATATTTCATTTAGAATAGCTTACATTTGCATTGCATTTTATTCTAGATTCTTGGATATTGACACTCTTGCCTCTACTCTTTGAATCTCTCATTCTATAGTGCACCTTGCAAGAGTTGCATAGTTTGGTTCATTTGAGAGCCACCATCTCATAGCCTTTGCACATCATAGATAGAGAGCTATAAGTTGACTCTTGAGACTCCCTATTCCATGCTTTCTCTTAAGAATAATGGTTTATATAAGTGTGTCCACATTTTCTACACACAGGCCCCACATTTCCATATTCAACATTTGGAATTTTTGAATTTTATGTTTCCCAACGCTATGAAATTACGATGTTATGATAATATCATACCATATTAAGCTTTAATTTTTCCTGTCCCAACTATATGATAACTCTTAATGACTTCATAGAATTGTACACCTTCAATTTTAGATCCCTGATTGTATGATATGATCGTAGCATCGTAAGCCAAAAATTTTGTAGCTCCCAACCATACGAAGTCCCAAACTTATGAAAAATTGTGACATCATATCTTTTCATCTTTTTCCTTCTAATCTCTTGATGGGCCTCCTATTCATAGCATCTTAGGCTTTTGAATTTCATCTCATGATCTCGCGATTCACCATAACGTTGGAACTCTCTTTCATTCATGTCCCGATGCTCCGATGGGCCTCCTCCTCAGTGTTTGAATGGTCAAAACAATGCTAACATCATGTTCCAACTAGACACAATGGGCCCTACACAAGCTATCTCATTTTTCCATAAGGACGAGCCTCAAGACACTTAACCTTTGAGTGTTGTGTTATTTAAAAACCCAAAAGTAATTATGCAGTGTGAATGTGTGATTACTACTTCTGCTTACAAAAATGAAGACTTCTCTTCCACAGTGGCTTGGAAGCCCTTTATGACTCCTCTACAAATCTTTGGATGAAGGGTCTCACCCTTATATCACTCATAGAACCTCCATAGGGTAGCACTGCATTTAGCAAGAGGAAAACCAATTGGTTTGAATGCTCAGACCCACTAGTAAATTGTCATTGTTCAAGGTTTAAGAATCCTACCAATCATTCACAATGGAAAGTGCATATGTGAATTCAATGCTAGTGGGAATTCTAGCAAGATGGGGAATGTGGTTAAACCCAGTGGTATTTTTGTACAAGTCAGGCATTTCCCTTTGGCCATTGAAAACCACTCTCCCTCGACTCCTTCCAGCCCCATGTTTCAACAATGAATGTTTTACAATCCATGGCTCATCTTTTAAAAGAAAGCATGAATCCATGTCATTTCTATTCAAAACTTTATGCCCTCCTGCTACACATTGAGAAAATTTGGATATGGATCAGTTGACAAAAAAGTTGCATTTTTTTCTAAAGTGTCATCCCTTGCATTCTACCTTTTCACCCCATGCACATTCTACAAGTCTCTTATGCCTTCTTCATTATTTAATGTCGATTAAAGTAATTGGTCTTATAAGTGGGCTAGAGAAGTGCCCCCCAAAGGTAGTGAAGATATCTTTCTCCATCATTTTTAACATTTGCACAATGTTCTCACGTAATCTTCAAAAAAAAAGCTCCCTAGTATCCACTATTGTCATTAATTTGGGCATCACTAAATGATCTAGAATTTTTGTGAAGCGAAAAAGTTGGTAGTCATGGATTGCTCCCTTCCACAACTTCTTCCTGCATCCACTAGAGCTTTCTTCTCTATTGTTAAAATAGGGGAAGGGCAAGAAGTATGGGGTTCATCAAATAAGGAGGATAACGAAATATAAAGGGATTAATAAAATGCTTGGATGGAGTTTAGGTTATGCCAATAAAAGGTAAGTATGTTTTTTATAGGAGACAAATTATTTCCTCAAATGCAATAGAGGTACCACAATATCATCTTGTGTAAGCCTCAGGATCCTTTGAGCATATCCACTTCTTTTCATTTCTAGTCATATTTGGAAACACATATCTATTTGAGCATTAAAGATGAAGTACTCATACTAAATATTTATAACGATTACAACAATTATAACCCCTTACCTGAGAAATCTCCAAACCCTAGTATGCCTTATCCATCTCATGGAATTAGTCAGGCCCCAAAGTGGGTCCAGCTAAAAAAAATTCAAACTAAAACACTTGATTCCTATAATTGATCCATTAAGATTTTGGCACTAACTGGATTCAAATTTGTGAATTGAATAAAGCTTAAAAACTCAAATACCCTATTTTTGCAAACTGCAAAATTCATACCAAGAGGTCCTCTGAGTGACCTTAAAAACTAATAGAAATAGATAATTGAGCTCTGAAAAGTGACATGTTGATACTTTGTTCTACATTATTGCACCTTATTAAATTTTTTCTCATGGTGACTTTCGCGTCAAAAGATACTAACCATCAAAGTTGCTCAGTTAAAATTGCCTACAAACTAACATGTCAGAAAACCATAAAATCCATTTGGTTTTGGCTTTGAAAATAGTTGAAATGGATACTTGAGGGCTTGAAAACTAGGGTGTTAGTTCATTTTCATGAGGGGAATATAATTCTATTATTTGGGATCATGGAAAATAACAAGGCACATTTGGAAAGCATGCAAAATGAGGTACTAAGAATTGTTACACTAGAAACATCAGCAAAATTGTGATTTTTATAACCAGAATGGACCTGGGAAAGTGTGCAAATGGATTGGTCAAGACTTAAAAAATGACACACTTGAAGATTTTTTAAAATATAACACAAT
The DNA here is from genome assembly GCA_028749045.1 of Cupressus sempervirens. Classification (NCBI taxonomy): domain Eukaryota; kingdom Viridiplantae; phylum Streptophyta; class Pinopsida; order Cupressales; family Cupressaceae; genus Cupressus; species Cupressus sempervirens. The sequence continues at coordinate 855,623,738 of CM053785.1, read as the reverse complement.
GGTATAAACCATTTTATCTCATCATTCATGGATTTAGAGTTATGATATCCCAAACAAGAGTATTGACCAATCTACAATTCTTGACACCAATAAAACTTCCTAAATTGCATTTGGAATCACATTTCAAAACTAATCAAACAAATTCAACATAGGCTCAAATCCAAAATATAGTAAGTGTCTAACCTCTAGAATATAATTCAAAAGGATTTTTTTTAGTATGATCAACTAGGTCAAAGTTATAATCAGTCAAACAGGGCCTCCCAAATTTTTGAGAAATACGCATCAGCATGACAACAGTAAACAACCAAATTTGAGGGATTCAAAACCTAGTCAACACATATCAAAATGACTTGAAAATTGAAACATAGGTTTTTTGATATGCATACTAAACACTCTTAAAGTAGAGATTCATGAAACATTAGTAGGTGTAAGATATTAAAATACAAACTGGGCTTCATGTCATTGTTTGACACATGCAAAAATGCAGAATTTGAACATTGCTCAAAATGAAACTTCATAAGGTGACTCAGAAAGAGACTTTATCATTATAAGCTACATGGATACACTAAATTAAAGGTTTTAGGAACATAAAACACCTCTTATACCTTAGAATGATAGCTAGTATACAAGCAAGAAAATGCACTTATAGGGCTCAATTGTACTCAAAAGTTTCAAATGGTACTCAAAATGGGAATGCAATTTTGAGTCCCATCACACTCTACTTATTTGTACACTTTTCACTTCTTAAAACAATGGATACACTTAAAATCAAGGAAAAAATCTTTTCTTTATACCATATCTTCATAATAATTCCTTGATTCAGCCTTGAGGCTTTCATAATTTATTATAATAAGATAATTAATTAATTACAATTACAATAGAATTGTGATGGAGACACAACTCAAGTACAAAATGGACACAAAAAGAAAGGGAAAACTTTATTAACCATGAAAATATGCCAATACACTTAGTGCAGAGTAAAAAGACTCCAAAACATGCCCTATGGGCTTAGAATAGTATAAATCTGGAGATAATTTCTTCTCCCAATACCTTCTCTCAAACTCCACTCTGAATTGCCTTTTACAATGCTAGAAATGTTCTTAAATAGACCCCAAAGGGTTAAGGATTATGAGTACATTATAGAAAGTGCTAGTTGGCATCTACTGCCAAAATGGAAGGCTCCAGAAGTCACTTTAGAAGTTGGGGCAAAATTAGAAGAATCCAAAAATGGTAGCCAAACTTTCGGGAGGCATAACTTTTGAACCGTAGCTCTGATTGATGAACCGCTTATATTTTTGAAAATATCTTAGAGTGCTCTATATCCCTATGGAGAAAATTTTCTTGTCCCCCATTTTTCAAGCCTGTATGAGATCATTTAGTGCCTCAAACCTGACTTTGAAGCATTCTTAGGAAGTCTCCAAAAACTAAAAAACTGCGATAACTTTCAAACCGTGTAGCCTTTTGACCTGATTCTTTTTTTGGAATGTTCTAAATTACAATTTTAATCATCCCTCCAATTTACACCTTCTAACTCACCATAATTATGGCTCAATTTCATAGTCCTATTTTTATGGCATTTACACATATCCCAAGGTGCTTAAAAACTCTAACTCAAAACACTAATAGTGGAACTGTGAGAGTTGGAACCTTTATTAGACCCTAATGGGTATCCAGAAATAAAACCACATGAAACAAAAACTAAGTCTAGGTTTTTTTTTGGGGGGTGACACAAGATTGCTCTTATACCTCTGGATGCTCTTGCATCAGACACCCAGGGTAGATTAAAAAGTGACCCTGTCACTTTATGGATGGTAGAGGAAATCTCAAATGGGAAACCTCAACTGTTGATATCCAAGTTGAGTCCTCTATCGATCGTCCTTTCCACTTAACTAGATACTCTTCATACTTCCTATTTCTGGTGTATATGAGCAATGTTAGTATGCTAATAGAAACCAAATTTAAATAAAGCTTCTACAAACTAAACAAAATTCATAAACTTCAAGATAGACTAAGATGAGCTCTCAATTGAGAATATGAGCCATTAATGGGCTCTCTCAATGAGAAGCTCTCTTGTTGAGTAGCTTTGTCTAAATAGATAGGATGTATGCTCAAGCTTTATGCTTCAAAAAGGGCTTCAAATGGAGTTGGAATTTGGGTGTGAGTGTATGGTTTTGATGTAAAATGGCTTCTTAAAATGGCATTATGACTTTACTTCATGGATTGTGTTATTTTTCAAAGGGGAAGGATCCAATTTATAGGCAAGAGGCTTGAGGGATTGAGGGCTAAGATGCAAAGATGGGAAAAAGCTCATGGAGGGCTTAGATTGCATGAGAGGAGAGCACATGGATTGTGCTTCCTTACAACCAATCAGGGAGTGACACATGTCATAGGGTGAGAGGATGGAGGAATGGGGATGGATGAGTCAACAAAGGAGGCTCAAGGGATAAAATCTTCATAAAGACCCTCATAATGGCTTGTAAGAGCAATAAAAGGGCTTGGAAGAGTCATTTATGGCCTAGTGGGCTTCATAAAGTTTTATGGTTGAGATATTTTGAGGGAGATGAGAGAAATTTCGACTTGGGCTTGATTAGGAGGGTTTTAAGCTTGCTTAGGATTGTGCAAGTGATTAGAGGATGGATTAGGATGGTTTAGGATTAGCTTAGGGATAGGCAAGTGGATGGCATTTAATGAGGTTGGGTGAAGGAGGAGATATTTGTTAACTTTGGCTTGGGTTAGTAAGTCTTAACCCATTTTTAGGGAATGTGACAAGGTTAGGAGGGGATTAGGATTAGGTTTAAAGACATCTTCTAGAAGAGTCTAGACTTTGGATGAGGATAAAGACTTTCTAGAATAGTCTAGAATTTCCTAGGATGAGGATGAAGACTTTCTAGAAGAGTCTAGAACTTCTTAGGATGAGGATAAATTAGATTTTTAGGAAATAAATAAAGTTTTATTTATTTCAAGGGTTTGGGTTGAGGAGATATTTATTAAAACTTTTTTTTTAATAAACATGAGGATTAATATTTAATCTTAATTAAATATTTTGAGTTGGGATTAGGGGTAGGAAATGATGGGATTAGCCTTTAATCAAAATTAAAGAAAGATTAGAAGATTTTGGAAGAGGTTAGTGGTCTTAAGGAAATTGGCCAAGTTTTGGGCAAAAAATAAATTTTTATTTATTTTGGGTTTTTTGGTCAATTTATTAATTAAATAATTAATAAATAAGGAAATAACGTTTAAATAAGATTTAAACATTTTTGGGAGGGATTCCTTAATTAAATATTTTTAATTAAGATAAAGGGATTTAATGGTATAAAAATTAATTAATTAATTAATTAATTAATAAATGATGATGTCATCAGGACTTTTTCAAAAAATAAAAATACTTTATTTTCTAAAAGTTTTTAGGTGTCTACATCTCGTACTCCTGCCCACACAACTATCCAAAATCTCTTCTATCTCCTCCTTTTTAGAAGTAGGAATTGGACATGGCTCCAGCATCAACCCCTCATTTGCACCATCAACATGATACTCTATTAAGTCTGCAATGTTGAAGATAGGAGAAATGTGAATTCCATCTGGCAACTCCACCTCATATACATTTCCTGAGTCATGTTTCTTCAGAATTTTGCAGGGGCCAAATTTCTTCATTGTCAGCTTGTTGTAAGTACCTACTCAAAATCTTTCCTTTCTCAAGTGTACCATGACTAGATCCCCTACTTGGAACTCGTTATGTCTTCTCCTTTGATTAGCTCTAGCTTTATATAGTTGATTCATCTTGGTAATGTGTGCCTGGACCTCCTCATGTAAGCGCTCGATATGTTCAGCAAATTCTTCTACTTCAGCACTTGTCTTCTCCCCTTTCTCCATCTTCCTCAATTTTGATGCAGTCCTTGGGCTACTTCCATATACAATTTGGAATGGTGATCTACTAGTACTCCTATTTATAGAGTTATTATAAGAAAAATTTTCTTGTGGTAGAATCAAATCCCATCCCTTAAGCTTATCCCCAACTAAACATCTTAGCAAATTACCCAGACTTCTGTTTACCACTTCTGTCTGGTTGTTAGTCTGCGGGTGATGTGTGGAACTAAATTTCAAGTCCATTCTCAACTTCTTCCACAATGTTCTCTAGAAATACCCCACAAATTGAGTATCTCTATCAGAAACTATACTCCTTGGGAGACCATGTAGTCTCACCACCTCTTTGAAAAACAAGTCTGCAATATGGACAACATCATGAGTTTTGTGGCATGGAATGAAATGTGCCATTTTGGAGAACCTATCAACCACCACAAATATTGAGTCATTAACCCTTTGTTTCCTCGGAAATCCAAGAACAAAATCCATACTTATGTCCTCCCATGATTTTGATGGAATAGGAAATAGTTGATATAGTCCAGTATTGTGACTAAATCCCTTGGCCGCTTGACAAACCTGACAACACTATACAAACCTTTTCATATCCTATGACATTTGAAGCCAAAAATAATGTTCCCTAAGAATGGCAATGGTCTTATCTCAACCAAAATGCCCTACCATCCCTCCATTGTGTTTCTCCTTAATCAAATTTTCCCTCATGGAACTCCTTGGAATACATAATTGATTGCCTTTAAACAACATACCATCCTGAATCAAATAGTCTAGCCACTTGGTTTTGTCTATAGCAATAGGTTCTTTACAAGCTTTACATGCTTCAACAAAATCAAGATCCTCAGGGTACAGATTCTTGAGTTCATCAAACCCAACTACTTCAACTTGCATTACTGTAAGAAACAATTGCCTCCTACTCAATGCATCTACAACCCTATTAGACTTTCCACTTCTATGCTTCAACACAAATGCATAGCTCTGCAAGAACTCTACCCACATCATATGCCTCTGGTTCAATTTACCTTGGCTATTTAGGTACTGTAATGCCCGGTGATTAGTATATAAAACAAATTCCTTTGGCAATAAATAATGCCTCTATTTCTTTAAGGCTTGAACTATTGCATAGAACTCTTGATCATAAACAGAATACTTCTTCTTCACATCATTCAAATTTTCACTAAAATATGTAATAGGCTTACCTTCTTGGCTCAATACAGTCCCAATAGCACTGCCACTAGCATCACAATCCACTTGGAACACTTTACTAAAATTAGGAAGTACCAACACAGGTTGTTCTGTCACCTTCTTCTTCAGCAATTCAAAACTTCTCATAGTTGTCGCAGTCCATTTGAACTATTTTCTATCCCCTCTTATTATGTCAGTTAGGGGTGCACACATGCCACTAAAATTCTTAATGAACTTCTTGTAAAAACTAACCAAACCATGAAATGATCTCACCTCAGTAGCATACCTTGGAGTAGGCCATTCCAAGATGGCTTTTACCTTCTCTGGATCTATTTTGAGACCTTCAGGTGATACAACAAACCCTAGGTAGACTAAGTCTTTTTTAGCAAAGCTACACTTCTTCAAATTAATTAATAGTTTCTCTTCCCTCAACCTTTCAAGGACACTACAAATATGCAATAAATTTTCTTCCAAGGTCTTGATGAAAATTAAAATATCATCAAAATAGACAATAACAAATTTTCCCAAGAACTTCTTAAGTACCTCATTCATAAGCCGCATGAAGGTGCTTGGGACATTCCTCAATCCAAAGGGCATGACTAGCCACTCATAAAGACCCTCCTTGGTCTTGAAGGTAGTTTTCCACTCATATCCTTCTTGTATCCATATCTGGTGATAGCCACTCTTGATATCTATCTTTGTGAAGTACTGAGCTCCACTCAAGCAGTCCATAAGATCATACATTCTTGGCAAAGGAAATCAATACTTGATGGTTATCATGTTTATAGCTTGAGAGTCTGTACACATTCTCCACTCTCCATCCTTCTTTGGTGCCAATACTACAGGTACTACACATGGACTCAGGCTCTCTCGAATCAAACCCTTCCTCAATAGCTCATGAACCTATTTTTTTAGCTCCTCAGTTTCAGTAGGAGTCATCCTATGAGCAGCCTTGTTAAGAAAACTAGCTCCAAGAATTAAATCTATCTTATGAACGATTTGCCTTACTGGTGGAAATCCTTCTAGAACATTATCAAAGATGATATCTCCAAACTCACTTAATAAATCTAAAACTTCAAGTGGTATCTCACTACTACCTTCCTTATCTTTTCTAGGAATCAAAGCATAACACATACACTGATGTTTCATGCCATCCAAAAACTTTCTTCCATCAACAAGATAGATCCTAGCACTACTACATACCTTTTCGCCTTCCTTTATCATGGGCTTCAATTTATGGTGAACTCCATCCTTTGTCTGAGAGTATGTGTTTGCATGACCATCATGTACTACATGCCTATCAAACTACCATAGTCTTCCCAACAATAAATGGCAGACATCCATAGGAATAATATCATAGAGAACTTCATCATGGTAACTCCCAATTTTTACCTTCACTAAACATTGTTCACTTACCAAGACCTTATGATCATCCTTCCCCCAAGCGATTGGATAGAGTTGGGGGTGTTTCTCCCTCTTGAGCTTCAGCTTAGAAACCATCACCTCTCACACCAAGTTGTCAGTGCTACCACCATCAATGATCACATCACAACATTTATCCTCACACTTGCACCTGGCATGAAATAGACTCCTCATTTGTCCTAGTTCAATCTCACCACTTAGTAGGACCCTTTAATTTACTAAAGTCTCTCCTCTTTTTGCATCCTCTAAATGTGATGATTGTGCATCCTCATCCACATGAGCAACCCTAGCCATGCCCTCAGCACTCCTATCCATCCTTCCTTCTCATTGAGGGCATTCAAAGCCACGATGACCTTGTTCATTACAATGGAAATAGGTAACATGGAAGCCTCCTCTTCCTGAACCTTTTCCATGTCATCTACCTCTTCATCTCTAATCTCCAAAGTTTTGATCATGGGAGTGGTTGAAATCCTCATTCCTTTGGTTCTTGCTAGTACCCACATCTTCATTTTTATTTTGGGTCTCATTTCGGCCTCCAAATGACCTACCACTACCCCTTCCTCCTTGACTTTGCCCTCTTTGTCTCCCTTCAAACCTTTTATTTAGCTTCTTTTCAACTCGCAGGAAAAACTAGTATGCCTCTTCAACACTGGTCATTCTTACCAGACTTAATTCCTCCTGGATGCTAGGTCATAACCCACTGATATTATGAGAAACCTTCTCCTTATTTTCTTATGCATGCCCTGCTCTAATCAAAAGTTGGTAAAACTCCTCCATATATTCTTGGACTGATTTTCCTACTTGCTTTAACCCATGCATTTTCTTAAACAAATCAAGCTCACAGTCAACAAGAAAAAAATGCTTCTTTAGTGTGTCCACCTTGTGATCTTCTCCTTTCCTCTTTTATTTCTTTCTAATTGAACCTCTTGCCCCCAAATTTTGGCATGGCCTTTTAGTTTGGCCTTTGCAAACTTAACCCTATCTAGATCCCTAATATCCTCATACTCAAAGTACTCCTCTAGTTCATTGATCCAATCGATCAACTTATCGGGTTTTAGATCTCTTGAAAATACACCCACATCAATTGTAGGTCTTTTCCCAAACTTAGTAATGGCCCTAAAAAACCTTTCTTCTGCCTGATTCAGAACTTCCCCTTTTGGTCCAATTTATTCTTCTTCATTGTCATCCTCACTTTCATCACCTATGGTAACATTTATTCCTCTTTGAATCTCCTCCTGCAACACTTGAACCTGCCTTTGGAGGGCTCTAACCTCCACAAGATTAATAGCTCCAACCCACAACCACACAGTCCTAGTGAAAATTGTCTCACAGTCAGTGCTCTATCTACACACTCAGAAAAACCTTACTCTAATACCACTTGATGGAGACACAACTCAAGTACAAAATGGACATAATAGGAAAGGGAAAACTTTATTAACTATGAAAATATGCCAATACACTTAGTGTAGAGTAAAAAAAACTCCAAAACATGCCCTATGGGCTTAGAATAGTATAAATCTAGAGATAATTTCTTCTCCTAGTACCTTCTCTCAAACTCCACTCTAAACTATCTTTTACAATGCCAGAAATGCTCTTAAATAGACCCCAAAGGGTTAAGGATTATGAATACATTCTAGAAAGTTCTAGTTGGCATCCACCACCAAAATGGAAGGCTCCAAAAGTTGCTTTAGAAGTCGGTGCAAAATTAGAAGAATCCAGAAATGGTAGCCAAACTTCCGAGAGGCATAACTTTTGAACCATAGCTTTGATTGATGAACTATTTATATTTCTAGAAATCTCTTAGAGTTCTCTATAGCCCTATGGAGAAGCTTCACTTTTACCCCATCTTTTAGGCCTATACAAGAATTTAGTGCCTCAAACCTAACTTTGAAGCATTCTTAGGAAGTCTCCAAAAATTGAAAAATTGCGATAACTTTCAAACCGTGCAGCCTTTTGACCTTATTCTTTTTTTGGAATTTTCTAAATTACAATTTTAATCATCCCTCCAATTTACACCTTATAACTCACCATAATTATAGCTCAATTACATAGTCCTATTTTTTTGGCATTTACACATATCCCAAGGTGCTTAATAACTCTAACTCAGAACACTAATAGTGGAACTGTGAGAGTTGGAACCTTTATTTGACCCCAATGGTTATCCAAAAATGAAAACACATGAAACAAAAACTAAGTCTAGGTTTTTTTTTTTATGGTGACACAGGATTTCCCTTATACCTCTGGATGCTCCTACTATTGGCTCATAGCCTATACACAACTTCACACATGCGATATTAGGGCTTGCAAACTCATTGACATCACCATCTGATTGTCATCTAGCACTGGTTGACTATGCATCTTCACATTGCATCTAAAATGTAGTCTAGCAAACAAACATCATGAATTGCCTTCCCAATACTCTGTCTCTAAACTATTCTTTGTAAATCAGGTACAACTCCCATAAATCTTTGACTTAGACTCTGTGCACTTGACCACATCATCATGATACTTTATTCAACATGTCCATAATTTTGCATCACCATATAATCAAATAATTATTCGTACCATCAAGATCTATGTCTGCTACTCATTCAATTTATACAAAAACCATACTATGTTGACATCAATGGAAAAAATTGTCATGAATGAAACATGTCAATACTCTCCAATGCTTAGAATACTCCCCCAATGTAGTATCATCAACATTCATGCTAACATTTTCAGGAACAAGCTACTGGATAATGGAGAAGTAACTAGAAACAAGGCAAAGCTCACATGCAAAGGATGTGCAAAAGAAGAAGTATTTAACTATGGTGAGACCTTTGCATCTATTTCTAAACTTGAAGGTGTAAGGATAATTTTGGCATATATTTCTTATAAATGTTTTAAGGTCTATCAAATGGATGTAAAATATGCATTTTTAAAGGGAGTGTTAGAAGAACTATATGTTGAACAACCTGAAAGTTTTGATATTGAAAAAGGTAAAGATATGGTATGTAAATTGTATAAATATTTGCATGGATAAAAACAAGTACCAAGAGCATTATGAAAGGTTGCATGCTTATTATATTCAAATAGGTTTTATAAGAGCTAGTTACAATAGCAATGTATATGTAGAATATGAGAGTGAAGACATAATATTGATTTTTGAATTTTTTGTTGATGAAATAATTTTTAGTGGAATGAAGCATTAAGCAAGTCATTTTATGAAGAGATAAGAAAACATTTTGAAATGTCATGATAGGATTTATTATAAAAAATTATTTTTCTTAAAATACAATTGATGAAGAAATGGATATAGATCAATCAATCCAAGTATGTAAAGAAAATTCTAATTTTTTTTGGCATGGATGATCCAGAACTAGTGGGAACACCTATGGTCATAAGCTACAAGCTATCTAAGGAGGATGAATCCAAAGAGTTAAATAAAATTTTATATAGGTCCATGATTGGTAAAATTTAATATGTTGTTCATAGTAGACTATATAGTGTACATGTTGTTGCCATTGTTGCAAAATTTTCTTCAAATCTAAAGGAATCTCACATAGTTGCAGTGAATCAAATCTTTAGATATCCCAAGAAGAATGAAGATAATATCCTATGGTATAGTAAGGATGGAGATTTATCTTTAAATATATATACCAATGCAGATTGTGCAGGTGACGTTGATGCTAGGCAAAGCACAAGTGGTGGAGCATTCTTTCTTGGTGAAAATTAGTCTCCTAGACAAGTAAGAAGAAAAATTGTATTTTCCAATCTACTGTAGAGGCAGAGTATGTTGTTGCTGCTATCAATTACCAATAAGTAGAATGGATAAAATATAACCTTGAAGGATTTTATGAGAAGATGACATAATAATTTTTTATCTTTTTGTGATAACATTAGTGCAATAATTATTTCTAAGAATCTAGTGATTGCACTCAAAGACAAAATACATTGCAATAAAATACCATTTTATAAGAGAGTGGGTATAGGAGAAGGAGGTAAGGCTCGACTATGTGTCTGCTAAAGAATAAGTTTCTTATATATTCACCAAGCCATTACCAAAGAATACCTTTGAGTATCTCATAGGTATATTAGGAGTTATTCCCCTATTTGCAGTAAATTAAAGGATGATGTTGGTTGAATTAATTCATTTGTGTTAATCAAAATATCATGTGTATGAATTGATTTAGAGGTTGACTACTCCATTTGGGGAGAAATCTAAGTATGATGTTGTGATGGAGTGATGAGGAAAGAACAAAAAAGAACATACAAGTATAATTAGAGGTGATTAATGATTAGACACCTTTGTCATTTTTGTGAAGGGGGAAGTATAAGTAATTGACCAAAGGGAAAGAGTATGTGTAGTATGTGTTTCATAAGGGAGGCATATATGTAAAGGGGAGAACATGTATGAAAATAAGAAATGAATCAATAAATAGAGTGAGAAAAGGTATAATCAAAGCTACGGGATAGAGATGGAAACATATTGTTTCAAGATTCATTATAAATTTTGAGTCAATAAAAAGGTTGTAAGTGGTTTCATAATGAAACCATCAAGTTGATATCAAGAAGAAGTTAAGAGAAGATGCAAGTATTTGAAGATAGAAAGTGTTGCACTAAATGTCAAAGGTACATATTGTTGCATTAAAAATGTAGTGATGCTAAGTCTTGAGTTGATGAAGATTCATATAGATTTGATGAAAGGTGAATTAGTCGTTTGGTTATCAAATTCATGTCAATTGATAAACCTAGTGTTTTCAATATGTTATTAAATATTGTGTGGATATTGTATGAGTTGCAATATTTTGTAGAGTTGTTATTCTACAAGAATACTATGTTATGTATCATGATGTTATGTTTGTGATAACAACTATTAATACATAAAAAATGAGTGAGTTAGGTTTGATGAGATCAAACTAGGTAACTGCTAAAATAGTCAAGTGATAATATTAAGCAATTTGAATGTTATTTCAAATAAGTAATATATTCATTGGACCAATGTAGGATATTATTATTGATAATTTTTAGATAATGTGGTTATAATAATGATCCGATGGATGGATCTAGACTATTTGCAATATTGAATGCTTAAATAAAATCAAATTAGAGGAAGTCATACATTTAACATAAATGAAATTAAGCATCACAAACTCAAAAGCTTGAGATGAAATAAATAGAATTGAGAGAGAGAAGAAGATAGAAAGTGCAAAAAAAGTTTGATTTTGAAGTTTGCCACAAATGTGACTACGTCTCCAAGTCGGCTCCAATAGAGTACGATCGATCCAATTAATCTTCAGAAATCAATTACAAATATGCATCAAAGAAGACCATTTCTTCTAGCACTTCGATAGCATAACAATACTCTGAAGTACGAAAATGGCTCCAAAAAATCTCCTAGAACAATCTCCCTATTCCTTTAAAAAAAACTTCACCAAGAGCAATTTCTCTCAAGTCTCCCTTAATTTTTGTTCTTTGTCTCTACATTCTTAGAATATTTCTTTACATCATTATCAAAGTTATCAATAAAAGATCCTTTACCCCTTGACTCTAACTGTGTAGCTTGAATAGACACTTCATCCAAATTACAAGGGTTCAATACCAAAATAGAATGTCTAAGGTAGGAATGAAGACCTCCTATGTACTTCAACAAAGTATCATGGGTGTACAAAGGAACATTCAAAGCAATAGCCCTTTTCCTAAATTCATGGGTGTACTCTTGGACAGTTTGACCTTTCCCTTGCCTAAACAATTGCCAGTCCATCATTAACTGTTGCATATGTCCTAGGGGATAAAACTGCTTCTTAAGAGCATTAAAAAACTCTTCCCAACTTAAACTGACTCTACCATGTTGTGAAACTTCTGCCTTAGTCTTACTCTCCCACCAAGTGTCTGTTCAAGCTACACACTTAGAGTCAAGGGGTAAAGGATCTTTTATTGATAACTTTGATAATGATGTAAAGAAATATTCTAAGAATGTAGAGACAAAGAATGGAAATTAAGGGAGACTTGAGAGAAATTGCTCTTGGTGAAGTTTTTTTTAAAGGAATAGAATTGTTCTAGGAGATTTTTTGAAGCCATTTTCATACTTCAGAGTATTGTTATGCTATCAAAGTGCTAGAAGAAATGGTCTTCTTTGGTGCATATTTGTAATTAATTTTTGGAGATTAATCAGATCAGTCATACTCTATTGGAGCCGACCCGGAGACGTAGTCACATTTGTGGCGAACTCTAAAATCAAACTTTGTTTGCACTTTCTATCTTCTTCTCTCTCTCAATTATGTTTATTTCACCTCAAGCTTTTGAGTTTGTGATGCTTAATTTCATTTATGTTAAATAAATTAAGACTTCCACTAATTTGATTTTATTTAAGCATTCAATACTGCAAATAGTCTAGATCCGTCCATCAGATCAAGTGGTATTAGAGCCTAGTTGACTATTATTGCAGTTGTTTTCTTGAATGCTAACAAGATCCAAAATTCAAAAGGGCAAAGGCAAGCTTGAAGAACTTAATCCTGAGATTGGAAAGCGAAGAAGTTTTCCAAAGATGTCTATTTCTAGAATGGAGGTTCCTGATGAGATTAGTGGGCAAGAATTTTGAAGAACATTCCTTGAGATGAAGGCTAAGGTGGACATTCTTCTCTAAGAGAGACACGAACGACAATTGAGAAAGGCAAATAAGGCTAAGAAGAAGGAGGAAGCAAAATCCTCATTAAAGGATGACAAAGTCAAAGGAGTAGGAGGTGGTAGTGACCCTCCTGAACCTTCATCCTCATCTTCATCATCTTCTTCATCTTCTCCTTCTTCACCATCTTCTCCTCATTCTACTTCTTTTAATCCTTTCAAGAGTGGGTATAAGCCTAAGATCAAACTGGATGTAAAATTTGACTTGCCTAAGTATTGTGGTGAACTTGATGCTGAAAAATTGGATGATTGGATTCAGCAAGTAGAAGTCTATTGTAGAGTCCAGAACCTATTAGATGATGTTGATAGGATTCAATTAGCTACTCTTCGGTTAGGAGGTACAACTTTAACCTGGTGGGAGAGTAAGACTAAGGCAGAAGTTTCACAACATGGTAGAGTCAGTTTAAGTTGGGAAGAGTTTGTTAATGCTCTTAAGAAGCAGTTTTATCCTCTAGGACATATGCAATAGTTAATGATGGACTGGAAAATGTTTAGGCAAGGGAAAGGTCAAACTATCCAAGACTGCACCCATGAATTTAGGAAAAGGGCTATTGCTTTGAATGTTCCTTTGTACACCCATGATACTTTGTTGAAGTACATAGGAGGTCTTCATTCCTACCTTAGACATTCTATTTTGGTATTGAACCCTTGTAATTTGGATGAAGTGTCTGTTCAAGCTACACACTTAGAGTCAAGGGGTAAAGGATCTTTTATTGATAACTTTGATAATGATGTAAAAAAATATTCTAAGAATGTAGAGACATAGAATGGAAATTAAGGGAGACTTGAGAGAAATTACTCTTGGTGAAGTTTTTTTTAAAAGAAAGGGAGATTGTTCTAGGAGATTTTTTGGAGCCATTTTCGTACTTCAGAGTATTTTTATGCTATCGAAGTGCTAGAAGAAATGGTCTTCTTTGGTGCATATTTGTAATTTATTTTTGTAGATTAATCAGATCAGTCATACTCTATTGGATCCGACCTGGAGACGTAGTCACATTTGTGGCGAACTCCAAAATCAAACTTTGTTTGCACTTTCTATCTTCTTCTCTCTCTCAATTCTATTTATTTCACCTCGCGATTTTGAGTTTGTGATGCTTAATTTCATTTATGTTAAATGTATTAAGACTTTCGCTAATTTGATTTTATTTAAGAATGCAATACTGCAAATAGTCTAGATCTGTCCATCAAATCAAATAACAACTTATAATTTGGATAAGTAAAGATGCTAAGTTGGGCTGGAAGTAGTGTTAATGGTATGAGTAGGTAAATTAGAACAAGTTCTTGAGAAAGTGATAAATATTTGTGGATTGGTGAAGAGATTCAAAGTGGTATTGAGATATTTGATGTTTTTCCATGAAGAAGAAAGGTATTTATGTGATTTAGGAAAAGTATTTGATATCATATTTCGTGAGGTATGCTTGTAAGGTGGATTATTCAATAAGTTTCTTTTTGGCCAATACAACTTATTAGTTGGCTCAATTCCCAAGGTAAAATTCAACTGTTAACCAATACAACTATAGAAAATTGGTTTATAAGTGGTTAGATACATTATATCTTACCTCAGATTATTTGGACCATTTGTATCTTGAATCTAGGGTTTATTCTACTATGGTGGAAATGAGTTCTACAAATTAGAAAGTTTGTGAATGAGCTAATTATTGATTGCAAATTGTAGAAGGATTTGGTGATAGAGAAAGTGGGGAGTTAAGTGTGATCAATATAGGGAAGAGTATATGGTATAAAGAAGGGCTTCAAAGCTTAATAGGATCTGGTCATTTAGAGGTAGTGCAATTCCATGGATCACTTTATATGTTACTTTATAACCATTGTAATAGTGAAATCCCTTAGTAGGGTTAATCCTAACATGTTCCTATTATAAATCCTCTAATGAGATGGTATTCAAATATAATGTTTAAAGTCCTCTAACTAGGCCAATACTAATAATAAAAATATCATAATGGATCTAAAGGATATTCCCTTAGCCTCATAGCAGTTAACAGTGATTTTGTAACCCTTAACCTAAGAATCTCCTCACACAGCGTACTAAAGAAGAGTAAAAATTTTGTGAGTACCATCTCACACCATAGTTTTCACCCAAATTGGGTTTCCACAAGATAAATATGGTGTTTACTTTGTGTGATTTATTATTTTTGGTTGCATGTTTTGAAAGTTCATCTACATTAGTTATTGATTGAATATAATGGTGGTTAGAGTTTTGACAATTTTCAATTAGTGAATTTTTTGATTACCAATTCAACCCTCCCCTCTTAGTGATTAGGCATATATTAACAAGAAAAATACACAATTGGGGTAGAAGTGTAAATTCTTTTGGAATATTCCTTTGTAATGTTCACCAAAATTTGAAACCAAACCCCATGAGCTACCTAATGAAGTTGAGATAAATACTTTTATTGGTGTTTTTGCCCCTTTGACTATTTGATCATCTCCTGAAGATCCTTTACCTCAATGACTTATAGAGAATCTTCTTTCTCTTTTAGTTTAATAAGAAAGAATGGCTACATTTAATCAATCCAATCATCCAAATTTCTATTGCCTATTGCAAACCATAATGAATTTAGTAATCTCAAGAGTATCTCAACCTCATTCCTTCCTAAACTTTATGGACTATTAATAGAAGATCGAGATACATTTTTGTTTGAATTTTACATCTGTTTCAAAAGATGTGATAATAATATAGATGATCATAGGCTTAAATTATTTCCTTCTAAACTAAAATAATTTTTACTAAGATGGTTCAATGTCTTAGGAAAAAATGATGGTGATACATGGGATGAAATGAAAGAAAATTTCATTGATAAGTTTAAAGAATATTATAGAGTCAATGATATGTAAGCGAGTGATATCTTCAAGATGTGGTGGAAGGGGGATAGAAGCCTATCAGACTATATATTTTTTAGTAGACCTAATAATCAGGGGGTAGGGGTGAAAAAAATTCAAAAATAATTGTTGTAATAACAAGAACAATCATAACAACATGGAACCCCAAACCAGTAAAAACCATGAAGAAACTAATTCTTGTAAAATGAACATCGATTAAGGTGATTTTTACAATAAGGGGTCACTATCATTTTTATCATTTGTGTTTGGCTCGCTATCATTTGGGCTAGCTACCCTTATACAAAATACATATTAAAAATATTTTCACTAGCAAAATGTGAACTTGTAGAATTGCATCTATCTGTGCATGAAACAACTCCAATCGATAACATAATAATCATTGATATGGTAGATCTAGTATAGATCTTCTAGTAGCATGTACCAAACATTTGAAAATTGGTATGTAATACCTTAGCTCTACACCACAAAAATTCTTCACTCAAATTTCTTCTACTATCAAATATATTCTCAAATAAACTTGTATTATATCATATTTAACTAGTTGTCTTGCTCACGTACACCACACATGTGTGTGCATCCACAGTCATATGTTCATATTGAATACATAAGATATATTAATATGTATACATCTAGTAAGGTAGCCATATATGTAGGCCAAGACATAAACCATCTTAGCCACAAAACAAAATATATTACAGTTGTATTTAACATGCTACCATCGAGCCTAAATTTGGTCATACATAGAAGTCTTAACTACACATTATCTCAACACCTAAAATATGTTATGCTAAAGATATTTCCTTCCAATGTCCACCTAATCCTTTTTTATCCAAAGAACATACTTCAAAAATTATTTCTTGGCATGAGTGATTTGTTAATGAATGTGCTTTGAAGTATTTCTTCAATTCCAAAGATCTCTTGAGAATGGAATTTATTCTCCAATTACGTGTGGGTTTGATCTGAAATAATTTACTGTTATGGTTGAATCTCCTTATATTTCTAATTTATCTGTGCTTAGGTCCTTTCTAAAGAGAATCCCTTCATCTAGGACTATTATTTTTGCAATGTGAGTATATGTGTGTGAGAGACTATTATGCTCCACTAACATGTCAAAATATGAAATTCAGTCAAGGGCATAAAACTATCATTCATAACTCACTATATGAACAAGGATACTAGAGAAATTCTCCAACTAGACCTCAAGCATGTCCTTTACTAGCCAGAATATCTTAAGAATGTTTATCAATGTCTCTTCAACTACAGTAATTCATCTTTGTAGCTAACAAACTCTTGTCCTTAGTTTTATTTCATTATATTTAAAGTAGTTTTGTGTATTTCCCAACATATTTAATGATCTTTCAATTACTTCAACTAAACCTCTAAAATTACCAACAATAATAGACAAGCAAAGAGAAAACTTATACTTATCCAAGATTTCTTGTATGGATTCCTTAGTCTCATTGACTAATCTAGATAACTTAGTTTTGACATCGGTACACTTATTCTTAGTAGATTCCATGATTTTCATACAATTAGCTTTACTATACAATAATATTCTCTCAGTGCCTTTGACCAATTTATTTAAAAACACACCAGCTACACTAGAATCAATGATATTTTTACTTATCAAGTGATCAATAAATAAGTCCTTTGTCTTTTTTTTGCTCATCGTAGAGAAACCATACCATATCTCACCAACTTTGTCAAATTTATTATCTTATAGAAATGACTAAACCTCATAAGAATCCATAGATTTGTGTCCTAATGGGAAGACCACTTTTTCATACATCTCCTTATTGTCTTCCTTTCATTCTATTTCTTTTTCTCCCACAAGCTCTTCTTCTTAATCCTCTAAGATGGTAACTATTTATTTTCCTTTAACATTAAATTTTCTCCTCATAGGTTGCAAAGGGGAACCATCAACAACAACATCTACACTTTTCTAACCAAAGGAGGAACCATCCTCACCATGACATGACATTGACACAACACTAGAATAACTAGATTGAAATAAATATTCATCTACAATGAAATAAAACACATTTTATAAGCATCCACCTTGTTCTCCAAATTCCCTAATTATTCATTAAAAATTTTATCGATAGGAATGTCAGTCCTCCACACTATATTCTCTCTACTAGGTAGAGAACTCAAGAAATATGATATTAAGCATACAAAAAAAGACCCAAACCAAAATCCATTACCATATCATATGAACATCTTGACTTTTGCAATAAAATTATTCAAAATCATTTTATACATATCAAATTAAACTCCTTTTCTAACCATTTTATAAATAGTATAAATAGCTACAGTCAAAGTGGCACTATCATTATTTTGAAACTATATTTTATAGGAAATGTCATAGGCAACATATCTCACCACCAAATCCTCAAGTGTATTTATTAGAAGTGCATACTAGTCATGATTAATACCAATTAACTCCTCAAATTCCTTGTATCTGAATTTCCTCTTTCCATGTAACTCACTAATACTACATAATATTGTGATATCTTTAATTATCTCTTATTTCACCTAATAGAGGTTTTCTAACATTAGGCTTCCATCCAAAAACTAACTAAGCAAGAACATAATGAATTCCTTGTCATTCTAGCAGAGGAATTCTCTTTGTAAGTCTAAACCAAGATTGTGTATCCTATTCAATTCATTCATTAACAAACCAACTTCTAGTTGCTTGATCTTTCTATGATCAAATTATTTTAGCTAAAACTTCATCAACATCCTTGGCATGTCTACACTAGTACCATGAATGACCAATTGAGACTCCATTGTTGCACTTTAATATTCTTCAATATTATTGCTTAAGATCTACTAAAAACTTTAAATTTTCTTCTTGCAACAGTACCAAATAATTTGAAATATTCACTTTTATAGTTACAATGCAATACAAATCATCTTTTGTAACCATAAAATTATTATCATTAATGTTGTCCAATCATACTACACATATTAATCAACAAAAATATTTGAAATTTGTATTTATTCATCCAACATATTAGAGACAAGCTAATTGCAACTTGATAGCTCTCATTTTCACTATACTAAACTTTTAATCTTCATTGTGAAAATGATTAGAAATTGTGTTGCATTGTTAGGGTTTTGTGTTTCATTTATTATCATTTTTCAAAAAGAACCTTAGCCAAATTATTTTACCCAAGTTCAAACTGTGAAAATCTTTCCCTAGGGTTTCATTTAGGTATCTTAAGGTTTTGTTTTATCTTGCCATTAAAATTTTCAATCAAGATTGTTATCTTTTCACCCTTATCCTAAGTATTTTCAGGTGAAACATTTTATATCTTTCAAACCCTAGAGCTCTAATCTTATGATCATGGCCTTGGCATCTAACCACAAGCTTACATCTTCATGCCCTCGATGTTATGACACAAGGTTATTGGAGGATAGTAGAGTGATCTTTTAGGTTCCTTGATGTTAAGATATGTTACGATCATAGTATCATAGGTTTCTAAGAGAAGCTTTAACTCATGGTGTGTGATGTTACAATAAATAGGAAGTCGAGGTATCGTAAAAGCATAATGGAGGAATTACAACCATGCAATAAGTGGTTTGTCATAGGATTGTAGAAGCATGAGAATATAATGAGGAAGATAGAAGGTGTGACGTTATGAAAAAGAGATGATCATGGAATCATAATGGTTTTTGAAAGATATTTCAATGTTACACCAAATTCTCTAGCTATTAGATTGGGGAAGAGGATTTTAAGGATGACAATGCTATGGGGATGGTGATCGTAAGATCGTAAATCCACAAATGTCAAAGCAAGCTAGTAGTTCAAGTCAGAAATGTGATGAGTATTCTATCCTAATTGGTCGAATAATGAAAAGTGTACAAGGTGGATATCAAGTAAAGCTAGTGGGACCAAAAATGTCTTTACATATGTCTATGATTTGATAGATCTCATTCTACAATCTTACAATAGTCGGTACTCTATAAGATCTTAATGGTAGAAGAAGGGTGTTGTGATGCTATGACAGGTGATACATCAAAAGATTATAGAGGTAAAGGTTGATGTCTATGATATTATGATGAAGGAAGGTGATGGTCTCTCATAGCATCATAGCGATAAAGAAGATGACGACCAAAGTCATGAAGTAGTCAGTTGAACTACAATCACAAGATTTTAAGTTAAAGAAAAATAAGATGAGATGCTACAAAGTGTAATATAAACCACCTGTCATGAGATCATAAAGATTTTAAAGGAAATATTTGATGCTATGGAAATCATTGTATTGCAAGATCATAGAGACTTTTTCCAAGCCTTGCGATAGTGTAATAAGGGTTGTGAAATGTCCCTTCCTCTAATTTTATATGATATTTCAAACCTCTAATTAGATCTTTAAGATCAAACAACCAATCTTTCAAAGATCCACCAATTTCTCAATAAACCCCAAATCGAGTATGCCGGAAATAGTGCCAAAAACTTCACAGCTTCACATATTATTAGTAAATCTAAAAGTGGACATTTTTATAGAAATTTCAGCAGCAGAAAAGCCTACAAAATGAAATTTTCAGATCTGTATAACATTTACACAACAGCTCCCAAACGGAGGATAAAAACAATGCTCATCAGGCTCCTGAAAACAACATAGAATAGCTCGGAAACACCACAAAAACACTAATAATCTATCACAGAAGTATAATCATGACCAAATACATATATTCAGCTCTATTTTAACATCTAAAAGTCTGAAATATAGTAGCAACCCAAACTGATATGAAATACTCAACTGAAAACACCAAACTCTTACAAAAAACACACCCGAAAAACCACAAATCTGCACTGTTCAGCACAAAGGGAAACTCTGCATGAGCATGCACATGGAATGGCTTCAAAATCCCATCCTTAGCCTTCTTGAAAACCTGAAAACTCCTGTTCTTGGGTCTCCTTCTCCACAGGTTTGGCAACCTCTAAAGAATAACAAAGAAATGAGCAAAATTCAAGTTTTGGAATAAGCCCAAAATGCCTCCAAACTCCTTAAAAGAGAGCATAACCCTAACTCATGTCCAAGAGGTGTTAATAAAAAATATTTTAATAATAATTTTCATTTATTAGTCCATTAGCTTCCAAAGATTATCCCCTTTTTTTGAAACTTCACCTTTTTGGGCCTGCCTACCTTAGAAAAGATTATTATTTTTAATTATTTGAAAAGGGGACATGACAAGTCCTCCCCTTCCAAATATTGCTTGTCCTCAAGAAATGGCTGAAAAATAAACCAATCAATCCACCTAGATCCCAAATGTAGTCATGAACTATACTATTGTCAATTAACACAGGCTCCTGCAATATCCTCTGCAATATAACCAAGAGGAATCCATAATCAAACTAACAATTACTGCTCAACCAAACTCCAAAGTCACAACTTCCATAGTCAGAAACCCATGAGACACAAACTCTTAGAACATCAAAACCCAAGTAAAGTGGACAAATAAAACTACAACATAGTAAATACCATCAATGCATCCCACGGGCCTATACGAAATGTACAATCCAACTCTGCAACAATGGTGAATGCTCCCGAATGAAACTGTACCAAGTATGGAAAATCCACACACTGTACAACTCCTACAGTCAACACAACTCTACAGATCACTGGCCACTGTCTCATAACCATAACTCCCATGCACCCCTGATGGTGAAAAGCCATCACAAGATAAATAGTAAGAAATGGAACCCAAACCAAATTTTCCTGCCATCAACTTCTCAACACAAAGATCAAATGCTAACTGATGTACATACCCTGCAATATAATGTTGATAAAGAAAACCAACCTCAGTCAACAGCTCACCATGAACAAGTGATACAACCCACTATGACTAATCACCAGCTAAGTCAGGAGATGTCATAGCCAAAGGAGTAGAATCAATAACAATACCCGCTGAAGCATCACTCCAAAACTCCTACTCTAAGTCATGTATTATCAAGTTGTAAACTATAGAACCTATCACCATGTCATGCCCATCACGACTCTCATTCCAAAGCATCAAACTATCCCATAACCGATGATAAGCACTAGGAACCAAAGTACATCTCTATACCATCATCTCATCTACATGGTCATCAAAGGTAAATTGATGAGCATACCTCACAATGTAATGCCGATAGAATGCACCAATCTCAGTCAGTGGCTTGGACTGCAATCTAGATGTAACTAACTGCAATCAATCACTAACCAAGTTGGAACTGACTACTACCTCTGAAGACATCACCAAGGGAGTAGTATTACTAGTAGGAACCATGCCAACTGACAGCTCACCAACATCAAACATGGTCTTTGATACAACATCTCTAGTCTCTGTGCCATTAGTACTAGAGGTCACCACCATGTCAGGCATACCACAACAATCTGCTATAGCACCCAACTCAACTAAACCTAACTCTAGTGGGGATGAACCCAATATGCCAATGTTAGTATCAAGGATGGATGCATCCTCATCTCCACTATCTTTGACAATCTCAACCATGGACATCCTCGGATTGCCAGACACCACAGCTTGTGACTGTATAGAATCTAGTAAAGATTGTAGTTGCTCTAACTCCATGGTCACCTTAGCCAAATGAAAGTATGACTCCTTGAAAGCCAACTGTTTACTCTCAAGAATCTCAGAAGTCACCTCAAGCTACTGAGTAAGCTCACTCACCTCATCTTCCTTGGCCAATAATGCGTCATATGCTATACTCCCCCACTCCATAAGATAATCTCTGTCGGATACCAACTACATATAATTTTGTCTCAAAATCCAAATAGCCTCCCATAAAGAGTGGATCTCTGTCAAGGAAAGATAACTGCCTTCCTGCTCATCACTAGTAGGAGAACCCCATCCATAAACTGCTAACAACTAACAAGCAGCATCAAAATGATAGCAATGTCTCGCTCACTAACTCTCAATTGATTAGACACATGATGGCACTGGCTAGATTGTCTCCTATAAACCTCCTCTAATGCATTGTCTAAAGGAGTATCCTCAAAGTTACTAGTCTCTAGAGTATTACCATCCATATCTTGTGAATCAACTCCAAAGCTCATATCAACATATGGAGTATCAAAAATTGTAGCACTACTGTCCAACTCCTCTATACCAAAAGAAACTGCCAAGGAAACTAAGTCTTCAAAACTACCCACTGCATCCTCCTGGATGTCATCAATACCAATATGATCCTGGGACTCATCTATACACACTGCCAAATATGAAAGATCATCAACACATTCCAGCAAGTATGGTCGACTAGATATATGAACAAAGCCCAACACTAGTGTATAAAAACTAATACCAACATCGAACAAGCTGCTAGCACAAGAAAAGACAACACCATGCAATCTGCTAATCAAATCCATGATAGCACCCAAACAAACACTGCTACCAAAAAGTGTTAAAGATCTCCAGTCAACTGAATCCCAAACGCCAATATAACAATCTTGAGTCCATATCTGTAAACTAGAATTAGCTGGTAACTCAAGCAAACTCTTCACCTAAGTAATATGACCAATACCAACTAACTCCACATACCTATCATGATGAGATAATGAAGTCACAATATTGTCTTTGTTCACTTTCAGCTGGCTAGACAAATCATGTGAAGTACTACTAGCCTCAACCTCATGTGATGAAGCATCTAAATGTGCTTGGTACTCTTTCTCAGCAAATTCATGAATGCTCAATGTCTGCTCATATCTACCAGGTATCTCACCATCATGCACAAAAACATTCTCATAATCATCATCTAAACCCACTACGCTGTAGTCACTGCCTGTTGTAACTATACCATCCTGAATACCTGTGACATCACCCTTTGATGACCTGTATACAATTGTCTCAATTTGAGTATCAAGTTGACCATTACTATCAATCTACATAATATCCTTTCTCACTACATCCTATGGCAGAGTAGAATATGAGACCTCTACCTGGCTATAAGCTAGTTTCTCAAACTCCTCATGCAAGTTCTTGGTAATTGTGTCACCTGCCTTGTGAGAAAATTTTCCAAATAGAAATTTGGTCAACTTATCCACCTTAGCTGGGTCAGACAACATGTCATTCATCATACGGTGGTGCTCAACCAACTGTTCAGACATGTCATGGCTTATTTTCCTAAGTTTATCTCGAATGTCTAAATAACCATCCTTTCTACTATTCTGATTCTGGATATCAATTGTCCAAGATCGTGTCCTCTGAGACTCTGTACTATACCTGTCCATTCTAGATAAAGTAGAGTGTAACCCCAATCGGTTATAACTTCTTCAAACACCAAGAATCTTTATACTTCAAATGTTTGACATGCAACTAATTAGAAGCAACATGAAACCACCAAATTCACCAAGAACTAACATGCAAATGATTAGAAGTAGCATGCAACCATAGATTTTGACATGCAACTGATTAGAAGCAACATGCAACCACCAAATTCACTAAGAAATAACATGAAAATGATTAGAAGTAGCATGCAACCATAAATTTTGACATGCAGCTGATTAGAAGCAACATGCAACCATAAATAATGACATGCAAGATTTGGGTAGTTGTCAAAACTAACATGCAAACTTCTACAAACCCTCAGGCTGGCAAGATCATAGCTTTGATACCACTGAAATGTCCCTTTCTCTAATTTTATATGATATTTCAAACCTCTAATCAGATCTTTAAGATCAAACAACCAGTCTTTCAAAGATCCACCAATTTCTCAATAAACCCCAAATCGGGTATGCCAGAAATAGTGCCAAAAACTTCACAGCTTCACATATTATTAGTAAATCTGAAAGTGGAAATTTTTATAAAAATTTCAGTAGAATAACAGCCTACAAAGTTATATTTTAAGATCTGTATAACATTTACACAACAGCTCCCAAACGGAGGATAAAAACAATGCTCATCGAGCTCCCGAAAACAACATAGAATAGCCCGGAAACACCACAAAAATAATAATAATATATTAGAGAAGTATAATCATGACCAAATACATATATTCAGCTCTATTTTAACATCTAAAATTTTGAAATATAGCAGCAACCCAAACTGATATGAAATACTCAACCGAAAACACCAAACTTTTACAAAAAACATACCTGAAAAACCACAAATCTGCACTGTTCAGTACAAAGGCAAACTCTGAATGATTATGCACATGGAATGGCTTAAAACTCCCATCCTTAGGCTTCTTAGAAACCTGAAAAATCCTATTCTTGGTTCTCCTTATCCATAGGTTTGGCAGCCTCTGAAGAATAACAAAGAAATGAGCAAAATTCAAGTTCTGGAATCAACCCAAAATGCCTCCAAACTCCTTAAAAGAGGGCATAACCCTAGCTCACGTCCAAGAGGGGTTAATAAAAAATATTTTAATAATAATTTTCATTTATTAGTTCATTAGCTTCCAAATATTATCCCCTTTTTTTGAAACTTCACCTTTTTGGGCCTGCCTGCCTTAGAAAAGATTATTATTTTTAATTATTTGAAAAGGGGACATGATAGGTTGATTTCATGAGATCATAAGATTGAAGGTCATTTCTTCCCCACCTAAGATATTACAAGGATCTTAACTTTTAGGGTTGATTTTAGAATCATAAACCCTAAGTTGACATTATATTTTCCATTTTTTGAGCTAGAAATGACAAAGGATTCTCGACCAATGAGATTTAAGCAATAAATAGAAAGTGCAATGTGGGATAATAATGACGATGCTCCCCTAAGGTGACAAAATAACCTAAGTTTTAAGGCTTGAGAATGTTTAAAATTAATGAAAAGGGACATTGATGATGAACGTTAAGTTATAAATATATTCTACTAATCTGTTGTAGTTTACCATTCACAAAGAGAAAATCTAAGCAATTGTAAAGTTTTCAATGCATGTAAATTATTTTCATTGCTCAGATATAGCTTTGTCCAATTTTTTCAAGCTAGTTCAGAATACATGATAAGGAGATTAAACAAATTCATGCAATATACATGGAATTTGTAGAAACCTCCATTTCTAAGGGAGGAAAAATAAGACAAAAGAAACCAAATTGATTTGTTCAAGAATGGTTCCCAAGATCCTCAAATGCAAATGCACCTTATGATCATGCTTTTTTCAACCCATACACATTATGCAGAGATGATACATGCCCTAGGGTCATAGGTTCTGATCTTTTTAAGTATTTTTACCATAACAGAGAGAATAAGATCCATGTTTGCAACCCTTGGAAGAATAACTTGGCCAAATTAATATTTCTAGAGGTCTTTGTTGATGTGGATTTGATGAAATCCCTAATCAAGTCATATAATCTAGCCACCAAATTATTCCATAGGAAAGATTGGACTATTTGGTGCACTCTAGACCATGCCTCATTCATTGAAGTATTTGGATTGGATGGTGCTATGAGTGAGCTAATAGATTTGGAGGATCTACAAAGAAAATTTGAGAGAAACACCAAGGAATAAATAAGAAAATCAATGCTATAACATTTACCCATGGATCTAAAGAGTGTGGGTGATTACCCTAAGAAAGTAGAAAAGATGATGCCTTTGGATAAATTCAAGAATTATTTTGTGAAAATAGTGTATGGTGTCCACAAGGTGGTTGAAAAAGATGGATAGACATGGTGTATGGAGCTAAATTTATTATTGCCAGAGATGTGCAAGACTCCTACCATGGTGGAGAATATGATTATGTTAACTTCATTCTAAAAAAGATGAAGGAGAATATTAAGTAGGTCCAGAGTCGAGAAATGAAAAAATTTTGTTTCCTTCATTACTCATTGTTGATGCATCTAATCCTATACAAGAATGTGGGATAGTTCAGATTTCATTGATCACACATTTGATGCTAATGGAGAGCTACCAGTTCAATTATGGACACAGGTATGGGACACTTCTTATCACTATTCTAATTTTGTCTCATTTTTCAATAATTTTAGTGTTGTTACAATGAAAATGCTAGATCCAGGTTACTTTAGGGCACCTGATATCCTAAAGAGTCTTTTGAGACTAGCCCTACTCCCTAAGGGTAAGAGATTAGATCATAATTGAGGGGATATTTTCTTATTCCCAACTTTTTCCCTAATAAGAGTATATGGTTTTCCCTAACCACCCCACATATTACCAAAATTCATTCCTCCTAGATTGGGTATTATTGAATTCATGTGGCAACTACTTATCGTAAATAGAGAATACTTAGGGCCGCCCAAGGTGCATAGGGGCACTTTTCTATGTAGATTTTTTAAGATGGGAGACTTTTCAATTGGAAAAGAAACCCTATACCAAATTCATTCTTTCCCTCACTGTTAGAATTTTTCAACATCGCCATATAGAATCTATAACCCTGATAATTGGATGAGGGCTACCCTTAAAGAAATTAGGAAATATGTGTTGCCAAGTACCAAGGAGTTACCCCATGAGGATATTATTCCTAATATTGTTGCAAAGGGGGAGGCAGCAAATAAATTGGCCAAACTTGATGATGGTTTGAGGGTAGAAAGAGAAACAAAGAGAGTAGATCCCAATTTTAAGAGATTTTATATGGATATACCCTATCCTCATAGTATTAGGAAGATGGTCACTAACAATGCTGAAATCATGGCCCAAATGCCAGAAGGACCTAAAGGAGAAGAGGAGATGGTGTGTCCTAACAACCCTGAGTGTTATGTGGTTCTAGAAATAGAGGAAGATGAGTCTGGTGAGGCATCATGGGTCACTAAGGGAAACAAGAGACAAAAGATTGTCCATATCCTTGTAGAAGTAAAACAAAGAAAACTATAAATTCTACCTGGTAAGAATTAGTACTTTGTTGATTTAAGGAAAAGTTATGTACAACATAGGGTCAAGGCAGCTAAGAACACACTCAAACCTAGAGATAGCATTGGCAAGGTTGGATGACAAGATCATCCAAGCCCAACAATTTATGGAAGATGATGATTTCATCAAATCTGCTAAGTTCAAAAAAAAAATTGTACAAAATAAAATAGAGTGAGTTAGTATTGAAGATGAAACCAGGATAGTTAAATGACAAGAAATTAGAATAGGTTGAGAAGTTGCAAGCATATGGTTTTGAGAGTGAAGTTATTACTCTAGAGGAGACAAGGGACTTTGTACAGAGAAGTGGGATGTTGTTGGTACCCGATTGGAATTTGGAGCAACCATTTATGCTTGATCAGATTAGGAGATAAGAAAATGCCATCTCATATGAGGCATATGGTAGTGATGGATTGCAAAGAGGAATAGGATTCAACATTAACACCAAGTCTTTGATATTTTAGACCATGGCCCCTACCTCAAATAAGCTTAAATTGATGGATGTACAGAGCACAAAATAGGGAAACATAGTTGTGTGGACTTTACAGGGCACTTTAGGCATAGAAATCTCAAAGGCCATGAAACATTTTTCTTTCATGAATGAGGCCAAGGTAGAAGAGATAGAGATAAGGCTTTCCAAGTATGTGCATGACTATATAGATGTGAGGAAGCTATATGAGGATGAGCTTAGGAAAATCCATGTCTACAAAGAAAAGGTTGAAGAGATTGAGGCTAAGGTCTAAGTATTAGAAATTGAAGTTGCATCCCTCAAAGAGAAACTTGTAAATGCAGAGCAAGAAATTACTACAAAGTAGAGCCAAGAATAGGACAATCTAGAGTAGCCAGCTAAGAACACAACTGAGGCCCCAACACAAATAGATGGGTTGGAGGCAAAGGATATAGCAGAACCTAGCAAAATGAGCATTGATTCTCCACCAACTCAGCAAGGAGATGAGGTGAGGACATCTATCCTTAAGAGTATGGTTGGCCACAAGGTTGAAATTATAAAGAACACCTGACAATAGGCCTATGCAATATATGTTTCTTTACAAATTTTTGAGCAATTTTGTAATGAATTACTTTCATGGCTATCACCTACATTCAATCTATGGGGGGCATATACTCATTTTTTAGAGAGGCTTATTATGATGATGGCTAAAAAGCTAGATTTTCCTAATAAAATAATCACAGTGAAGGAGAGCGTGGAAATATTTAAGGAGTTAACTGGTTTCTTCACTCGAAAATTATAGATTATACAAAGTAAATTAATTTTTTTATCTCAAGGAATTGAGCCCTATATACCACCAATTTTGGATGATAGTAATGTGGTGAAAGAATGGCATAATTGGTCTAATGCATTCCATAAAATATTGACTCAAGAGGCCACAGTGGCTATTTTTGAGGACATTAGTGATGGCCCTTTTCATAATTTGATTGACTCCCTGTTTAGAGAGGAAATGGACTTGAACAAATTCATAATGGAATCTAAGGCCATAATGGATTCCAGGTAGACTAAAGCCACTAAAGACCTAGAGGAGGTCAAAATTACATAATGGCCTCCCAATGAGAGATCTATATGCAGGAAGCAGTGGGAGAAATAAAGACCTTACCAGCTAGAAGTAGTTGAAACATTATTAAAGTTAAAGGCAAATGAAAGATTAAAAGATAAGATCAAATACATTGATCACTTTATCATAAGGATAAAAATCTCATAAATATTCATATAAATTTTTGAATATTTTGAGGATGTGGATGGCAAAAGAAGACAAACCAGAGTAAAGTCAAAGTGCATGACATAAATTTTCACATGCTAACTTTTTCAACTACTTCCTATTTTTGATCGACCACTACGGAATGTCTTATATAAATTTTTGGGCATGTCTTGCCACCTTGTGTATCCATTCAAGTTTTGACATGTTTCCTCCTCCCATATTTAGCTTGTTGCAATCCTATATAAGGATTTCTAGGATGGGGAGTTGAGGTCAAAAGTCTGTACCTTTTTCAATCTATGTTATCTTACAGTTTGTCCTATCTTTTGTGATTGTATGAATGTGCTCAAACTTGTGAACCTGAAAGAATAATGAATATAAATGATAAAATGGCCAAGTTCTGAGTTATATTGTGAGTCTATATCTAGTGTTGTATGTATTTTCAAAGTAAATTAATACAAGAGATAATTTATGCATATCTATGTATCTGAATTTTGTTTCTCAAAGTAAATTAATACAAGAGATAATTTATGCATATCTATGTATCTGAATTTTGTTTCCTTCCTTGCATATATGTGACTTTGAGATTCAAATGAGAAATGTTATTTTAGTTTAATACAATTCAAATAGATTATATATCTCCTATTGATTGCATTTAGTTCAAGGAATGAAGTAACTACTTTCAATAAGAGGTAGATTTTTGGGTATATGAGAGGGATATGATAAGAACAAAGTTCAGAGTTCACAGTTCACAAATTTAAATGTAGGTCAGTTAAATAGGTCCAAGACTGCTGGTATTGACTCTATCTAACGATGGATAAGGCATCGATTCACTTAATTTTAGTTACAAGTTGATGGTTAATATAATTTCAAGATATATACATCAATCATAATCAATTTTCTATTTCAAATAATGAAGAACGAAAGCTTTTGGTCAACCCTTATTTGTAATTTCTTTCCTATTGATCATAAATAAACATTGTAATAAAGAAGTTTATTACAAATCTAAGAAGAATGTTATGACCATTTTCTGCTATAAGGGATGATCTTGAAGAGAAGAGTATCATAAAACTTTTTAGATAAATCCCCAAGGTTTTCCCACCTTGGCCCTGCAGAGCCTAAAGTGAAGGGAGTATTCTTATACTCTATTGAAGTTGGTCCAAAAACTAAGATTGGTCATACTAAATATAGGATCTAGCTAATCCTTAGGTTTGTTTTTGTCTTATGTTTTCTAGTGTTAGGTTTGAGGTACCTAGTAGTCTAAAAAATAACCAACACAACTATGATCACCTTAAACAATTAACAATGACTACTATACTATTTTAATACTCCCCTTGAACCAAATTGTTTAATCAAGTTACCAAAAGAGAAAGTACTAGGATCTAGTACCATATAGGTTTATTCATCAACATCTTTCTTCTTCCACATCATGATTGTATTCTAAGATTCACTCAAAACTACAACATTTTTATCTTTTGTGGTTTTTACCAAAATACTACCAGATCTATGTGTTAGTATAACAACCAATCTGACTATATTTAAAATAACTAAAATTCCTCTAACTTATTCTCATTGACCAAACCCTCGGTATACATTGATTATCCTTGTGACCATAATTGTGATGCACGTGGAAATTTCATGAAATTTATTATCTATTACATTTTTATTAAATAGATTAGAAACTTGACATCTTCACTAATTTGATTTATGACCAAACATATGAGAATTAAGGCATTGAACCTTTTTCTACTTGGACTCATCTTTTTCTTAATTGGATTGTGACCAAATTTGTTGCAAATGTAACAATAACTATTAAAGACAAGTACCTTTAAGAATTTTATTGCTTTATAAGAGGGCTTCTTGTAGATTTATTTTTTCTTTTTTAGCTTTCTTTTTGTCTCAGACTTTACTTCTTCTTCAATTACCCTATCCCTCATTATCTCTATGTCTCTTTTGAAGTGATAACAACTGACCCAAAATAATATTGCTCTCACAAAAATTTTCTTCAAATCTTAGCATCCTTTACTCTTTATTTAGCTTTCCATTTTCATTTAATTTCTTCTTAATGATTTTTTTAAGATTCTCCTCAATTTTCTTCCATTCATCTATAATGTTCTTTGAGCCTTGTTGGGTCCTCTTCAACCCTTCTATTTTCTAATTTAACCCATCTTTGATGAATTCTGTTGTGTAATTACTATGACTTAGTAGTTTTTCTATATCTTCCATGTTGAAATATTCAAATATGGAAAGAGTACTTATGAGATGGGGGGGGTTGTTGAATCAGAAGTATCCCACTTTAACCAATAAAACTTTTGGGTGAAAGTAAATTGCATGCATGTAAATACATCTAGTAAACATGAAACTAAGACATGCATCAACAACTCATAACACTGGGATTTGGTAACCCAGAAACCCTCCAGGAATAAGAAGGTAAAACTGGGGTGGGGATGATACCCACAAAAATTACTGCAGCAATATTGTTCAACCACTTCTGATGGTCTGCCCTTTTAAAGGCTTTACACTGTATTAATAGTGACTTGGTTAGAGGCTTTACAAACACTTTACATGAAATGTCACCCTATTAAAGGATTTAATCACCTAACTAAAGGATCTACGAAATAGCTGTTAAGCTAACCTATCACCATAGGATTTTCATTCTAATACAATTGCTAGAAAGTATTAGGTATAATGAGCCTAATAGATTACAATACTTGATTGCTGAATGCAGGCACCTGTTCTGCTTTCTCTGATCTTGATCCTTTTGTGATCTGATAACCCTCACTTCTGAAAATAGATTTCCTTGTGCACCCTTGTATGTCCACTCATATTTTTTACAATGAAATTTTGTCTTCCTTGTAAAGACATTTGAGGATTTTAGGGTTAGGTATGGATCTACGATCCATATTCAATCTCCATTTTCTACTTATTATTTGCATTTCTTCTATTGGTTGCATGCCTTTATCATTTTTCTTATTGGCTGCATGTAGATTGCATATGAAAGATAAAAGATTTGATCTCATCATTAAATCCTTCAAGATTTACCTTTTGTTGGCTACAAAAACTATTTGCATCATAGTTTGTGCAATTACAAACTCTTATGCTGATATACTGAGTTACTCGACTCCTGAAGTATTGTTGATACTCAGCACTATTGTTCCTGGATAGCTCAGCACCTAAACAAAATTGGATCACTCGGCACTTTTTAACACTCAGCACCTTATGTTGCTCGGCACTTGTTAACACTCGGCACCTTATGTTGCTTGTCACTTGTTAGCACTTAGCACCTTATGTTACTCGATACTTACACTTCACTCGGTATCTGATCTTCACTCGACATCTGAAAACTACTTGGCACATGAAGATCACTGGGCACCTGAAGTCTTTCCTAACTCAGCATTTGTTGTGGCTCGGCATGCATGGTGTACTCGACTCCAATATAGAGTAGGTAAGTGTTATTGGCACTCAAGTGTCAAAAACCATTATGAGGTTAACATTCCACATTTTCTTTGGACTTCTTTAATTTATAAATAAATTCCTTGTTTCTTGATTTAAACTTATATATTCAAGCCCTCGATTTACTAACACATGCATCTGCTTCCTTTAGGTTTTCTTTCATCTCTCAATTCTTTTATTTGGTACTCTTAATGTCACTTATTATGATTTTTCAATCATCATCTGGATAATGCTTTCCTTACATATGTTCAATCATCCTTGATTTTCCTCAAGTGGATAAGTTTTATCTACAAGGTATCAAGGTGAGATACCAATTGTTGAATGGGATGAAAAACTAAGAGGGGTATGAATTAGTTATTCACAAATAACATCAAAATATTTTACTAAACTGGTAA
Organism: Cupressus sempervirens; assembly: GCA_028749045.1. NCBI lineage: Eukaryota > Viridiplantae > Streptophyta > Pinopsida > Cupressales > Cupressaceae > Cupressus > Cupressus sempervirens. Next base: position 855,590,377 of record CM053785.1, on the reverse strand, counting down.
GTGCATAAACCATTTTGATAATTATAAATAATTTTAAAGCATGAAAGAAATATAATAATCATAACACCATATATTATGTGGAAACCCAAAATGGGAAAAAACCATAGAGAAGTTAATTATTGAGAAACAAACACTGGTAAGGTGATTTTTATAAGGGATCACTATTTTTTGGATCATTACCATTTTAGATTACCCTTACACAAAAGATGTATTATAAAGAGTTTCACTAACAAAATATTAATTGGTAGAAATGTATTTTTCCATGAATGAATAGTTCCAATTGATAGCACAATAATCAATGACTACAATATATCTTGTATAGATCTTTTTCTAGCATATACTAAACCTTTGCAACATCGTATGTAAGATCTTCCCTCTAACCATTACAATACTTTTCTCAACTTACTTTTATTTTTAGGTATTTATCAAAACAAACTTTCATTGTATCACATTGAACTCTTTGTCTCGCTCCCAGTAACCACACAAACATATTCACACACATATGTTCATATTAAATACATAAGACATATTTGTTTATTTTTTTTATAATTCATGTTTGTTTATATGAACATCTTATAAGGTGGCCATATATGTAGGACAAGACATAAAACATCTCGACCACCAAAAAAAACATATTACAATTGTACTTAACATGCTACCACTGATGCTACATCTAGGTCATACTTAGAAGTTTGAACAACACATTACCACAAGCTCTAATATAGGTCACACCTAAAATAATTCTATCCAATATCCATCTACTACTATATTAGCTAAGGAATGCAATATAAATTTTTCTTTTCTACATATTTGATTTATTGTTGAAAATGATTTGAAGTATTGTTGAACATGATTGGAAGTAATTCTTCAATTCCAAAGATCTCTCAAGAAATGAATTCATTCTCCAATTTGGCGTGGATTCTTATATGAAATAATTTACTATTATGGTTTAATCTCCTTATATTTTAAATTTATCCATTTTTAGGTCCTTTCTAAGGATAACCCCTTTAATTGGGGCTATCATTTCTATAATGTGTGTGTGTGCACACACCAAAATTTAAATTTACAATATCAAATCAATATTCATTATATATTATGTTTGTAATGATTTATGTACTTAACTATAAATTATATTTGTTCCTATGTTATTAAAATCTTATTTTATTGCTTGTAAATATATTATCCCAAATTTTCTATCAAATATACATCTACTCCTTTTATTAGATAAAGAATGCATTTTAAAATTCACTTGTTTGTGTATGTGATTTATTGTTGAACTTTTTTGAAGTGTTTCTTCAATTATAATGATGTATCGAGAATAGAATTTATTCTCCAATCAGGTGTGGATTATGATATGAATGAATTTATTATTGTGGTTGAATCTCCTTCTATTCCCAAGTTCGTTATGCTTTGATCCTTCCTAAGTAGAAGCCCTTTAATTAGGGCTATCATTTTTGTGTAGAACTATGGATGTTAGCATGCAAAGAACATTGTCAAAGATTATAACATTCAAAAACCAAAAACAAAACTCACATATATATTAGACAAAATAAGGTGCAAAAGAGAGTGAAAATTGAGGGAAGAGCACCCAAAAAGCCTTCTTTATTGTTTAGATGTGTCCAATTATGGATATTTATGCTCAAACGTGATTGAATCCTTAAATGGATGAGAACCTTCAAATGGTAAAACATTGTGTATAGGGTGAGTGTGGATTCCTACATGGTAAGGGTATGATTTAATGATTTTTTCTTCAAAGGGGAATTATGAGTTTGCATGAAAGTTGGTTATTGAATTGTGAAGGGACAGGGTTTCATTTATAGGCCAAGGATGTGAGGATATAGGGTTAGGATGCAAGGATGGAGGAAGGATGAGGAAGGGCAGCACATGGATTGTGCTTCTTCAAATCCATAGCCTTGTGACAAGTGTCACAAGGGGATTGGATGTGAGAGTATGGTCAAAGTGGAGGGTCAAATGGAGTTATGTGGGAGAAGGAGTTTGGAAGAGGGATGTAAGAGGCCTTAAAGATCCTTCAATGCATGTAAGAGCCTTAAAGTCATTTGGATAGGAATGTAAAAGGGATGGGCTAGGAGTTTGACTTTGCTTTAGTTTAAGACTTATTAACCCTTGGTTAAAGTTGTGTGCATGCTTAGAGATAGGATTAGGCTTATCTTAGGAGGGAATTAGGATGCAAGTGGCATGTTAGAGAGATGAAAGTGATCTAGAATTAATGAGGTGGGTTAATTAGTTGGTTAAATGGGGTTAGCATGGGTGAATGGGTTGGATTAAGCTAATGATAGGGATTTAGGGATAGTTAGAGGTTGGGGATTGATTTAAAATGATTTATTAAGTCAAATGGGAATTTGGAACTAAATCAAATAGATTTATGCATTTATTTAATTTAATATGAGAATAGGTATTTAATTGATAATTTATACTTTGGGTTTTTCATTTGATTTTATCAATTGGGCTATAGTTGATTAACTGAATAAATTAACTAGGGGATAACATTGAATTAATTAAATATTTAATATTTAATCAATGATGCCATAGGAGATGACTAAATACAATTACTTAAATGATTTAATCATATTTACGTGTCTACATTTTTCCCCTCTTTGAGATAGTGTTGGAACAATACTATTTCAAAGAAGTTTGAAGATAGATGACGTGAAGAATTTTTTTTAAAGCAACAAAGCTGACCCAGTCTCAAATAGAAAGAGGGGATATTGGACTATGTGATGGCCCCTTAAAAAGGTGGTGGGAAGAGTAGATAAATCCTGAGACATTCTTGAAAAATACAAGAATTTGGGGCAAGAGGGAGGATGTAGATTGGCTAAGGGAGGTGAAATAGGGACTTAGACTCTCACTATAAGAGAATGAGAGAAGGGACTTGGGGAGGGGATGAGGGGAGGAGTGATGCAGGAGATGGAAAGGGGATGGGGAGCTTTTGATACTTATGGGAGAGATAGAGTTACTCGATCATGATTGTAGTACTAATTGGAGTGGATGCTTGGATAGGATTTGGTATTGGAAAGTGGCTTTAATTTTATGGAATGGAAGGGTGAAGGAATCCATTGAAGCTTGAGTGTAGGGGTGTTCCAAAGGGAGCACCACCATGTATTTGAGCACTTATTTTTATATAGTAATATTGGAGACATGTCAAGGTTACAAAGAACATCAAGGCCTTTTCACCAAAATACATAGGACTGGCTTCAAAAAAACATGCAAGGATTGCCCCAACATCACACATCAATCTTGGAGGAATCAGAGTGGAAATGACACTGGGTAACCCATAAGAAAATGATATTTTCCAAGTGCACCATGTAACCACAAGTGATCACATGCTTGGAATATGCAAGGGTCACATCCAACTAACTCACAAAAAGAAAAGAAAAAGATGAAAAGACCTAATCAAGACCTTTCTCACAAATTGCTCCATGCACAGCACACCATGATATAAAATATTGTGGTGACCTTGAGGAGGGAACAGCCGAATTTCTTGGAAAAGATAATCAAGAACCAAAATTGAAATCCAATATCGAAAGAAAGAGAAAATCCATAAAAAGGGAACCTTTTTTCAAAGAGATCAGGAGAATGGGAGATGTACAAACCAAGATCAGATGAGAGGAAAATTATATCATACAAGGATCTATTGGTGGTAGCCAGAGTAGTGATAGGATGTAAGAAAACTAGAACTTTTAGGGTAATTCTTAGATAACAAAGGATTCCACATGAAGACTTTCTAAAAGGCATAGCTAGGAGAATTGTAGATTCTAATCAAACATGAACTGGCATGCAAACTAAGATATATACAATGGGACCAAGATAAGGATGGACTCTAGGATATACAAAAAATTGACCAAGATATTTACAAGGATCATTATACAAAATCTCAATATGATAGGAGAGAAGAATTGATCTAATACAATATAATGGAAGAAGCTCAAGATGAGGAGATAGCATGAAAATTTCAGGATGAGGAGATAGCATGAAAACCTTAGGATGAGAAGATAGTGGAAAGTCTTCCATATGGTACATTGATTATAATACAAGGGTAGGATACATGAATATGATACATATCTATATATATATATATATATATATATATATATATATGGGATATGACACATGTGATAGGAGACATGGATATATTACATGTGTGAATTCCATGATACAATATACTACATGAATCTTTGTTCAAGCTCAAAATAGGGATAAGGATATGGACATGGCTGCAATGTGATGTTGGACCGTCATGGGAACATGAGGAGATGGGTGAGTAGAGTGGGTGAGAGGGTGGGAGGGTGTGGATCTTTGATAGATAATGGGAAGGCCAAGTACACATGGCACCTATTGATAGGTTTTCACCAAGGTACCTATCCAAGGTGCTTGAATTGCCAAGTTTTCACCATTGGATGCTCATTTTTCTTTACCATTTTATTTTTCTTTTTTAGATATTTTAATTTTTTGGTCTTTTTGCAGGATTAACAAGATACACTTAAGGAATTAGGCATAGAACTTCTTGAGGTGACTAATGTTTGTGGGATCATTTAGAGTTTTACCTTCAAGTGTTGATAGTTGATATGCTCCTTAGCCAAAAGATGTTGCGACAAAATATGGACCAAGCCATGTGGGCTCAAACTTTCCCTTCTTTTCTTGATCTTCCTAGACTTTCATGTTTTCTTTGAGGACCATGTCACCTACTTGAAATTTATGTGGCTGAACTTTCTTACTAAAGTTGCACTTGAGGTGATTTTGATAGACAATGAGGTGGTCATAGGCATGTTGCCTTTGTTCATCTACTAGTTCTAGTTGTGTGATTATAGCGACTTTGTAGTCTTCATCTGATATTTATCTACATAAAGATATGCACAAGGATGGGAGTTCAACCTTAATAGGAAAGATTGCTTCGGCACCATAAACCAAGGAATATGGAGTTGTGCCACTAGATGTATGGAATGAGGTGTGGTAAGCCCATAAGGAGGGATTGATGTACAAATGTCAATTGCAAATGGAGTCATTGACAACTTTCTTGAGGATTTTGAGTGGGTTTTTGTTAGTTTCCTCAACCTAACTATTACCTTGTGGTAAATATGGGCTAGAGAAATGGTGATGAATGTGGAGGGAGGTGCACAACTCTTCCATATTGAGGCTTTTAAAGTTACCTCTATTGTGTGTAAAGATTGTAGCATAGATACCAAAGCAATATATAATATGATAGAGGATGAATTTAGATACTTGAACTCCTACATTGGTGATAGGTGGAACTAGCTCAACCCACTTGGTCAAATAATTTATAGCAATGATGATCCATTTGTGGTCTTTTGAAGATAGGGGTGTAATAACATCGACAAGGTCAAACCCCCAACATGAAAATGGCCATGGTGATGCAATAGGTTGGAGATCATGAGTCAAAGCTCATATCAAATTTGTATGTTGTTGACAAGGTAGACACATTTTGAAAAATTCATGAGCATTAGGCTAATAGCTAATAGTAACCTACTCTCAAGATTTTTCATGCTAGGACTATATCACTTGTGTGAGCACCATAAAGTCCATAATATACCTCTTTTAGTGATATGGAAGCCTCATTTTGGTCTAAACACCTAGAGAGATTATCATGATAACCTTGATGATATAGGGTGTTGGCTATGATAGTGTATTAGGATGCTCTACAAATAAGGTTTTTGCGTTGGGTTTGTGTGAGATGAGGGGATATGATACTATTTTTTTGGTAAGCATTAATTTTTTGGTACCATGGGGATTAGGGACCAACAAAGACACATACTTGTGTTGATTCATCATTCTCATATGCAGGCTCATGTAGGTACTCAACTAAGAACTCATATTGTGTAGCTTCCTAAGGAATCTCCATGAGTGAACCAATAGTGGCCATTGCATCTAAAACCTTGGTACATGTGTGAATTAAATCTAGGTGAAGTGTCTCTTTAATTGACCAACCAATTATTTGTAGGGTATCAACTTTTCATCTTTTATTTGATATTCATCCATCACCTATTTGAGAATCAACTATGAGTCTCCAAAGACTTTTAGTTCTATGATCTTCTATTCAACTGATGTCTTGATCCCTATAATTAGAGCTTCATACTTTGAGATGTTATTGGGGGATTGGAATCATAACTTGAATGCTTTAGGAATATATTCACCTTGAGGGGTAACCAATAGTATCCCTACTCTTAATCCATGGAAGGTATAGGATCCATCAAAATATAGCTTCCACAATTGTTGTTCTTCTATCATGCAGAGACGATCATCTAGAAACTCCATAACAAGGGGATAAGCATCACCTAATGGTGTATCAGCTAAATGATCTACTATAGCTTGTCCCTTGATTTCCTTTCTTTTGATATATTGGATGTCAAATTCATTGAGGAGCATGACCCATTTTGTTAGGCGACCTATGACTATTATTTAGGATAGCATATATTTTAAAGGATCAATCTTGGAGATGATTTGCACAGTATGGCTCACCTATTGGTATCTCTATCTATTGTTATTTATTAGTGTTAAACACTTAATCATTTAATAGATAGACTCAGATGGTCATCATTGTGACTTAGCTACTCTATATAGGTTGAGTCATGTACATAAGTATGTGTGTACTGAGCTCTATAGGAGCCGAGTAAGTGTGTGGTCATCGAGTATTTTCTATACAGGCTGAGCTCAACACCTACTAAGTAGTTCAATCATATAAGTTTCAAGTTACATAGTGTGTTTTGAGCATAATATAGATCGAACATCAGCAATGTTGAGTATCAAAAAATAATAAGTGTCAAGCAATGCAGAGTATACATAAAAGTTAGCAATAATACATACTTTGAGGTAAAAAAAATTCAAGCCGACATGGAAGGAACATTTAATATTTATAGAGGTTGTTATAAATATTTTTAGGTATTTATGATGTGGATCACAAATCCCTATGTTTTGTGATCAATAATTCAAATGAAGAGGCAAAATATGGAAGCATCTAGAAAACTCTTTACGAAACTCTTTAAATAGAGAAGATTTTAACCTAGAGAATAGTCAAGGAGAAATAATTGCATGAGGAAGGGAGTGATATTTGGATGGTGAAGTGAATGATTAATATCATATTAGAAGTTAGTGGAAGTGTTATGTTATCTCTTAGTAGAGCAAGTGACCTAATCAAAGAAATAAAGGGGAAGAAAAGTTTTATAGATCAGAAGAGAGGATTAGTTTTACAAAGAGAAGACTCAAAATCATCTTACAAAGCATACCAAGAGTCAAGTACTAAATCAATTTTAATCAACTTGAATCAAGGTAAATCTCTTAATAGAGTGGTCTTAACAGATCTTTGTAAATCTCCTAATAGAGTCCTTACTTTATTGTGAGTGTTAAATCCTCTAAAAAGGTGAGACCTAGCAGTCTTAAATGCTTTTAACAGGGTAGACCCCTCACAGGTTAGATCATATTTTATGATCGAGCATTGTAACCCTAATAGGTTAACTTTATTATTGTGGTAGTGAAGATTTGTGGGTGTCATCCCCACCCCAATTTTACCTTCACCTTGGAGGGTTTTTAGTTATAAATATTGTGTTATGTGTTTATTTTCAAGCGTGTGATAGATTAGATTTACATGTTACAACAATTTTATTGTTACAAGTTTTACATGCACAAGACAATTGGTGAATGTGTGAATGAATTTTTGAAAAGTAAAAGTGCTTAAGATTATGAGTCACACACCCCCCCCCCCCCCCCCAGTATCTTGTTTATACTTCCATCTATCAATAATTAGTAGTAGAGATTTGGTTCTCTAAGAAAAGCTTAATCACTTTGAGATTAGATCTTGGAGATAGAGGCTTTCAAACTAGAAAAGGTTATTGAAAATCAAGTGATTAAGCTTGAAGATTAGATCTTGGAGATAGAGGCTTTTAAAATGGAAAGGGTTATTTAAAATCAAGTGATTGACATCCAACTCATACTAAAAAAACTTGATAAAGCAAGACAAGATTTGAAGAAATCCTTAATGAGAAGAAAGGAATTGTCTATCTAGGATTAAAAAAATTCCTATGAAGAAATTGAGATTGAAGGATTTGTTTGAATCAATAAATCCAAATGACAAAGCATCTATAGATCTTCTTGAAAAGAACAAACTCCTAAATGAAGAAACAAAAGGACTGAAAAGAGAACATGAAATCCAATCAGCAAGATTATGTGAAGTGATCGAGCAAAAGAAGAAAGTTGAAGAAGACAGGACTATGGATAAGGAAGAAAAAAGGGTAAACTTTACTAGACTTGAAGAAAGAATATCAGATGTATAGAAGCTCACTAACACTCAAATATACATGATGAATCAATTGATGCTTGAAAATCAAGAATTGAATCATAAGGATGTGAATGTAGAAGTTGATGAAAGCCAACTTCACAGCATGCCAAGATCACCTGCATGCAAATAGCTTGCTAAAGAGAAACTGAAGAAGAAGGAACAAGAGCTTGGAGCAATTCAACAAAGCTAGAAAAGATATTTCACAATAAGAAAACAAAATTGCTATGTGAATGATATGAATTTACAATGAGAGAGACCAAATATAAAGGCCTCAAGGAAGCTTGTAGAACAAGTTGGAAAGTTCTAGAAGATAAGGTTGACAACTAAGCATACATCCACAAAAGGTGAAATATCCTGGATCAAGGTGAGAGGATAAGTATGACTAGATAGGAACAAACTCTCGTGTTGCCAACAACCCATCAATTATAACTATTAAATAAATGCATTAACCTAAGTAAACTTAAGTAAAAGAATAAATAATTAATAAATAATTGTTTAATCTAACATCCCTCTTAAGTACAACTAAGGGGAATACCTTAAGCTCACAAAAACTAAGATGAAATGTAGAATGGGTCCCAGCAACAAGGCCATGTTAGGTACCCATGTACAATGCAAAGAAATGCAACCTCTGAAAATGGGGAAAGAGGGAAAACCTCATGGGAAAAACCGTCCCCCAAAAAGAGGTAAGTACAAACATGCTAAAAAAATGAAGGAAGGAAGGAAGGCCTCAACAAGACCCCCCAAGGACAACTTCCATGGAAATATTTCAAGAGACTCTCTCAAAACTATAAGTACAACTAGCTCCCCATGAGAGATAGAAAAGATGCCAAAGCCCCCCCCAGAATAATGGAGCCCCTGGAGAAAGAATCAAACCAATGAAACTCCAATGCAGAGTAAACAAGGGAACCCCTGAATGAGAGGGAAAACTAGAAGGCCTAGTTGATGCTCAAAGGAGAAAATATGAGAATCCTAAAAGGGAATCCCCAAGGCAGGTGTGATGATACTATCATGAATGTCCACTATAAAATTTGTAACAGGTGCACCTGGAGGCTCAATGAATGAAGTTGAAGGATCAGGGAGAGTAGAAGAAGAATTCTACAGAAGAGAAAAGCCCTCAATTGGATGTTGTGTGGCAGTCAAAATAGGGATCTCAAGAACAATACAAAGGTCCAAGTATCCTAACTGCACCACATGATGCTCTACGAAAGAGAAGAGTTGTGCTCTAAAAATGGAGATGGTGGGCAAAAGTGTGAGAAGGTGTAGAGATAGGTGGAAGAATCAGTTGTCTTGTAGCAATAATGTATTGTTAAAAACACTTCTTTGGAAAAAAAAAATGTTAAAAACATATATATATATACAAAATTCTCACAAAAAAAGTATAAATACAAAAAAAAAAATTGAAAAATTTTTCCCTGAAAAAATGTGTTTCCTCCTTATTGAAGAAAAAAATCACAAACAAACTAAGGTTTGTGTCTCTGAATCACAGCTTCAAAAATCCTTCAAACCAAGAAGCAGCAGGGAGGCTCTAATATCATGTAGAAATTGATGAAAGCCAACTTCACAGTGTGCCAAGATCACTTGCATGCAAATAGCTTGTTGAAGAGAAATTGAAGAAGAAGGAACAGTAGCTTGGAGCAATTCAAAAAAGCTAGAAAAGATATTTCATAATGAGAAAATGAAATTGCTATGTGAATGATATGAATTTACAATGAGAGAGACCGAATATAAAGGCCTAAAGGAAGCTTGTAGAATAAGTTAGAAAGTGCTAGAAGATAAGGTTGACAACTAAGCATACATCCAAAAAAGGTGGAATATCCTTGATCAAGGTGAGAGGATAAGTATGACTAGATAGGAACAAACTCTCGTGTTGTCAAAAATTTGTCAACTATAAAATTAAATAAATGCATTAAACTAAGTAAACTTAAGTAAAAGGATAAATAATTATTTACTCTAACAGTGGAAATAGAAAATATCAAATCAGAGGACATACTGAAGAATGAACTAAGAAGTGAAAATTAATCCATGGAGAGACTCAACAAACCAAAAGAAGCAATGAAATAATTTGAAAAACTTATAAAGTCATCTAGCAGTATTGATGGCTCAGGACATTCATACATTGAACAAGGAGAATCATCCAAGAATGGAGAACTGAGGAAAGAAAAGTCAAAGGACAAACCAACATGATATCACTATGGAAAACTTGGTCATATTGCAAAAATTTGTCGAAGAAAACACGATATGCAAAATTCCAAACCTAAATTTATTGGTTAGTATTTTTTTGACAAGAAACAAGGGAATCAAATACATGAGTGTAGATCAAGAATGAGGAATGCATCTACTACACCTAGATTTGAAGGGCATTATTATAACTATCAAAAGTATGGGCATAAATCATATGAATACATATCTTAGACAAAACCTTATTGGAAAAATTAGAGGTAGAATTATGCATGTAATAATGCATGTTCCAAATGTCACAAGTTTGGACATATAAACAAGAATTGTAGGACTCAAGAAACATCAAACAAAAGGCAAAGGTAAAGTTAAGGTACACATTGAACAAGTAAAGGAGATGAATCAAAAATGGAAAAAGAAAGAAGATGGAAATAGTGGAGCAAATGGAGTTGAGGTCACCCAATCCAATAGAGAAGGTTATCATGCCATCTCAAACTGAGCAAGAAAGGTGTGTATGGAATTGTATATTTAATTAATATATCATACATCAGTTCCTTACATGCAATGTGCCAAAGTTCATATTTGCATATATGAAGATGCATAGTAACATATTTTTGAAAGGATTTCAAACATCAATAGAAATTATCTATGTTGATCGAGCATTGCAACATGGACCAAGCACTTTAGAAGAAAACTGGTATAGAGGCTGAGTGATATGGAAGAGACTGAGTTGAAAAGTATAGACCTAGTTCAAAGGCACAAAAGTCAACTGAGATAGCTAGCTTCCACCTACCTAGGTACACAACATTAATGGAGACCCTAAATGAACCAAAAAAAAAAGGTATGTATCAAATTTTGAAGACATTATCTCACATCTTTCTTACAAATTCCAAGAGCACAGAGCAATTTGGTGATTTGAGTAACTAGCAAAATATTTCAAGAGTGATTTGGATGAGAATTTTGAACAAGTGAAGATCTAAACTATTTCAAGTAATTCAAAGGAGAAAGAAAAAACTTCAAACCCTAACAAAGAAAATGGTAGCTTCATCTACAGTAGAAACAAGCGAAGAGGTTAGTAAAATCCAAGTGATGAAGAGTGGTGCTTGTCCTCCACCAAAGTTTTGTGCTATTCCATGAATTGCAATAAAAGGAGATTCAATGGGTGTGTTATCCATGATATCACCCAAAGTTATTATGATCCATGATGTAAAGATTTGTTATATGTGTAAGATTAGAGAAGTGGGAGATTATGAAATGAGAGAAGCATATGAGAAGTTATGTAATGAATGAATCTTGAAGCATAAATTTAAATTTATTGAAAGGAAAGGGTTAATTCATGCCCTAGAATTTCCAACGAATTTCAAGAATGAATGGATTAAAATTGTTCTATGTAGAATCTATGTTATGAAGTTTTGGTTATAAAATGGACTCGTGGAAATCACAAAGAAAATGATTCACAGAGTTATAGCCTATCCAACCCTAGATAAGAAGAAAACTATGCGATGCCTGAGTCAAGAGGAAATTGAGGCAAACATAGATGTTGAGTGGAATGGATGAGGTTTGTCCATTATGAACATTTTTGATCCAATAATTGAAATTTTTGTGAGGGTTATAGCTCATAGATTTTACCGGTCAAGTAGACTAAATAGCATGTCATGTATGGTAGAGGATCAAGCATGGAATATAGTGATGAAAGATCATGAATATGATCTTGCCAAGCTTCAAAGACTACAATTATAAGCATAGAATCTGTCATTTATCAGAAAAGAAAAAAACTCAATCCATAAGTTTTGATCCCTCATTATATGTATTTTGATTTATATCCAAAAATATTTTCTTGGTATTGGTGATATTGTTTGGGAATGGAATAAACTAGTGACAAGACAAATAAGTGAATACACTACTCAATTAGGAGCAAATTTTGAGAATGTCATGGATACTTACTTTGAGGAATTCTAGCAAAGAATGAAGATGAGGTAGAGAATACCTGAAGAATTACTTACAAGGTATTAAAATGACATATGTTTTCTTGTAGATATGGATAATACATTTGTACAGTTAGTGAAGTTGAGGAAGGCATGGTTATAAAGTTTTCATTATGAAATTGATAGTGATTTAGTGAATGCAAACATTTTTGCACTATTGAAAGAATAAATAGACACTGAGGTTGAATCCTTTGGAAAATATGAGGAATCTAAGGCCTTAATAACTATGAATATTAATATGGCTTATAAGGAAAAGAAAATGAAAAGAATGATTGAAGACCTAGAAGCAAAAGTAGGAACCCTAGGCAAGCGAAAGGAACCTTTGCAAATTACATAAGGTCTTGGAGAGGATAAAGAAAAAGATAGTGGTGATGAGGAAGATGAAGAAGAAGAAGGAGACAAGGGTAAATCCCTAGTTTTTTTCACTTCACCAAGTAATAAGGCTTAAAAAAATGAAAATAATCCAATGGTGACACCCCTCTCTCCTCTACCACCAACTAGGCCAAGAACTAGGGTAGCTACTAGTGCCAAGTAGATTGTAAAACAAAGAGTAGAGACCAGTGCATCTAAACCAAATAGAAGGAGATTGGTCAGAGGACCATTCAAAGGGGAAACAAATTCTATTAATGAGGTATGTGTAGATCTTAGAAGATCTTCAGGATTATCCAACTTTAGATTTGTAAAATATGATACATTGGATAATACTAATAGAACTAAAATTGAGGAGGCTATGGTAGATATGATTGCAAATCATAAGCTAGCTCCAAGTGAAATTGAGAAGAAAATACCCAAGGATTTATATGATAGACTAGAAAGAAGATGGTAGTAGGCAAAAGAAGAAGAAAAAAAGATAATGACACTTTTGTTAGAGTTATGCCTCATTTTTCCCAAGATCAATAGGAAAAAATTTTGGCAAAGTATAGGAACATATTTTTTCTGAAGTACAGAATGTTTTTTATTTTACAAAATAAAATGGAAGTTGTAGCATAGCAAGATGAATTGCTATGGAAAAGCATTTTTGGGTTATCCACCAAGGGAGCAGATATAGAGAAATGAACTAAGACTATGACCATCAAAGATGATCATAGTAGTGGAGAAATTTCAAGTGTATCGAGTCCACAAGGCAACATGTCAGCAGTATATGTTGACACCCCTCACACTCCAAAGCTTGAGCAATCAAGGCTCATAGGCAAAGAGTTAGAAATTGAGATAAAGGACAAAAATTTAGTTAGCCAAACTATTTCAGCACCTCATAATGAGGGAAAAAAAATATGAGTAGAGTTGAATTGAGTGCATCCATTGTTTTCTAGAGTACTGATGGACCAACACAACTAAGTAGTGAAAATCCGTAACTAGTGCAGGGTCACACCTAGGCTAACCTCTCCATGTCTAGTATTTTGGCTTGTTTTTTTCTCTAACCAACTCAAGAAGAGTATATTAGGTTGTTTTGAGACCTTAAAAGCTCATCTTCTATGTCAGATAAGTGAGTTAGTCACTATGACTAAGGTCACACAAATAGCCAATGTTAGTTGTTGATAAATTTTTCTTAGTGTTAGAAGCTTAAGGTAAGGTTAGAGTCTTAAATGTGTTCTAAATAGATTATGATGTTGTAAAGATTCCATAGGGTCATTAATGATTTTTAATTCTCAAAATATTGGAGGTTAGTAGTCATAAGAAATAGGATGATGGAAATTAAGAAAAATGCCAAATATTGTCAAGAAGTTGTCATGACAACATTTGCAATTATTGAAAATGTTGCATGCAACTTAGTTACCTTGGATTACCTTATGGATATGGAGTGGGAGATCAATAAAAAAGCCTTAGAATGGTGGAGATGGAATCTACTATTAGCCAAGACTTGAATCTTGTAAAAAGGAGGTAAGCATTGTAATAATTTTGAGGGTGGAATAGAACTTTGCAACAATATCACAGTAAATTCTTGAGTTTTAGTAGTGGTAATGCCTTGAAATGGATTGAAAGAATCAATATAATAATTGAATATTTTTCTTTGGTTAGTTCTAAGATTTTCTCTTTTTATAGGTAAGTTGATTTGAGTAGTTATAGAGTGTTGAATAAATTGTTCTTGTTTTAGAAACTTTACTGGTTCTGTATTGACCTGTCTGTATAGTTATGTCTCTCACATGAAATCTAGCCATGAGAAATACCTAAGGGTGGATGGAAATTCTTGGGGAATCATTAGTTTATATATTTTTAGGATTAGGAGTCATGGAAGTTTGGGGAGCTATTTTTACTACTAAGCCCTAGGCGAGTAGATAGAGCCTAGTTAGAGGTTTAGGATAGAAGAAAGAGAAGATTTCTTGTAGAGTAGCGAGGTTTTGTATGGAAAAAGTATAGTTCCAAGTGGTATTTCATCATATACAAATATTTTGTGAGGATTGAACCTATACCAATCCATTAGCTCAAGTTTTGAACAATTTTTCCACAAAATTATAGTCATCCCTAAAAACTAGGGCTATTAGCCCTATTTGCCCAAGTTCATAGGAAGCTAGTGGATGGAGATTGTCATACCCTAAAACCTACAAAATATTTTAGGAAATCCAAAAGGGTACTCGAGTTTTGGATTAGTTTTCCAAGTTGATTGGGAAGCTTTGGCAAGAAAGTGGAAAAATTCATTGTTAAGGGCTAATTAGACCTAAGCCTAATTAGGCTTCATAGAGACTAAATCTTGAAATTGATAGGAAAAATACTTGAAGATCTATCCAAATAGATCCAAGAGGAGTAAAATGGAATTTTCTCATGATGATGGACACCCCTGGAATGAAGATTGGAGTTTGTGAGAAAGTAGCACTTAGAGCT
This sequence comes from Cupressus sempervirens, assembly GCA_028749045.1. Classification (NCBI taxonomy): domain Eukaryota; kingdom Viridiplantae; phylum Streptophyta; class Pinopsida; order Cupressales; family Cupressaceae; genus Cupressus; species Cupressus sempervirens. Next base: position 855,575,095 of record CM053785.1, on the reverse strand, counting down.
TTCTAAGTGAAGGCGAAGGATTATACTATCTAAAGGTGTTAATCTTTCAAGGTCAAGCACAAGGATTAAGAACTCTTTGAGAAGAGTTGTAATTGGATCTACTTAATCACCTAAGCCAATTAGGACCTAGAGGAGACTAGGTTTCTAGAAGAGACAAGCTAGGTCTCTTAGTAGTAGTGCAAGAAAGCCTTGGAACACTTACACCACTCACCAACTCCCAAAGTAGTGTCAAGCAGCAACACTCCTTTGTCGAGTAGAGGAAAAGAAATAACAGACACCTCACTAGATATTGACATCAGTCTAGATGAAATAATTTAGATGCCACAATTAGATTTGGAAAATCTTAAATTGGAGGAAACAATTTTGTTACAAGAAATTTTGGTGAAAAAAAAAGGTAAGAAGAGCTAAGAAGAGAGCATAAACAAAAGCAGGTACTATATGATGTTAAAAAAAATTTTGCTAATGCTTTTGATATTCAAAATTTTGATGAAGCCCCAATTATTACCCAACTTGTAAATATCATTGTGTTGGAAGATTAGCAAGATTTTTGGGAGATTGGTTTGATGATATGTTACATTCATGATTGAGTTTGTCATTAATGTCAACATAGCATGTTTGATGTCTTTTATGTCAATGGGGGAGAGTTTGGCATGAAAAACATCATACTATGAGGTAGAGTTTGGCAGTATACTATGGGGGAGAAGTATTGTAGGAAAATAATATGCTGAGAAGATATTTTGCATAAGTATGGGACAGCGTGGCATGAATTTGAAATATCAGTTTGGTACAAACCACATTGAGGTATATCAATGGGGGGTATGTTTAATGAAAAATATTTGAAGATTGTTTGTCTTTTGTTGGTATTCTTGGAACTAGATGGTTTTTCATCTATGTTGCCATCAATGCCAAAGGGGGAGATTGTTGGAAGATTAGAAAGATTTTTGGGAGATGGGTTTGATGATATATTACATTCATGATTGAGTTTATCATTGATGTCAACATGGTATGTTTGATGTCTTCTCTGGCATCTGACAGAAGAACAACAGAAAAGATTAAATTGGTACAGATGGCTAGTTGGGCATGATAACTACTCAAGGTTATGGGATATACTTTGGAGTATCTGGTATATATAGTGAATGTCAGAAGTAGAAAGGATAAGTCTAGAAGAAGTTATGTAAGTTTTGGTGATGTCTATTCTCAGATAGAGTTTACAAAGGCATGTTCTGGTAAGCTTTTGATATCTCTCAATAGAGTTGATAAGTTGAGGATTGAGGTTGAGGACATGAAGAAGACGTGTTGGCAATGACATGGTTAAGCTCACTCATCATGATATTTTGTGTATGGGAAGTTATTCAAGTTGCAAGGTAGAAGATTTGTGTTATCACTAAGTGTAATGTGTTCTTAGAGAGGTCATATAATAATTAATTGAGAAGGACTAACAGTTGACTCAAGAATTGTTTTATGGACTTGATATAAAGGAAGGACATTTTTCTTTATCATGGTTATTCTAAATGTCTATACTAATGCAGATTGGGCATGTAGTATGGATGATAGAAAGAGCACTAGTGGAGGAGATTTATTTCTTGGAGGAAGATTGGTTTCTTGGTTAAGCAAGAAATAGGATTGTACATCTCAAAGTATAGCAGAAGCAGAGTATGTTGTAGTAGCAAATAATTGCAATCAAGTAATCTAGATGAAGCAAATGTTGAAGGACATAAGGATAGAAATCAGTGAACATGTTGTTATACATTTTCACAACACAAGCATGGTAAATATGTCTAAGAATCTAGTATTGCATTTGAAGACTAAGCACATTTCTATTAAGTATCATATGTTCAGAGAAGAAGTTGCAAAAAAAAGAATTAGATTGGAGTATGTAGGCACTAAAGAGAAGATTGCAGATATATGCACTAAACCTCTTCCCAAAGAGACTTTTGAGTATTTATGAGGTATACTTGGGTTATGTTCTTTCCTACATCATAGTAAGAAGATGCAAGAGTGCACCAATCCAAGGTAATAGAGCACCATTGTTTGTCTAGACTAGATGTTGATGCTCCCTGTATGCGAGAGTATTTTTGATTAATAGAGTCACTTAGGACTCTTATTGATCTTGATTTGAATAGTGTCTTTTGATACTCAAGCTAAATAGGTACCAATTGTTGCAGAGTTTGATGCAGAGATGTTGGTTGCAGAAACCTTTGACATTGATGTAAGGGAATTTGGCATGAAAAATTTAACACTATGGGGGAGAGATTGGCATGAAAAACACTATGCTAAGTATATGGGAGAGTTTGGCATAAATTTTTAATAACAGTTTGGTATAAATCACATTGAGGTACATCAATGGGGGAGTATGATTGATACAGAGGATTTGAAGAATGTCTATCTTTTGTTGGTATTCTTGGAACTAGATTTTTTTTATCTATGTTGCCATCAATGCCAAATGGGGAGATTTTTGGAAGATTTGAGAGATTGGTTTGATGATGATATGTTACATTCATTACTGAGTTTGTCATTGATGTCAACATAGCATGTTGGATGTCTTCTTTGGTATCTGACAAAAGAACAACGAAAAGATTAAGTTGGTACAGATAGCTAGTTGAGCATGATAAGTAGTCGAGGCTATGAGAGATACTTTGAAGTATTTGCTATTTGTAGTTAACATCAAAAGTAGAAAGGATAATTCTAGAAGAAGTTATGTAAGTTTTGGTGATGTCTATTCTGAGATAGAGTTTACATAGGCATGTTTTAGTAAACTTGTTATATCTCTTAGTAGATTTGATATCTTAATGATAGAGGTTGAGGACATGAGAAGACATGTTGAGGATGGTGTGGCTAAGCTTGCTTGTCATAATATTTTGTGTATGGAAAGTTATTCAAGTTGCAAGGGAGAATATTAATGTTATCACTAAGTGTAACATGTTCTTAGTGAGGTCCTATAATAATTAATTGAGAAGGACTAACAACCAACTCAAGGAATTATTTTATGGGCTATTGTTTCTAACGCAAGAGTCATAGAATCATCCCTAGAATGAGGTTTGATCCTCAGAAGTTGGGGTTGAGACTATCTTGATACCTATCCATTGAACTCTAACAAGACTATTATAAGATTAATCAACTAATCAAAAGATGAGATAGATGACATAGATGCTAGATAGAGAGGAAAAAGATACCCTGAGCGATGAGGACATAAGATTTAGATTGAGTTGGAGTCAGCTTTGAAAGATTCAATGATGCAATCATCCTACCCCCTTAGGAGTGAAATCGAAAGATGACATAGCAAAAATGTGATGTAGAGTAGTATGTCAAGAGATACTAAAGAAGTCTAAGATTGAGAAGAATATAGAAGAGATCAGAGTGATCAAAAGAAAATTTGGAGTCAATTCAAAGTGATTCTGACATCCCAAAGACCAAGTTTGACCCAAGTTGACCAAATTTGACTTGAGTTGACTTTTTTTAGAAATTTGAAATTTTTTGAAGAAAATGTGATTTGAAAAGATTCCAAGATGTAGAAAGCATTAGAAAAATTAGACTACACAAGCATTCAATTGCATCGCTCCCAAGATTTTAAAATGTGGTTTTGAGTTGCTTGTGTTTCAAATTTCAAACTTGATCCCAAAAAAGGATTCAAAAAAGCCAAATTAGCCAAGGGTGATTTTTAGGCCAATTGGAGCACTTTGAAAAATTAGGTCACAACCTATATAAGGGCACAAAGGGTCATTTTCAATTCATTTGCACTTTTGTCTTTTGTGGAGAAGAGCTCCGAGGAGAAAATGGTGGTCCCCATGCATTCACATCAATTCGAGCGATCCTAATGATACTATCGGCTAGTGGAGTATGGACATTCGATGAGTCATCAATAACCTTGCTTTGTATTTCAATTTTCATGCTTTTCAAGATCTTTTTAGCATGTTTTAGGAATTTTAACTTTTTGTCATATCGGTTCTTGCACAAGGATATCTCTCCTTGCACAGGCCTAATCTCCTTTCATGTGAAGAAGTAATAGGCAAGCAGTTCCTTTCCTGGTGTAATGGGTTTCCTCATGTAGAAGACACCCATTTTTAGTGTGAGAAGCCCTAAAAAAGGTGACTTTTTTTCCATTACTTGATTGCTCTTCATGTGAGGACACACTATGTGTAATCTCGCATGAGAAAATGAATTTTTGCACAAGATTCTAGTGTAGAATGCCAATTTTGGTGTTTGAAAAGTGATTTTTCATTGTAATTTTATGTCTTCATTTTTCTTGTGCATTTATCTAATACCGACCATTTTCCTATTGTGTTTGTGTGTGTAGGTGACCTTTTCTGATGTCAGATTCAATTCCCATTACTCACCCCATGGAGCTTTGTTATGATAGCTTGATGATGCCAACATGGCACACATTGATAGACTCATATTATCTTATCTTTGTTGAATCCCAATAGTGCTAGTGAATTACAACCTTTTGATTGCACTAGTGGAGCATTTCTATTTGGAGACAAACACCTTGGGAGAGATGACCATCACACCTGAGGATATCTACAAGATAATGTGCATCCCATTCCATAGGCCATGAGTTGTGTATGATATAGTGCCATGGATGCGTATAGAGGCACTAAGGGTTGTCTTTCAAGAGGATCTGATCATGGATTGAACCATCACATGGGATGAGCTAGTACACACATATGGGCCCATTCATGGGTTACTAGTAGCTTTGGGCATATTCATCAACTACTTCATGATGCTAGATAAAGGTTAGCATGGATTGGAGTGTGGATGGGGCTAGATGTTATAGATGATGCTAGAGACATCAAAGAGATTCTAGTGGGGTGAGTGCATTCTCACCCACATGTTCCACGAGATGCATGTGATTGTTTATCATGAGGAATCTAGCATGGCCACTTGGGTCTATGTTCTTCAGATGTGGGCATGGAAGCACTTTCCAGTGACGAGACCCATTTTTGTAGATGAGTAGCAGCCCATGGAGCCCTACATATGTTGGTATAGAGGCCAGTTGACCCAAATAGCTCTAGGGAAGACTGAGTAGTGGAGAGGCTGACTGGATGACCTGGTGGTCATAGTATGGCAACCGTGGAGAGAGGCAAAGGATTGGGATGATGTACCCCAAGAGTTGGGACACATGTTCACTTCTTGACCATTAATAGGTTTCTCGGTGCAGATTGTAAAGAGATTCCCACTAACTCGCATATGGCAATAGTATGGGTGGTCGTAGGATATATCATAGGAGTACTATTCATATGCATGGATAGCAATAGATATGGACCATGGATTGTCTCCAAGGTTAGACCCAGGTTGGTTGATGATTAATGTGTGCAACTTAGTTATGACACAGTGGGATTACCTAGTGGCAATGGTAGATAGGGGGATGACTCCCACATATCAGACCTATTTTTAAAGTCATCCCTTCCCTCTGTTCACAAATCTAATGGGGATGGTCATACCCATTCAACCAATGCAAGCACCACAGTAAATGCCACAACAACCACAATAGGAGAGGACCAGGCAAAGGACATGCAAGTGCCCATTCCTCCTTGGAAAATGAGTGTAAACCTAGGCATTAGAGGTAGTGGGATAGGATAGAGACATCCTTGAGGTGAGATGGGTTCCCTGGGAGCCATAGGAGGACATACATAAAGACCTCGCATAGAGGAGTAGCCAGTCAAGTAGCTAGAGCATGGGTTAGGTGACAAGGAGATGTAGGATCAGCCTGCTACAAGGGCCCAAGGTAGAGATAGCTTGGCACAGGCCTAGGAGGCCCTGAGGAGGTCAAGAGATAGGGTACAAACCATGCAATGGTAGTTTGGAGACCTACACATATAGGTTGTAATGAGAGACACCTAGATTATAGAGTGAGATTACAGGATCTACAGCATACAAGAGTAGCTTGAGTAAGAGGCTAAGAGATCATAGCAGTAGTAAGATGAGATCTAACTACAGTTAGCTAAAGAAACCTATTATTTTGTAGCATATGTGGTAGTAGTGCCAGATGAGGTAGAGTAGGTGCCTAGATTTTTCTAGTATGCACAAGAGTCAGGAGGTGCACAGCCTCCAGCAAGACCAAATATGCCTCCTCCTCCTCCACTACCAGCAGGGGGTGAGGGGAAAGGAGAGAGTTAGCTCTTTTTATCCTAATTCTGATCTGGCTATTTATCAATTGGTGTGCTAGCACCAGTTTCTACCATTTTTTATATCGACAGTGCTTGAGTAGCATCTATTTTTGCACTGATGTACTCTTTTGACTTGATATATATACAATATTTTTTTATTTGAGTGCCATTTGCACGTGTCACTTTCTCTCTTTATAGTTTTTTATACATGAGATGTTTATACTATGGTCTATGAATGCAAATTTGATATGATGTATCAATGTACTATAGATGAGACGAATCATGATAGCATTTATAAATGAAAAATATGAATGAACTAAATCTCATGCAGTGTTTTATTTTGTTGATAGTGTTAGTTATCCCATGAAGATCGATGGGATGAACCAAAGAAGAAAACACTTGTGTAGCCATGAAGAAATGTTATTCTTTGAAGAAGCCATTAATCCCTCAGCATGAAGCATGTAAGTAGATTAGTGATCAAAACATGTGCTTATGCAATGCAGCACTAAGTTAGATGCAACCCTAGGTCTGATTACCAAGCTTTGACAATTATCATCATTGAGCGTATAGAAAAACCTCAGATGTCATATGATTCCCACTGACATTGCAATCATAGGAATATGAATAGGGCATCTAGTCTAGTTTTGTCAAGATTAAAAGTAATCATTCGAGGCACAAGAAGTCGTAATGACCAGAACATTTGTCCCTTTTAATGTAGCAAGTTAACATAAGCATCAAAGCATAAATGCTATGATGGCCATAATTTTTCTTGTGTGCAAAAATATCAAACACATGAGAGATCCTTCTTATGTTAAGTAATCAATAAGTATTATGTCTGCAATGACCCTTGCATTCATAACCTGAGACAAAAGTGTGTTAGGTATACTCATAATGACCTATACATTCACTTAGCAAGATGAGTATCATTATTTACTATAGCATAAAGAGTTCACTCCAACAAGCAAAGAGAAGAACCAACCTCATTGATTTATCCCTATATAAGGAGTCAAGGTACACATGGCCATCGAATACAAGATAGAGGCTCTTATAGTGGACACCCCTTTTATATGGATGCTTCAGATCAATAGAACTAAACCATCAAACAAAAAGAAAAGAAAAGATCATGCCCCTAATCCTCACTTCTCTAGTTGAAAATGACATCATTGAGTTGCTCAAAGAGACATGATAAAGCAAAACAACAACAAGCAAAGAAAATCTCAACATATCCCAAACAAATTCATCATTTTGAGTCTATTTTTTGTGTTATAAGATTGATGTCAAGTGCCAATGTTCAGAACATATGTGAAAAAAATTCTCTTCAATAAGGTGACAATAGTAGAAAAACACAGAAGAACTGGTGACTAAAGTCAAAGAGGAATCTTTATTAAGAAAAACCTTAGTAGGAAACTGAGTGATAGTAGACAAACACAATTAGGACAAATGGTGATTAATGTGAGAGAGATCTTTCATGGGAGGAATCTCAAGAAGTGACATGAGCATACAATAGGAAAACATAGTTAGAACAACTAGTGACTGATGCGAGAGATTTTTCATGAGAGGAATATCAAGAAATGACATGATTGAAAATTGGAAAATGCATTTATAACAACTAGTGACTAATGCAAGAGATCTTTCATGAGAGGAATATCAAGAAGTGACATAAGCAACAGTATGCAGACACAATTATAACAATTGGTGACTATCACAAAAAGAGATATTCCTATGATACTATAGGGTGTTGCTCTTAAATTATGACAAGATACAATCCATGGTTACATGAGTGAAAGTAGCAAACTAAAATAGGAAAGAAAGTATACATGAGCTAGAAGATGCACTGTGAGATATAGTATTTGGAACAAGAGGTGCCCATTTTACCAGGTTTTCACCTTCTTGGCAGAGATTCTTTTTTTTGGATTTTTCAATTTTTTTGGTATTATCAAGGTGCCTATTGCTAGGTTTTTACCAAAATAATAATTTTTTTAAGACTTTTTGCAATTTTTAGACTTTTTTTTTCAAGACATTTAAGTATATACAGAGAGCTCTTGAAATTAGATCAGTTGTAGAACTTCTTCAGATGGAGAGTGTACATGGGCTCCTTGAGTGTCTCTCCCTTGGTTGTAGAAAGTTGATAAGCACTAGATCCAAAAATTGTAGTGAATATATAGGGATAAAGCCAATTGGGTTTGAGCTTCCATTTTTTCACCTCTTGTTGCTAGTTCTTAGGGTTTTCTCTTAGAACAAGATCACCCAATTGGAAGTTGCATGGCTTAACTTTCTTATTGTAGCTTCTAGACATACACTGCTAATAAGCTTGAAGATGATCACACATCACTTGCCATTGTTCATCTAACAATTATAGCTATTGAAGCTAAGATATCCTATAGTCATCATTACTAATGAGGCCCTTCATGGAGATTCTTAAAGTAGGAATCTCAACCTTAATGGGAATCACATCATCTACTTCATATACCAAAGTAAAGGGCATTGTACCTATTGGAGTTCTGATACTTGTTCAATAAGAGAATAAAGCTAGATTAATCTAAATCTATCAGTCCCTTCTAGATTTTTTAACTGTGCAATGCAAGATCTTCAGAATCGCCTTTTTTTAGGCCTCTGCTTGACCATTACCCTAGGGGTAATAAATAGAAGACCAATGTTCTATGATTCTGAACTTTTTGCATAAATCTTTGAGATTCATGTTTTTAAACTATCCTCCATTATCAGTAATGATGGAGGAAGATACACCATACCTACATATGATGTAATTCATAATGAATAGAGCTATAGTTTTTCCATTTTCTATAGAGAGGGACTGCCTCTACCCACTTAGTGAAATAATCTATAGTTGTAATGATGAACTCGTGTCCATTTGAAGAAGATGGGTGAATCTGACCCACAAGATCAAAGGCCCATTATTGGAATGGTCACAACATGATAGATGGAATTAGCTCCCTAGCTAGAGCATGAATTAGATTCCCATGGAGCTAGCATTGTTTACAGGAATTGGTGTATTTGATTGCCTCTTGCTCCATATTCGGCCAATAGTAACCAGTTGTAATAAGTTTATGAGCTAGTGTCAAGCCATTAGAGTGAGATTCACAAATTCCCTCATATACATTGATTAATGTGTGTTTGGACTCATCAAGTTCTAGACACCCAAGGAGTTTTCAGCAATAATAATGTACCATGAAGCATTGTGGATAAGGTGAAATTTTTCATTCTGGGTTAGATTGTCCAGGATGGTTTGGTCACACAAGTAAGTTTATATATGGTGGTAGCAGTATGAATCATATCCTACAATAGAACAAACCATCTAAGATTTAGGGGAATCATAGGTAGGGTAGAGTAACATTTTCACTAGGAACTTGTGCCAAAGATCATTCTCTGGCATCTGTGACATGGAAGCAAGAGTAGTCATGGCATCAGCCACTTTGTTGTTTTTCGAAGGAATTTGTTGAAAAGTGATATGAGAAAAGTATTTATTCATGCCATCCACCATGCATTTATAAGGGTTCAATTTCTCATCCTTTGTCTAATATACATCATTAACCTAGTTGATTATGAGCTTTGAATCACCAAAGATGTTTAATTCATCCACTCCATTCAACGGCAATCTTCATGCCATTAATCAGGGCTTCATATTCTGCAATATTATTTGTACAAGGGCAGTGAGTACCTCTGTGGTGTTATGAACAAGAGTCCAGCATTGAATCCTTTTTGTGTGAAGGAACCGTCAAAGAACATCACCCAAGTTTGGTATGTGAGTGTCAAAATTGATTCATTAGGAAAATCAATGTTCAGTGGGAGAAGACTCTGCATCAATGCTTCTGCTAATTGATCAACAATGGCTTGTCCCTTGATAGACTTAAACATACTAGATGTCAAACTCACTTATTATCATGACCCATTTAGCTAACCTTCTTGTTAGATCTGCCTTGCTAAGTAAGTATATCATTGCATCAATTTTAGCAACTAGTCACATAGTATGGGCAAGCATGTACTATCTCAGCTTTTGGAAAGAAAAGATGACTGCTAGGCAATCCTTCTCAATGATATTGTAATTAGTTTCATAAGAAATTAGCATGCAATTTAGGTAGTAGATAGCCCTTGTTATCATTATCTTCTTGAGCTAGCAAGATACCCAAAGATGACTCTATTGCTCAGATGTACAAAATAAAAGGCTTCCTGTGAATAGGAGGCATCAAGATTGGTGGATTACCAAAGTATTTCTTTATCTGTGTTAGAATTTGATCACAATCTTGGCTCTAGTTATATTTCACACCTTTGTGCAGAGTCTTGGTAAAAGGTTGTGGCCTATCCACCAGCTATGAGATGAATCTATAGATGGATTGAAGTCTTCCTTGTAAGCCCCTCATTTGATTAATATTACAGGGTTAAGGCATGTCCATGATTACTTAAACTTTCTTTGGATCAATCTTGATTACTTTTGTAGAAACAATGTAACCAACTAGTTTTATAGATGTTATAGCAAATGCACATTTCTTGGGATTAAGTATGAGACTAAATTTCTCCATATGATCTAGGATGCATCCCGAATCTTAAAGGTGAGTGTTTTGTTTTGTGCTCTTAACCATGGTATCATTGACATAGTCTTCCATTTTTTTATGCATCATGTCATGAAAAAATGTAGTAACTGCCCTCTAATATGTGGCACTAGCATTTTTCAGACCAAATGGCATTATGTTTCAATAGAAAGTTCCCCATGCACAAGTAAAAGTAGTCTTTTCCTAATCTTATAGTGCAATTTTGATCTATTTATAACTAGAAAATATGTCCATGAGTGAATACATTTCATATCTTTCTATCATGTCCACTATCATATCAAAGTTAGGGAGTTGAAAATCATCTTTAAGACATGCTAAGTTAAAATCTTAGAAATTTTTACAAACTCTAATAGATTTTTCATGCTTGGAGACTAGAATAATGTTTCATATCCATTCAGTCTAATCAATAGCATGGATGGAACTAGATTTTAGAAGCTTTTCCAATTCAACTTTGACCAGTATTACAACATGAGGATGCATTTTTCTTAGTTTTTGTTTCACTAGTTTAACCTTAGGTGCAATAGATAAGTGATGCATTATGAGATTAGGATCTAATCCTGGCATGTCTGAGTATGTCCATGCAAAGTTTATCCTTTTCTCTTGGAAGAATGCAATGAATTCCTCTCTTTTTTCTAGAGACAGCAATTATCCAAGATGTATCATGTGAGGTTGTTCCTTTGTTCCCAAGTTGATTGGTTGTGTTGGTTCTATCAACAATGATGATCTTTCTTGAAAATGACTAGGAAGTACATCAAATAGCTTATCTGCAGGCACCTTAGAGGGGTTTTCACCCTTGGATACATCTTTTATTTTTACTATTTTATGTTTTGATACTACCACAATGTGGTTTTCACCATCAAACTTTTTATTTCTTTTCTTTTTTATTTTATGATTGAGATATTTGATGTCAGCTTTAGTTATGTTGACACTCTATTCGCTAGTGGAAGATGTTATAAGTTTGACAGCGTTTAAGTAGCAGGCAAGAGCATAATCATTCTAGAATATAGGGACTTCACTATATGCATTGGAATTCCAATCTATGAGATTGGGTTAGGTGATTGAAAGAGATGTGGTGGATTCAATAATGTTCATAGTATAATAATCAAATGTGTGGACAAGCTAATCGAGACCTAGAGCAACTTTGTCCACATGTGTATTTGAATACCTTTGAATTCTAACGTTATTAATTGAAAACTTAATGACACTACTTGGATAAGACTCATTTGACCTATTCCTAGATGATTCACCTACTTCAAGTAGATTTTCATAGACATGAACTTGATCTATGTCTTTGTCTTTAGTTTCTTCTAAGAGAGAATCAAATTTATACTCTCAAGAATTTGTGCTATATGGGGATAGACTATAATATTCCATAAACAATGATAGGGACAAATTCTCCTTCATCATCTAGATTTTTAGAATGGTACTCAATACATAAAGGATGACTGCACTCTCCTTATTCTTGTTGAATATGGGGAGAATCAGTAGTATTGTCAAAAGAATAGCTATTAGTATCCACAGTGCTAACATGTGATACAAAGTTGCCTATTTCTCGGTACAAAGTTGCCTATTTCTGTGAAGAATTTAACAGGATCATTAGAAATTGGATAAGGATAAGGATCCTTGTCTGGCCAATATAATACCTTTTTAGTTATATGATTAGACATTCTTCACTACCAAAGTAATATGCTAATCTCCATTAAATGTCAATCCAGGAGCGTGAACTTGAGATGATGTCTACAAAGTATATGCTCTAATTTCCACTAAAAGCCACTACTACTTTAAATGAAAATACTACTGAGGAAATCTATTTTACCAATACAAAATACAATTACCAAATGCTTAGAAAGAGATCCTAACTACTTAATCATTCATTTATGCACCTATTGTTGCAGGAACAGTAACTAGTTATGTTTCCAGTGGTCGTAGGAACAGCAGTTTTACACTTAACTTAGGAAGCTAAATAACTTATGAAACTGAATAACTCCTAATGACTAAAATAAACTCCACCTTTTGTGTGGGCCCCCACGAAAGAATGAAGGAAAGATAAGCTCAGATAAAAGAATAAGAACTCAACAAAATCATATATTCATTCAAACATGCAGTGGTACATAGATTTGGAAAAAACTAGATAACTAGCAATCTATCCTTCTATTATTCTCCTATCTTCTCTCTTTCTTGACCTTTCAAATACAGATAGGGTCTTATTTAAAGAGAAGGAATAAAAAAATCCTAAATTTATGACTTCCTCATGAACGATAGTCTATTACAACATGCAAAAGCATTAACTATTCCCTTGAATTCTCATAAATATAGAGCACAACAGATGCTAGATTTTCTCCTCTTTCTAACTTAAACCATCCTCTAGGAATTTAGGTATCCATAACAACTCCATGCATATTTAACTAATAGGTCCCACTTATCATCCATGAAAATAGGTCCCTTCTAGTTTTTGTTGCCGAGTCTCATTAACACCAATGCTTCCTCAACGCAAGTCTTTCGTGGTCATTTGGTTGATTCTCACCCAGCTTAGATTCCTATGGACATCAATGATACATACAAAACTTCCAAAAACATCTATTCATTTTTATTAATTTATAAGAAAAGCATCAATTATTCAACTAACGGTTCCGCAATCTTTTCGGTTGTAGGAAAACCTACCCATGTTAAGCATACATGAAGAAAGACTTAACAAAATGAACCCTTTTTAAACATAATATCACTATCATTTTCATGCCACAAGTTCACACTTTATACATTAAAAGGTTCAAAATACTAGGCTTAAAAGATGATAAGTTTCAACAAGATAAAGACAAATGTTCATAAAAAGGGTCAAAAATCATCTATTGTTTTGTGCCATCATTTTTTTCCCCAACCACCCTAATGTTGGTCCCTTCAGCATTCACAAGTTCTTGATCTACATTCACATCCTGAGGTCACTGGGAACCTTCTCTCCTGACTCATGAGTCCTATAATTGAAGTATCCATGGTTCTGTTTCAATCTTTCCCATTTATGTTCCTCATGGTTCAAGTTGTAATTAGAAAATGATTCAGTTTTTCCAAGCATGGGATGTAGTAGAATAGGTGGTAGAAAGCGAAGAGGAATCCAATAGCTTTTCTTATTCCTAGCCATTGTCACATACCTAGGCATTCTATAAGTGGCCAATTCCAAGACATGAGGTGAGTGTAACTCCCTTGTCTTCAGATCTTCTCATAACCAAATCCACCTTTGAGTAGAGGCTCTTATGGCTTCAGGAGAAATGGTAGAACAATGTTGCTCCCATTCTAGGAATGCCTATTCTCGAACAGGATGAATTTTAGCAGCACTGCTTGGGTTATTGTTAATAGAGAGCCAGTCAAAGAAAACTCTATGAGTATTCTGCACCTCAGGATGAATGTATAACTGTTCCAACATTTCCTTTTCCCTGTATGAGTAGCCTAACTTTCTCGACTAATTTCATTTTGAATCCATGACATAATGGCTCTGAACTGCACATCTCCCACATACAACAGTGAATTCCAATCTTTTTTATCTGGTACTACAAGATTATGGATGTACAATTCACAAAGAAGATTTTGGAGAGCCATTGGAATTGATTTAAATGCTACATAAAATTCTTGGGGTGTGTTCAAGGAAGGATTCAACCCTCGAATAACCTAAGATAGGTGAAAATTGACCATTTGCTCTTTTAAAAATAATGTATAAATAGGAGATGGTGATCTGCAACTCAGAAGTTCTAGAATGAGCTCTGTTACCTTAGTAACATGTTGCTGCAAGACCTTAATTTCATTATCTTTGTCTTCAATTTGCCATGCCTATTCTTCAATGGTTTTGAGAAATTGTTTCCTTTCTAGAGGCCAATTTGCTTTTTCCCACTGAAATTGTTGATAAACATTAAAGTTGGCTGATATTGGAGTGAAAATATTAGGTAGCAAATGATGCCAAACAACTGGATGACTGTCATCATCGTGACTAGTGGAAGGATTGACACTTGGTCTAGAAAAAATGCTATCATCCTCAAGTGGTTGATGAGAAACAGGACTATCAATTCTTTCTTGTGGCACAGCGGCTACAAGGGAAGACACAATAGCCAATTTAACTTGGAATGTTTCCACAATTTCCTGTGTTAACCTCATAATGGTTTTTGACACTTGAGTGCCAACATGCTTAATCAAATTCCACATTGGAAGCCGAGTACACAATGCATGCCGAGTGATCTTCAGATGCCGAGTGAAGATCAGATACCGAGTGAAGATCAGATACTGAGTGAAGTATAAGTACCGAGCAACACAAGGTGTCGAGTGTTAACAAGTATCGAGCAACATAAGGAGCTGAGTGATACAACTTTGTTTAAGTGTCGAGCTATCCAGGAAACAACATGTGCCAAGTATCAGCAATACTTTAGGAGCTGAGTAACTCAGTAGATCAGCATAAGAGTTTGTGATTGCACAAACTATGATGCAAAGAGTTTTTGTAGCTGACATAAGGTAAATCTTGAAGGATTTAATGATGAGATCGAATCTTTTATTTTACCTATGCAATCAACATGCAACCAATAGAAGAAGTGCAAATAATAAGCAAAAAATGAAGATTGAATATGGATCGTAGATCCATACCTACCCCTAAATCCTCAAATTTCTTTATAAGGAAGAAGAAATTTCATTTGTAAATATATGAGTGGATATACAAGGGTGCACAGGGAAATCTATTTTCTAAAGTGAGGGTTATCATATCACAAAGGATCAAGATCAGAGAAAGCAAAACAGGTGCCTGCATTCAGCAATCAAGGATTGTAATCTATCAGGTTCATTATACCTAATACTTTCTAGCAATTGTATTAGAATGAAAATCCTATGGTGATAGGTTAGCTTAATAGCTATTTCATCAGATCCTTTATTTAGGTGATTAAAATCCTTTAACAGGGTGACACTTCATGTTAAGTGTTTGTAAATCCTCTAACCAGGTCACTATTGACACAGTGTAAAGCCTTTAACAAGGCAGGCCTTTAACAGGGCAGACCATCAAAAGTGATTGAACAATATTGCTGCAATAATTTTTGTGGTTATCATCCCCACCCCAATTTTACCTTCTTATTCTTGGAGGGTTTCTGGGTTACCGAATTCCAGTGTTATGAGTTATTAATACATGTGTTTAGTTACATGTTTATTTGATGTATTTATATGCATACAATTTACTTTCAATTAAAAAATTTATTGGATAAAATAGGATACTTATGATTCACCCCCCCCCCCCCTCTCATAAGTACTCTTTCCATATTTGAATATTCCAACAATTAGTATCAGAGCTAATCCAGGTTCTCACAAGGAAAAGCCTAACAGCTTGGAGGAAAAGTTCTAAAGATGGAAGCTTTCAAACTTGGAAAGATCATTGAAAATCAGGTAATAGATGTGCAACTTGCTCTACATAGCCTGGAGGAATTTAGAAACAAGTTGAAAAACTCATTAAAAAAAAGGAAGGATCTAGCCATAGCTGAAAATGATATACACTACAAGGAGATTGATACCACCAATATATTTTCCAACGGAGATACAAAAGATTTTGATGCAGCAATAGCAAAACTGATGGAGAAAAACAAAGTTCAAGTAGATGAGATAAGATCTCTCAAGATGGAACATGAGTCACAGGCCATAATGATATATGAAATCACTGAACAAAAGAAAAGAGCAGTTGAAGATAAAGTGATGATGAAAAATGACAAAAGAAATCTTGCAAACAGACTTGAAGAAAAATGTATTGAACTAACAAGGATCTCAAACATGCAGATGGATACACTTGCCCAAATGATGAACCTTCATCATGAACTCAATGTAAAAGATATTGAGATCTCTACTTTGAAGATGCAGAATGAACAAATGCAGAATGAATTGAACAGAGAAAAAGAGGTAGCAGAGAATCTCAATAAATCAAGTGAAGCTATCAAGTATTTTGAATAGTTGTTGAAATCCTCAAAATCTTCCCATGATACATCAGGACTAGGATACAATAGCACTAAAGTTGGGGAATCATCAAAAAGTGCTGAACAAAGAAGTGATAAAGGTAAGAATGCAAAACCCACTTGTCATTACTGTAATAAGAAGGGACATATAGCTAATGTGTGCAGGAGTAGAAGATTCAATCAATCAAACATACCCAAAAGTTTCTATCACAAGTGCAACATGCAAGGATATATGACACAAAATTGTAGATCCAATGTCACAAGGACTCAGAGATTTGATGGACATTGTTACAATTGCAAAAGGTATGGACATAGGGCATTTGAATGCAGATCAAAACCTATGTGGACATCAAATCAACTGGCAAAAATAGAAGGGAATGAAAGTCATTATCATTGGGATTACAACACCAGGTACAGTTGTCACTATTGCCAAGAATATGGACATATATCACAGAAATGCATAAGAACACATTTCAAAGGAAACTACAAAAAATGGTTGAATCAAACTACATGTTTCAGTTGTTTGAAAATTGGTCATATCAGCAGAAATTGTCCTACAAGATCAAAGGCACCCAAGACTGAAGAAAACAAAGGAAAAAAAAAAATTGATGTCGAAAAGTTAAGGGGGAAAATGAATAAGACTTGGAGAAAGAAATATGAGTGCAACACATCAAATGGAGGGATCACTTTACCCAATGGGTCAAGTGATCACACTTCATCAAACTAAGCACGAGAAGTACACAAGACTGATATACAAAGCTATATCATACATCAATCCCAAGAAAAAGAAGCTAAGCAAGGTATAAATCTACATGAAAAAAGATGTCAAGACAAAAATTAAATGTTGTTGCTAAGCTGACTTTGGATATCGAATTAAACTCCAACAGATGCCAAGCTCCCAATAGCGATCGAGCTGATAATTGATGCCGAGTTGGATAACTCCAATAGAAGCCGAGTAAAGTGGAAATATAGTGGAAGCCAAGTTAGGTTAAAATTTCTTTAGAAGTCGAGTTGGTAGTTGAGCATTTAATGCGATGGAATTAGGGTATATTCTCACGATTTCAATCAGTTTTACTCATCGTGATCAAGAAGCAAAGGAGAAGAAAGAGAGCTGAGCGACTTCATAGCAAGAATCCAGCGTTTCAAGCATATTACAACCTCATTCAAACATTTTTCATCGATCTTAAGGTATTTTCATTTGTGCCGAGCTACGTAGTTTCATATCCTTTTGTTGTGAAAACCCTAGTTTGTATAAATGGAGTCAAGTTCCGAGAAAATCAAGGAAAAAAGAGTCTTTTGAAGTCCAGTTAGTTTCAAACGAGGTCAAGCAACCTGATTTCTATCCTATTCCTGAAGTTGCCTACAAAAATGACCCAGTCGGAGCTCTCTCCCATATTCCCCCAAAAGTTGTAATGGTTCAAGACGTGCAGAAATGTTACAATTGTAAGATAGGAGCTCTAGGAAACATGGAAATTAGACAAGCATATGATAAACTGTGTGTAGATGGAGTCTTGAAAGAAGAATTCAAAATCGTAGAAAGAAAGGGTTTGACCCGAGTTTTAAGTTTTCCCACCATATTCAAAATAGAATGGGTTAGACTTGTATTAAGCAGAATTCATGGTGGAAATTTGTGGTTAGAAGATATTCCCATCAAATTGACAAAGGATATTATACATAGAGTAACAAGGTACCCAACCCTAGATCGATACAAAACCCTGAGAAGTGAATCAAAGGAGGTTATTGAAAAGAATACTGGTGCACAATGGAACAAAAGAGGAATGCCAATTCATACCATACAGGATCCTCTAGTTGAGTTTGCTATTAGAGTCATTGCCCATAAATTCTATCAATCCAGTAGACTCAACAGTGTACCATGCATTGCAGTAGATATAGGTTACAAATTGGTGAAAAGGGATCATACTTATGATCTTTTAGAACTACAACTGCAACAAATCAATGAAAACCTAGCTACCATAAGAAGAATAAAGGGCACTCAATGCAAATTTGGAGCAATCCTAGTTTGCATATTCTTTTATTTTTAGAATGAGTTTCCTTCTTTTGGAAAAGTAGCATGGAGAAATGATAGAACCATCATTGCCCAAATCAATGAATATATAGAAAAAATGGGAGAAAATTTTGATACCTTGAAGACAAGCTATTTTGAGGATTTTAAGAAATCCATGAAGCAAAGATCAAGGATACTAGCTTCCTTAGTGGAAAAACATACCAATGATATATGTTTCTTAGTTGACATTGATTTTACCTATATTCAAGCAGTAATACCAAGGGTAAGATGGCTAAGGCCATTTGGATATGAAATTAATATTGATGAGGCATTTGCAGCAATAACTGCATTATTGGCAGAAGAAACAGATAAAAGTGCTCCACATTTTGGCACTTATGATGTGGTAAGATCAAAAATAAACATGGAATTAAAAACTGCTTCCACATTGAAGAAGAAAGACAAATTAATAAAGAAGATTAAGAATAAGTTTGGCAAAGAAATTGAGGCTGAAGCAGAAGAAGAAGAGGATCATAGTGATGATGAAGATGAGCAAGAACAAGGGCCAATGGAACTAACTCAAGGTCTTGGAGAAGACAAGGAGGAAGGTGCAAAGGAAGAAGAAGCCAAGGAAGCACCAATTGAAGCTGAGCCAAAGAAGAGAAAGGCAACAGAAAAGCCTTCAGTCAAGCCCAGATCAAAGAAAGCTACCACGCCATCACCTCAAAAGCCAACAACACGAGCATCAACAAGGGCCTCCACTCAAAAGGCCAAAGAGGAAGTTACCAAGAAGAAGCAATTCAAGGAAACACAAGAAGAGCTGAGGAAAAGAAGAAGGTATGTGGCTCAACCTGACACTAATGAAGAAGATCAAACTGAAAAGGTAAGCAATTCATCAGTTGATACCTTATGTAAAAAGATTGCAAGTGGTGACTTAAGTAATTTAAATAAAGTTGATTTCAGTACATTTAATAAAGAAGAATAGAATAGAATAGAAGAAATAGTTTATGGAATGATGGCACAGTTCAAGTACACTCCACTTGAACTAGATGGAAAATTGCCAAAAGAACTATCAAAAATTGTAGAAGACAGATGGCATTTTTGCTTAAAAATGGAGAAGGAGATGAGAGAATCAACCCTAGCAAGTGTATTGCTGGATTTGACTAGGGAACAAGTAAAGAATGCAGTCAAAAGGCATAATAATAGGTTTACACCTAAATATAGGGCATTCTTCATACTCCAAAACATAATGGAAGAGATTGTTCAAAGAACAATGAAATCATGGAAGAACTTGTACAAAAGGATTGAAGATTTTCTTGAGGAAGAATACAAGGAAGAAGTTGTTGTTCCAATAGAGGAGAGGAGAAAAAGGAAAGAAGAAGAAGAAAAGAAAGGAGAAGAAGAGAGGAAAGAAGAAGAACAAAAGAAAAGAGAAGAAGAAAAGAAATATGGAGAGGAGGAATAGACACAAAAATAGGATACAATGGCAACAGCTGAGCAAGAGCAACAACCAGATCAAAGTGTGCAAGACACACAATTGCCACCCCCTAGCCCTCCTCAAGCATCCATCTCACCTGCAGACACTATAACTATTACTGATGTTCTTGATACTTTTGGTCAGAATATCAATCCATTAACTGCAGAAGATCTTAAAAGAATTCTTGACCAATCTACACAATAAGCTATATTGTGTATAGATCTAGTATTGGTTAGTATAGATGAATTGTAAAAACTAGTAGAAAGTACAGTCAAAGATAAGGTGAATCCACAAGAACCACCTTCTATCATCTCTACAACTACTAGTAGTCAATTCCAAATACCAAAAAGCATAATTGATGCTACAAGATAGAAGCAAAGTATAGCTATAGAAAAAGGAATAGAACAAACAGGACAAACTATTACATCTGATCCTACAGCACAAACACAAGGTGCACTTCCACAAATTACAATAATTGATCATGGTAGATAGAAGGAGGAGGAAACAGTGAAAAACCCTAAAGAATAGGAGGCAATACAAACATTAATAAATTTGCCTACCTCGAGAACTCCTTCACACCAGCCATTGCAAATATCAGTACCATCATCTAGTACTACCAAAGTTGCAAGGGTACTTCACTATGGAGACCCTGAATTAGATGAGGAGATAGTCATACTGAGCTATGACTCAAAATCAATAACCATTGATCAAATCAATGAGGTGCAGGAAGCACTGAATAGAAGGAAAAGATAGGAGATACTTAGGAAGGAGTATAAACATAAGAAAACATTATATGAGATTAAGGACATCTTTATTGATGCCTTCAGTTTGCAATCACCAGATGAGTCAAAGCATATCACAGAGCAATTAACAGATATTGTTGACCAGGTGACAAATGAAGACCTAGAAACAAATGCAAAACTTATGGAATGGTTAGAAAGAAAATTTCAAGGGAAAGTGAATGAGAAAGTATCAAATCAAATTGCACTTTCACAAGTTGAATTGGCTAAGCTTATTGACAAAGTGAAAAAGGTACTTGAGAATATATTCTCATTGTACAAAAAGTTGTGTGATTTTTCATACTTCACACAAGAAACAAGCCAAAAGATATTGAGCTTGGTAAGAAATTTAAACATTTCAAGCATGCAATTACCAAATGATCCAGCTCAAAGTGAGAAGCATTTTGCTCAATAGCTTCACACTCACAAAGAAATAGTTGTACTAACAGTAGAAGAGGCTAATACCAAGGCCAAATTAATATAGCTCCAGTCCTCCATTACCCCACATTTAGAGATACTCCATAAAGAGAAAGTATATGCTGAAACCATTCTCAAGAAAGACCCAAATCTTTCTACATCAGATGGACTTATTCATCTTGCTACCGAGACTGCCATCCAGCATAAGTCACTAGAAATTGCTTTGAACAATTGGGATGCAGCTCTCAGGATGATTATGGAGGTAAACAGCACATTTTTGGCTAAATATGGTCTTAACCCTTAAACATTCTTTGACATAAGTGTCAAAAAGGGGGAGAAAACAGACATAATAGGGGGAGATACAGATATTATGAGATAAATTAATAAGGGAGTTATAAAATTATAAAATGAGAAAAGATACAAAGGAGGAGCCTGATATACAGATAAGGCACAATCAACTCAGGGGGAGTTACAAAAATTTTGAGGTATATATTGTAAGTTACAAATTTTGATCAAGTTTTCTTTAAATTCTGTATATACCAATCAGATTAGTAAATGAACAAATAAGGTCAGTTAAGTGTTTTTGTCACTCATGTCAAAGGGGGAGATTGTTAACCTCATAATGGTTTTTGACACTTGAGTGCCAACACACTTAATCACATTCCACATTGGAAGCTGAGTACACCATGCATGTCGAGTGATCTTCAGATGCCGAGTGAAGATCAGATACCAAGTGAAGATTAGATATCGAGTGAAGATCAGATACCGAGTGAAGTATAAGTGTCGAGCAACACAAGGTGTCGAGTGTTAACAAGTGTCGAGCAACATAAGGTGCCGAGTGATACAGTTTTGTTTAAGTGCCGAGCTATCCAGGAAATAGCATGTGCCGAGTATCAGCAATACTTCAAGAGCCAAGTAACTCAGTAGATTAGCATAAGAGTTTTTGATTGCACAAACTATGATGCAAACAGTTTTTGCAGCTGACATAAGGTAGATCTCGAAGGATTTAATGATGAGATTGAATATTTTATTTTACCTATGTAATCAGCATGCAACCAATAGAAGAAGTGCAAACAATAAGCGAAAAATGAAGATTGAATATGGATCGTAGATCCATACCTAACCCTAAATCCTCAAATGTCTTTATAAGGAAGAAAAAATTTCATTTGTAAATATATGAGTGGATATACAAGGGTGCATAGGGAAATCTATTTTCTAAAGCGAAGGTTATCAGATCACAAAGGATCAAGATCAGAGAAAGCAGAACAGGTGCCTGCATTCAGCAATCAAGGATTGTAATCTATCAGGTTCATTATACCTAATACTTTCTAGCAATTGTATTAGAATGAAAATTGTATGGTGATAGGTTAGCTTAATAGCTATTTCATTAGATCCTTTATTTAGGTGATTAAAATCCTTTAACAGGGTGAAACTTCATGTTAAGTGTTTGTAAATCCTCTAACCAGGTCACTATTGACACAGTGTAAAGCCTTTAAAATGGCAGACCATCAGAAGTGGTTGAACAATATTGCTGTAGTTATTTTTGTGGGTATCATCCCCACCCTAGTTTTACCTTCTTATTCCTGGAGGGTTTCTGGGTTACCAAATTCTAGTGTTATGAGTTATTAATGCATGTGTTTAGTTACATGTTAATTTGATGTATTTACATGCATACAATTTACTTTCAGTTAAAAAATTTATTGGATAAAATAAGATACTTATGATTCACCCCCCTTCTCATAAGTACTCTTTCCATATTTGAATATTCCAACATCCTGAACTATTTCTTGAGCAGTCAACGGGTATTCTTCTAAAGGTAAATTAACATTTTACTCCATTCGTTGCTCAAACCCAAACACTATTCTTTCTGAGGAATTCGTATCACTACCAATATTGATAGGACTAACTAGTCTTTGGGGAATTTCCTCAAGATCACTATAATGTTCAGGAGTAGGTGTTGTGTGCTCTGATGATTGTGCAGGTGTTAGTACTGGAGTTTAAACATCAATAGGTGGTATAGGAGGCTTAGTAGGTGGCATAGGAGGTTTAGTTCTCAAATTTACCCCAGACATTCTGGTGACTCATCGTGGAGTAGAAATTGGGGTAGAAATTGGTTTCTTGCCCTTATCAACAGCTTTCCCCTTTTCAAAATTAAGCACAATTTTGTGTGATAGGGGAGATACCTCCTCTGAACTTTCTTCTATAGTAGCTATGTGGGCCTTCCTCTTTTTGGAGGCATTCGTGGGAGGAACTTTCCTTTTCACAGCTTTTGGTTAGAATGCAGAAGCTAAAGCTTCTAAAGCTATTTTATATGCCACTTTCCTAACTCCTATAGCAGTCTTCTCATGTGTCCCCATTCCTTGCCCTCTAGGCCCACTACTCTAAGGTCCCATTGTTTTTAATTTAACAAAATCCTCCCATGTACCCAGGTGCCACCTAGTCAATTCCTTTTCAACTATGGCCCTAATTGAACAATGGTGGGACACTGGCTGGGCTTTTCCTTGCTGGACATAAGAAGCTTGTCTTTTAACAATATTGTAGAGAAAGCTTGGAAGATTCACAGGGTGATCACCATGTCATAACCCAGTTAAAATTTTAAAATGCACAGCATGCAGATAAGAGTATTTTCCTTCATGAGTAAAATATCTTATAATGAATTCAGCAGGCTAGATAAATCACAGAGGGAGAGACAACTGCAAAGTACCTTTCTTTTTATTCTCCTCCAGCTGAGGGTCTCCATGCACTGAGAATTTTTCTTTTGTTGTCCACGCATCCATGTCTTCCATCCATCATTCCCCATTTGTGGGTAACCTAGTGACTTTTGCAACCACTTCTTCGGTGAATTCTATGTGAATTCCTTTCACATTAACATTACCAATCCCTCAATGTGTTGTGAAACTGAAGTGCAATTTCTTGGTTGAATTGCTTCAAACTGAGACAATACGCCAGCTAGCCTCATTCTTGAAATAGATTTCATGATGTAGGGTTCACAAACAAAACTCTATGGTCTATTGGTTCATGTCGTTGAGGTTCTCCACCCATTTTTAAAAAAAATTGTTGCAACTTTACTGAAAGGGATTGAAAATGACTGAACGTGGGGGTGGAGGTTGCTACAGGGTTTCAACAATGGCTATAATGGTGTTTGAAAATAAAACAATAGTCTCAAAACACACTTTTCAAACAACACATCACATCTCCTTTAGTATTGCATGATGGCATTACCATAATGGGGGTGTTAATAAGAAGTTATGTGCTAAGAAAATCATAAAATAATGACCGCACTTACTTTCACACATAAAAAGGAAGTATA
The DNA here is from genome assembly GCA_028749045.1 of Cupressus sempervirens. Classification (NCBI taxonomy): domain Eukaryota; kingdom Viridiplantae; phylum Streptophyta; class Pinopsida; order Cupressales; family Cupressaceae; genus Cupressus; species Cupressus sempervirens. The sequence continues at coordinate 855,550,481 of CM053785.1, read as the reverse complement.
AAGTGATGCCAGCTCATCCCTGAGATGACCTACCCCATACATTTTTTGTGCCAACATAAGATTTCCTCAAATTTCCATTTATGGCTTCAAGTCACTTAATTTTGGTTTATTTATGACTTCAATCCCCCCCCCCCCCCCCAACCTATCATGAAGTGGGTCCCACCAGGCCATAAATATTGTGAATTCTAAAAAATCAAAATAATTATGCCATTCTAAATAAATAATAAAATGAATAAATGAAGAGAAGTTGAGTGTCACCTGACCTGGAGTGCGATAGGAAGCGTGCTCAGAAGAATACCGTACCAGAGAATTATGATGGGATGGAGTGATGATGGAAAGATAAGAAGGTGAGATGAAATGAAATGGAAAAGAAATAAATTTCACATAAAATGCAAAATTTTTATTATGAAGACCTTGAAATAAATTCAAGGGGTTGCAGGCATCTGAGTGAAAGACTCAGATGTAGAGGTTGCAGGAAGAGATGTTTCTGTTGTTTTGAACTATTGAAGAAATTCCTCTTGAGTGGCTAGTTTATGATATAGCTTCAGACAATGTCCATTAACCAAGAGTTTAAATTTGACTAGATCAATTGTAGATAATTGAACTGCTCCATTACTAAAAATTGCAACAATTTCATATGGTCCAAGCCATTTGGTCTGAATTTTTCCTTGGCGGTGCTGATAGCATGAATCATATAGTAGTGCCCAATCACGAACTAAGAATTCTCTTTCTTTAATAAATTTATCATGCCATTGTTTCCTCTAACTCTGTATCAACTCTGTGTTATGAAGAGTTGACTTGCGCCATTCATCCAGTTCATTGAGATGCAATATACGATCCTGTTGTGTTCTAGGAAGAGTGATATTTAGTTCTAGGGTTGTCCGCAGAGTCTTGTGTTCAAATTCAATGGGCATAAGAGTTGTTTTTCCATATAGGAGCTCAAAAGGGGTGAACCCAGTAGTATGCCCATAAGGCTTTAGGAAGTCAGGTTGCCTAATCCTTCTTATGTAAGGACACTATTTTAGTGAGTATATTTTCCAACTCCTTGTTTGTCACTTCAACTTGTCCATTAGCTTGTAGATGGTACGGGGAAGATTTACCATGTCGGATTTTATACTCCTTCATAAGTGTAGCTATTAGATTAGATGTAAACTAAGGCCCTTGATCTGATTGCAATTCTTTTAGAACACCATTTCTAGTGAAGATACATTCATACAGGAACCTTGAAACATTGTTATCCTGAGGGTGCTTCATAGGCTTCACTTCTGCCCATTTAGTAACATAGTCAATGCATACCAGGATGTAACTTTTTCCTTCTGATGGTGTTTCAATGGGACCAAAAAAGTCAATTCTCCATTTGTCAAATGGTGTTACTACTATCTATGGCTGCAGGGGCATTTCATCTGTCCTTGTCAGGTGACCCATTCTCTAGAATTTATCACATCTTTTTGTATACTGAGCTACATCCTTGTGAAGTTTAGGCCAATAATAACCTATATTTAGAATCTTTAATGCAGTATATTTGTTAGAAAAGTGACCACCATAGGGCTCATCATGACAAGCATGAAGAACATCATATGTTTCATCTTCTTGAAGACACCCTTGTGTCACCTGGTCTGGCCCAGTATAAAACATGAACCCTAAGATCCATGAGAAATTAAAACTCTTTTCTTCCAATAGCCACTTTTTCTTGGCAGAGAAGTGTGGGGGTGTTCTTCCAGTGGTGAGATAGTTGGCAATGTCAGCATACCAAAGATTTTGTACCGATAGAAGAAAGAGATGTTCATCAAGAAAACTATCTTCTATGACTATAGGATCATCAGGTGTTTGAAGATGAGACAAGAAATCAGCTACAACATTTGCCTTACCTGGTTTGTCAATAATGGTTATGTCAAATTCTTGCATCAGCAACAACCATCGGGCCAATCATCTAGAGATTACTAGTTTGTTCATCAGATATTTGATAGCAGAGTGATCTGTATGCACAAATATTTGATATCCTATAACATAGTGTCTGAACTTGTTCAGAGCACAAATTATAGCAAGCAGCTCTTTCTCAATTACAGTGTAATTATATTCGGCTCCCTAGAGATTTTTGTTGATATAGTATATTGCATGTTCTATTGAATCTAACTTTTGACCAAGTATGGCTCCAATGGCATGGTCTGAAGCATCAGTGTGTATGTAGAAAGGCAACTCACAATTTGGTCCTTGGAGAACTGGTGCCGACTTCTTTAAGCTGTAAGAAGGCTTTCGTACAATTATCATTCCATACAAACTCAACATCTTTTCAAAGCAACTTATATAGAGGAGCTACAATTTGACTAAAATCTTTGACAAAGCACCAATAATACCTTGCATGCCCTAGAAAACTCCTGACTTCCCTTAGTTTGGTTAGTACAAATAATGTATGGATAACCTCTATTTTTTCTAGATCCACTTCAATCCCTTTGGGAGAAATAAAGTGTCCCAACACCACTCCTTGCATCATTATAAAGCACTTTTCACTTTTTAAAGACAAGTTATAGTCTTTACATCTTTGTAGAACCTTATCCAAATTTTCTTTGGCTTCCTCAAATGTTTGCCCATACGTAGTGAAGTCATCCATGTACACTTCTAAACAATCTACAGATATATCAGAAAAAATACTAATGATAGCCCTTTGGAAGGTTGCAGGTGCATTACACAAACCAAATGGTCGGACAAAATAAGAAAATGTCCCCCATGGACATGTGAATGTAGTTTTTTCTTGATCCATAGGTGCTATCTGGATCTAGTTATAGCCACTGAACCCATCCAGGAATGAAAAGTACTTCTTCCTTGCAAGATTGTCAAGAGCTTGATCGACAAACAGTAATGGAAAATGATCCTTTTTGGTGGTTGCATTGAGTTCTCTATAATCTATGCAAACTCTCCATTTTCCTCCTTTCTTTGGTAAAATAACCAATGGTGAAACCCATTGGCTATCTGAAATAGGATATATGAAACCAGCATTGAGTTTTTTTTTGCACCTCATTTTTGACAATATCCCTTAATGTTGGGTTTATTCTATGTTGAGGTTGTCTCACAAGTTTTCACTCAAGAGTGATGTAGATTCTATGAGTACAGAGTGCAAGGTCCAAACCTTTCATATCCATATATTCCCATGTAAAAGCATCTTGGTATTTTTGTAACAGCTGTAGGACATCATGATGTTGTTCTTGAAACAAGGATTTACTTAAGCTAAGTTCTTTTCTTGGAGCAATTGCTATCTTGACTATTTTTTCAACCATTGAGATGTGAGCAATTGGTGATGAATCTATTTCATGTGGAAGGAGTGAATGTGGCAGTTGTGAAGACTTAGAATAATGAGACTGGGATGGAAAAGGCAAGATACTTTCTAGAACACGATCATGTGTAGAAGATGTCTCAGTTTGTGTTCCATATTCATTCAAGATGATGGAGGAAATGACCTCATCTTCTTCTTTGATGCTTACCAATGACTCCCTTGAAATCATCATTAGTTGTTTAATAGAATCCAAGTCCATTTCGGGATCCCCCATGTTTGGCCAGACAACTTGGTCATCTTGGAGTAGAGGTTGAGCAGGAGAATACAGGGTTAATTTTTTAGTATTTGTACCATCTAAAATGGTCATTTTCCCTTATCAACATGCAATATAGGCATCTTTTGTTGCTAACCATGGTCATCCTAGGATGATAGGATATTCCCCAGTACTTTTTTTTGGAGAAAGTACTACAAAATCAACTGGGTAATCCCATGAATGTAAGGTAACAATGGCATGCTCCAACATACCATCAGGAACAATAGTAGAACTATCTGCTAGTTGCAATATTGTTGGAGTTTCCCTAAGACAAATAATTTTTAGCTTACACATCACTTCCTTAGTCATTACATTAATGGATGCTCCTAAATCTATCAAGACATTCTATACTTGTATTCCTTGGATGGTAAGGATGATTACTGGACTTCTAGGATCTGCATACTTGGGTATCCTTGGGTTATCAAGCATAAGATCAGAAAGCTGACCAAGAACATGGATAGTCTTTGGATCTTTCTTTTTCCTTCTTGGAGTTCTAACATAGGCTTCCTTGATATCTTTTGAATATATAGGAACTTCTTTTATTGTGTCAAGCAGAGGGATTTTCACCGTCATTTTCTTGAGTTGATCAAGCAAGTCTAATGCAACTTGATTCTCATTTGGCAATACTTGTTCTGTCAACCTACTAGGAAATGGTTGTTTCTTGGTTACAGGAGAAATAGCATTGGTAGGTTCTTGAATGGATTTAGTATTTGTATCATCTACTTCTATTATAATGGGCTACTGAGGTGATGTAAGTGTTGTTCCAAATCGTAAATGAATATCATTCAAGGTGATGGAATAACTTTTTTGTTGGGCTGAGGGTTTTGCATTATTAGGATTGGGTGTAGGATGTGCAGGCAATTTTGGTTGTTTAGGAGGGGTTGTATTGGCTATAGGAGGCATTAGAGCTTGTGATTGAGGAGGCAGTGGCAAGGTTGGCTAATGCTGCTACCAATTCTAAGAACCCTGAGGTTGCTGCCAACCTTGGTCAGGCTATTGCCACCCTTGGTTAGGATGCTGCTGTAGACACCTAGATTTGATTACATTGCTTTGGTAATCCTATTTAGTTATCTCTAAAGGCATCATTAATTAAATTCTTATTTAATTAATCCTTTGCCATCCCCTAGCTGATTAATTTAATTAATCATCTATAGTCCTAATTGATAAATCAAATAACCTATTATTTATCAATTAAATCCTATTCTTCTATCTAAATCCAAAATCTTTATTTATTAAATAAACCTATTTGATAAATAAAACCCTCAAATCTAATAACCCCTAACCTATCCTAAATCTCCTTTTTAGCCTAATCCACCCCATCCACCCATACTAACCAAGCTTAGCCACTAACTCACCCACCCTCATGAATGCCATCCACTTGTAAATCTCTAACATCCCTAATCTAATCCTAAACCCAAGCCTAATCCACCCCCTAATGTTGTCACATTCCCTAAGAAAGCTTAAGACTTTCCTAAGCCAAGGAAAGTCAACAATCTCAACTCCATCCAAAATATCCCAACCACCCAACAATGAATGCTCTTACAAAAGCCATAAAGACTCTTACAAGCTCTTACAAGCCATAATGAAGGGTCATTATGAAGATATTATCCTTTGAGCCTCCTTTGTTGACTCATCCTTCCCCTTTCCTCCATCCACTCACCTTGTGACATGTGTCACTCCCTGACTGGTGCTAAACAAGCACAATCCATGTGCTCCCTTTTGAGTGCATCCTAGCCCTCCTTAAGCTTTCATCTTTCCTTCCATCTTAGCCCTCCATCTCTCAAGCCTTAGCCTATAAATTGAATCCCCTCCCAAGCCTTTTCAATCACAATCCATCAAGTAAAGTTATAATGCCATTTTTGAAGCCAAATCCATACTTTTGCATGCATCCACACCAAAAATCCCAAAAATCTCCATTGAAGCTAGTTTGAAGCTTGAGCATACATCCCAAATCCTATCAAATAGACTCATCCCTAAATCAAGTGACTATCCTCATTGGGAGAGTCATTCCATGGCTCATATTCTCATTTGAGGGTTTCACTTTATCTCTCATATATGTTATGGTTTATATGCTAGTTAATGCTTTTGTTTTTTAATAGATTAGTATTACTTGCTAACATATTTCTCATATATATTTTGGCACGTCCGGTGGGACCCCACTATGGGTCATTTAATCATCCATTTTCATCTATATGTTTTTTTTTCTAACCATCTAATGGTTGTTGTTGTTTGAGTGTGTTGTAAGGTGTTTTGCTTATTTTTGCAGGTTAAAGAACACACTTAGGAAGAAGAAATACCATCTAAAAATCCAAAAATAGCAAAAAATTAAAAAAAATCTCAAAAAAATTTGCGTTTTTTAGCTTTTTTCGTGCAGTGTCATCTCCGCAGTTTGGCATTTGCGCTTGCAAACTGTCGTCTTCACCGACTACTTTGTCGTCTGCGCAACCAAATCGACGTCTCTGCAGTTTGGCGTCTCTACCTAGTTTTCTATTGTCGACGCCGCCACTAGACTATCGTCTACGCATCCTCAGCTATCGTCTCCGCAGATCCACGTCTCTACCAACTACTCTATCATCTCCGCAACCTGTTCTGTTGTCTCTGTCGCCGCCAATCCAAATCGGCGTCTTCACTTGTCACCTATTTTCTGCACTGCAAAAATTACCTGTCGTCTCTGCTCTATCGTCTCCAAATACTAGCGTCTTCGCATTTCAGCGTCTCCATAGTCTGGCATCTCCGCTTGATAGACTGTCGTCTCTGCCTGTTTATGTTGCATTTCTGTTTTAAAATCTTTATTTCTGCACTTTGTAGTTTTTTTTTTTTTTTTTTTAAGTATAAATCAAAATTTGACTTTTAGTGGTTCCGTAAGATTTAGATCATTTTAAGCATTTTTACGCATAGAAAAAATAGCTTAAAAAGTTTTTAAAAAATTTCTCATAGTTAAGCTTTCTTTTTTTGGAAGATTTTGGGTGACTAATCAATTCTCTTTTTTTTGTCTTATTGCAGGTTGGAGCAACTTTTTGGGTGACTAATCATGTTTTTTAGGTTTTTTGTGGAATGAACTTGCATGTTTAAGCACGTTTTTTCTTTGAATGTATGTCACTCAAACACAATCTTGAATGCAATGGTTTAAAATCAATCTTTCTTGGAATGCATGCTTAAAACAACAAATCTAATCTTGAATGCCAAGGATCAATTAACCATTGCAATATCTCACACTTTCAATTTGGGCTTAAAACACTCTAACACAATCTTGAATGCCTAACAATCAATGAACATTGCATGGTTTTGATGCATCTCAATGACACTCGCTTTTCTTACGTTGACGAATTCTCAATTTCCGTTATGTTGACGATGCTGTCAAGTTGGAATGAACATTGCATGCCATAATCATGAGTGTCTTCAATCATAGCTTACAAAATCTAAATCATCAATTGGAAAAGAACTCTGCTTTTTAGCCCAAGGTCATCTGAATCTTCTCTCCCCTTGTTGCCTTTGCAGGCCATCTTGGGTGCATAAGACTAGGATCTAAAATCGTGCTTTTTGTTTTAGGAGGACTACTTGGGGATTTTATCACCCCTTGGGACGACCTCAACTCCAGCGTTTCGACGGAGTATACAAATTGGGAGGTGAATCAAAAGACACCTCTCTTGGAATCAAGATTTTGTCACTCGGGCTAAGCCTCAAGGAACGTTATACCCTTGAGAAGTGAAAGAGGAGAAGTGGGTTACCGCTCCTCTCGGTTGTGTGACATCTTTTTGGTTTCATCTATAGATTTGGGCCTCACGTACCTTGCGTATATCGAGGACTCCCTAGCTAAACCAAATTTCATCCTTGAAGAAAGCTTCCTAAGATGTTGGTGTGTTTGACGTACTTGCTCCAAACTTTTGTCTGCTTGTTTGTTCATAGCCTTTGAATGAATGTTTGCCAACTTTGGTCAAAATCCCAAAAAAACAGAAATCTCCCAGCTCAAGGCATACTTAGTGTAGTCACTGCCTCATCAAAAAATCATCCAAGCTCCCCCACTGCAACCGAATCTATCTAGTTCTCTGCCTTAGAACAATCCCAAATCCAAAGTCCATCCAAATCATTTCCCCCAGCCAACTAGCAACCCAATCCAAAATCACACCCAAGCCTTTAAAGAGTTGTTTTCACTCTGCTAGAATTTGCTATCCAATCAATCCTACCAATCAACCAATCTCACCAAGGTTATCCCTCTGACAAAGCATTGTCTAGGGTAATCCAGCTTTGTCACTTGTATCCCTCATCACCTTGAGCTAAAGGTTGGGATCCACAAGTGGTCAATCTCGTGTCATGCCCATAGGATCATTAGTCTATCCTTAAATTGACACAATCTCCACCAATCCTGCACATAGAAAAGCAAAACTCTCACTTTTTGATAGCATGCCCTTGAAATCTTCCATCCACAGGAAAGCCAAAAATCTCTAGCCAATCCTCCTTAGGTCTGTCATACAGCTTTAACTCTCTCTAGGAAATCTTTCATCAGCCAATCCAAAATTTGAGCTTAATCCAAATCCGACCATGAGCTTTCGTGTTCATCCATATGCAAGACCCCATCCCCATCAAACTCATCGTCAAAAAATGAACTACCAATCCTATGATGATGTGTTCGGTCGTATTGTCCTTGCTCCTGCCACCTCCTATTCTAATGATGATGAAAATCTTGTTGACTATGAAGGGTATCTTGAGAGCCTTAGAAACATTCCACCAACCATCCCCCAAAATCCAAGAGTTATTCCAAACTATCTAGTCATGCCATCTGATATCCCAGCTTCTCCTCCATCACCCAATCAACCGAGCTTCCAATCTCCCACCCCCATCACACTAGCTATTCCTGTCAATTCACCTCCACTTCTGACACACGAGTCTCCAAAGAATCTCCTAGAAGAAATACAAGAAAAGCAGCCTCCAGCAGTCGGTAAGCCATGTCAGCTAATCCAACCATGTGAAGTAGTTAGTGATGAAGCTTCCCCATCTATAATATCACCTCCATCTCCCATAGCTATCATCCCCATACCATCCATCAAATTGCTTAAAATCCTTCCACTTCCCACAAGCATCAAAATCCCACCACCTGTCAAATCCCTCCAAATCCTATCCACATCTCCAGCAAGCATTTCCCAAATCTCTCGTGATAACCCTTATGCATCCATCTTCTACTCACCCATCTCCACTACCGAATCTCCCATCTATCCATCCACTGCCTTTGAAGAATCCATCCCTTCACCTCCTATCGTACCATCCACTCCAATCCAATCCTATCAAGATCTTGCCCAAAAGCATGTTGACATCCCCCAAAGCATAAACGAAGATATCCTCATATCATGTCTTCCATCCATAGTGTAGTCACCATCCCCTCCATCTCCAAAAACTCAAGCCATACCTCCTCTACTACAAGATATCTTTTCATCCCATCAGCTAAATCAAGATCCTATCCCACCATCTCCTCCACTCCATGCTTCCATCTTACCACCTATCCAAGCTATCCCACCATCTATAATATACCCTCTTGGTTCACTTACATTCATTCAAAGCAACCTCCTTGAGAGTTGATATGAACAACTTTAGTTTGTGAGTGTCTATGGTGTAATCATAGCTTTGGCAAAGAATGTCAAACTCAAAGAGAAAGGTTCCTGGGTCTTCAGTAATAAGGCCATAAAACTTTGACAGAGCAACAAAGGGTATGCTCTTTAGATTTTGGTAACCCTACTGAGCAGGGATTGGAAATGGAAAGGTAGGATGAGCAGTTGCCATTTGTGGATGTCCTAGTGGAGGTTGATAAATAACCAAATCTAGTGGATTATCTTGATAGTCAGGTTTGTCAAAAAGATTATTCAAATGGAGAGATTCTTCAGATGTGATTGGTGAGTGTTCTTGATTTGGTACTTCTGCAAACATGTTCTCAAATAGTTCTTCTTCTTCTTTTCTTCCTTCTTCTTCTTCTTTGGGAAAGGGATCTTCCTGATTGAAGTTGGGAAGAAATCTTCCAAGATGGTCTCTTCTCCAATGCATGCAAGATACTAAAATGATACTAATTGGATGACTCTGTAGTGAATACTAGATTGACACCATCCCCGACAACGGTGCCAAAAATGTCTGGCCAATATAATACCTTTTTAGCTATAGGATTATACATCCTTCACTACCAAAGTACTATGTTGATCTCCATTAAATGTCAATCTAGGAGCGTGAACTTGAGATGATGTCTGCAAAGTATATGCTCTAATTTGCACTAAAAGCCACTACTACTTTGAATGCAAATACTACTAAGGAAATCTATTTTACCAACAGAAAAGAGAATTACCAAATTCTTAGAAAGAGATCCTAACTACTTAATCATTCATCTATGCACCTATTTCTACAGGAACAGTAACTAGTTCTTTTTCCAGTGGTTGCAGGAACAGTAGTTTTACACTTAACTTAGGAAGCTAAATAAGTTCTAAAACTGAATAACTCCTAATGACTAAAATAAACTCCACCTTCTGTATGGGCCCCCAAAGAAGAATGAAGCAAATATTAGCTTGGATAAAAGTGTAAGAACTTAGCAAAATCATATATTGATTCAAAAATGTAGTGGTACACAGATTTGGAAAAAACTAGATAACTAGCAATCTATCCTTCTATTATTCTCCTATCTTCTCTCTTTCTTGAGCTTTTGAATATAGATAGGGTCTTATTTAAAGAAAAGGAATAACAAACTCCTAAATTTATGACTTCCTCTTGAAGGATAGTTCATTACCAGATGCAAAAGCGTTAACTATTCCCTTGAATTCTCTTAAATATAGAGCACAACGGATGCTAGATTTGCTCCTCTTTCTGCCTTAAACCATCCTCTAGGAATCTAGGTATCCATAATAGCTCCATGCATGTTTAACTAACCACTTCAATACTTACTTTCCCACTCGTTTGCTTTACCAAGTCCTGCTTATCATCCATGAAAATAGGTCCCTTCTAGTTTTTGCCACCAAGTCTCATTAACACCAGTGCTTCCTCAACATGAGTCTTTCCTAGTCATTCAGTTGATTCCCACCCGGCTTAGATTCCTACGAACATCAATGATACATACAAAACTTCTGACAACATCTATTCATATTTATTAATTTATAAGAAAAGCATCAATTATTCAACTAATGGTTTTGCAATCTTTTCGGCTGTAGGAAAACCTACCCATGTTAAGTAGACATGAAGAAAGACTTAACAAAATGAACCCTTTTTAAACATAATATCAACTATCATTTTCATTCCGCAAGTTCACACTTTATACATTAAAAGGTTCAAAATACTAGGCTTAAAAGATGATAAGTTTCAATAAGATATAGACAAATGTTCATAAAAAGGGTCAAAAATCATCTATTGTTCTATGCCATCAATCCTCATTATCACCATTATCTTCATGGTCATTAGACTCAGCTTGTGACTCATTTTTAGATGAATTCTTAGGTTTTAGTATAAATTTGTTAATACCTAGATGGAAGGTAATCTTCTTGAAGCCTAGACCAAATGTATCTCAATTCCTTCTAGCTATCACTTTGACAAGATCAACCAAGCCATTTGTGTTGCATCCAATAGGACCAATCCCCTTGTAACCAAAGTGTTTCATGAGTTCAAGACCTAGACCATACTTTTCAAGAGTAATTTCTCAAGATTGTTCTATGAGGTCAAATAGAGTTTCCTCTTTGTATATCCATGCAGCACTGGCTCAGTTTTTGTCTTCCTCCTCAAGAGGTATAGTAGCTTCGACAACTTAGGTGCTATTGTACTTAGTCTGAGGTGTCAACACAAAAGGTCTCTTCACTTCAAATGACTTCCCATAATGACAAGGAGACTCAAGAAGAGATGTCAAAGATAGAACTAGTTCTATGTAATAGTCACCCATTCTAGTTTCTTTTAGCTTGAGTGACTGCTCTATTTGCTATAGCTTGTTATCATGATGGAATATAGATTCCCTATTTATAGGTACAAAGCTTTTATCAAATTTCAACATGTTACAAGTATAGCTAGTACTTGTAGGTATGTTGACTTCAAAGCCTTGAAATGGGAGCTTTATGCATTGATGATAAGTGAAAGGCTCAACTCGCATCTCATGTATCCATGGTCTTCCTAGTAGAATATTGTAAGCTAAGGGAATGTTGAGGACCTGACAAGTGACATCCCTTTCTATAGGACCAATACAGAGAGGTAGCATCACAAGACCTAAAGATTTTAACTCAACTTCATCATATGCATTAATAGTTATCTTGCGACAGGGATTAATGGACTCTTCAGAATAGTCCAATTGTCTAAGTAGAGAAGAAAAGACAATGTTTAAACTAGCTCCATTATAAATGAGAACACAATGGACATGTTTCTAGTGTATTATTACCTCTATGTGTAGAGGTTGATTATGTGGATGACTTAGTGAATTATCATCCTCCTCAGAGAAGGACATATAGTAAGGTGAGGTCAAGTGATCTACCATAGATTGGAACCACTCAAGATCAAGATCTTGAGGTACATTTTCCTTGGTGAGGGCTTTGTCAAGAATCTGCCTATGAGTAGGAAAATTTTTGAGCAATTCAAATATCGTGATTTGAGCATTTGTTCATTGTAATTACTTGAGAATACTATAGCTAGTAGCCGCAAAAGATGTTTTAAGTTTTGTTCCTTTACCAGATGGACCAGTAAGAGGTTTGTCTTTGTGTTGTTATATCTTAGGAGTAGAAGGCGTAGGGCCTTTGAGTACTAATTTAGCATGGGAACATGTAACAACATTGGCACAAGATTGTGATGGTTCATTGTCAGATGTATTGGAAGTATGTCTCTTAATACAAATGGTGTCATAGGTTTAGTTTCTTCTTGTTTTCCCTTGATGGTAATAACATAAAAAATACTCAACATCCACCAATTCAACCATGTGAACTATCTCATCATCATCATTAGAGTATGTATAGTTGATCTTGTTATGAGATTTTTGTTTTGAGTTTTCTCCTTTTTCATAAGATGGGAATGGCTCCTTGAAATCCTTGTGATCTGAGTTCTTGTTATGTCCATCCACAACAATGTCACCATTGTCGATTAGGTCTTGAACTCTGTGATGCAAGTTGATACAATTACTAGTTTTGTGACATTTGTTTTAGTGATATTTACAAAATTTAGTTTCATTCCACCATGGTGGTCACAATTGTGGATCATAAGGATGAGAGTTATCCAATGGAGAAATGAGCTTGTTTTGTAGCAAGGTCTTGTAGACCACATCCAAAGGTTCACCAAGAGGTGTATATTCTCATTTTCTGTGTGTGACCCAAGATGAGTTCTTTAGTTTCTTTCCAAATGTCTTGTTTTCAGAAGGAGGTTCCTCAACATTCTTGGATTCTTTGAGATTGTCTGTAAGATTGAAATCTGCCTTAGCAGGTTTTTGAGTAATGTTTTCAACAACTCCATCAGGCACAACCTCTCAATTTTTTTTCACATACTTGGATTTTTCCTTATTAGAGGTGCATCCTTATTTAGTATCCTTCTGAAGGGTTAGTTCACCCTTTTTTACCATGAATTCCTTTCTCTAGATAGCTTGTGTGATATGTCTTCAAAGGTGCGTAGACCTTGAAGTTGAACTTTATAACCAAAGTCAAGTAAAAGATTATCAGTGAAGATATCAAGCTTTTTTATTTTAGGAATTTTGCATGAGTACTTGGTGTAAAGTTTCCTCCATCTCTAAAGGAATTTGAGGAAACGTTCCCCAACTTTATATTTAAGGTTGCACAAGTCTTGAATGTTAATTGGGTGTTGTATGTCTCATCAAATATTTTGATACCAGTAGGTAAGTGTGAAATCCACGCCATAGCCTATCCACCTAGACTTCTTGGGAATAGATGCATGATATATGTCTAATTATGCATAAATTCCATAGAGAAGGCCCCAAATTCCCACAACTAATCTTGGGGATCAGAAGTTCTAGAGTATTTATTGTACTTATGTAGCTCAACTCCTCTTGGAAAAGGAGACATGTCTATACTCTTGTCAAAATTAAATGGACAAACAGAATCTAAGGTGTATTTTTTTTTAGGTTTTTCCTTATCATGCATCATTTGGGCTAACTTTTCTTACATGATTTTTAGTTTTTTTTTCAATTTAGACATTTTAGTTTCTTCTTTAGGTGTAATGATAGTTTCAACATTAAAGTGATGAGGTAGCTTGGCTCCCTCTTGAGAAAGTTTGAGAAAGTATTTCTCTTTCTCTTTGTTAAGCAAGATTTCTATGACTTTGTAGAATTTTTTATCCTTATGATATTTTTGCTTTGTTCAAGAAGTATTTCTACCTCTTCTTTATTCTCATTAGTAAAAGGTTCCTTATGTCTTTCATTCCTATGTTGATCTTGGTCTCTACTATGTTCTCCATGTTCTAGTTCTTGATCAACCATTTTAGGAATGTAATAAGTTTTAGTGTATGTTGGTTGGAATGATCCCCTGAATAAAAATTTAGCTATGTTGTTTGCAGATGTATGACCTTTGCTAGTTTTAGGATCCTCTTGATACAAGGGGTTCTTGGTTTGTTGTAAGTTTATAGAAAATGTTCTCTAAACACGAGGTGATCTGATAGGTGAAGGAGATCATGAAGACTCCTCACTAGATGAACTAGATATAGACCATGTATAAATTGAGAAGTGACCTCTATTTTGATTACAACCCCTAGCTCTACCTTGTCTAAGTCTAAGGGGATAAAACATGTTTCCACTTCTTATTGCCATAGTCATAGATAAGGACAAAAAGTGAAAGCCTAGACAAGGACCACACTAGAATTTAGTCTCAAAAAAGAAAGATAAGAGTGTTGTATACTTAAGTATGATTTGTTTGAGTAATGGCTAGAATAGCTAAAGATTATGACTATCATGACACAAATTATGACAATCATGAAAGGACAAGAACAAGATAGACAAGTAACGAGACTAGTTTGCATGTAGATTAAAAGTTGTTAGCTAAGCAAAAAGTTACTATTTGACACTCTTTGCAAATAGAAAAAGTGGTAAAATGTTGCAGATATAGATCAGACGTAGGGCATAGATAGCTTTGACAGAATAGTTTGATAATTTTCAGGACATGATCCTATGTGAAGATTCTCAAGGAACTACACGAGGAAACACAAAGATTTAGAAAAACAATTTTTGGATAGTTTTCTAGCACAAGAACTTATACAGAGCCATAAAAAAAGTTGATAGACTAACAAAAGGACAAAATTTTGGCATAAAAAACATTGTTTGCAAAATCTTGTGTAGAGATTTGTAGGAAGTCACATGAGGACTTGCATGGAGTCACACGAGGAAATGCTGAAAGAAAATATTCTTGTGCAAAATTTTGCAAAACTGGGTGCAAGAAAGGGGACTAGACTAACAACTTTGACTGAATTTGAAGAGATTTTACAAGTTTTAAAAAATTCTAGATAGATGGTTGATTGTATTTACAGATTTCAGACAAATAGCAAGGTAGTTTTCAAGTTTTGGATAGCATTGTGGTTTTCAAAAAGATAGTTTATTTTTAGATAAAGATGGGAAGCAAGTAGTAGTCGCAAACAATCCAATTGAGGAAAAAGTAGGTCAAAGGGATGGGGAAGTCCTGACCTTTTGTTTGTTTGATATATTTGGACAAGTTTAAAGACTCAAAAAAAAAAACACACTTCATCCCTAAAACCAAAAATGGTAGAAGAAGCAAAACCTTTGTCCCACAACTTATGTGTATGCATTTACCTCACACAATTGTGTCACCCCACTAGAGGGTGCCTATGTTTTTAGTGTATTCTAAGGACTCAATAACATATATACTAAATGAACACCCTTTTGGTAGGGGTCAAGTGCATATACCACCTTCCAATGTCCAGGTACATGCCTATTGTGAGTAATCTAGAGGAGAGATTATTCCCCCTCCTTGCACAAATATTATGCCCCCTTTCGAAGGTGAGCTGGGTAGAAACTAACAAAGATGTTTTTACTTGGCTTCCATTCACATTAACCCCTAGTGGCTTCACAAGTTAAGTTAAGTCTAGAATCCCACACTAGCATCTGAAAGTGTACACACTTGACTAGCAAGATTGGGGCTGGCACTGGCCAATGCAACAGATAGAGCCTCCTCTTGATATGTGATATCAAGAATCAAGAGAAAGAAATTAATATGGCTTTGGAGTCTTTCACTCTACAAATATTCTTTATTATAGTGAGTTGGAATCACTAGCGAAAGGAGTGTGCTCACTTGGGTCATTCCCAGAGGTTGGATTGCTCTACTAGGCCCTCTAACTTAGAGTAGTGGTTCAAATCTAAGGGTCCAAATTTTTTATTTCCCTCAATGAAAAAGAGCATACTCCTCTACCTCATCACCTCACCCAAACATGCAAGACATGTTAATCACCAAGTTAGCTTAATTGATCCTAACTTATCCTTTCTCAAGATTTTGATTCCCTAAATGGAAATCATCATTCTTTCATACAAAAGACTCATATAGGAGAACCACTAACTTGCCTGCCTCCCTTCGATACTGTCTTTCAAAGGCATCTAGGGTTTTAATTTTCTCTTGGGAATCATGTCCAAGTAGCAAAGACCATACTCCCATATTCCTCTATCTTGCACCCTATGAATTTCAAAAGCCCTATTTATACTATGTGGAAAGCAATAAAAGAAAACATGACATTTAAGTGGGTTTGAAAATATCTCTTTGACATGTGTATCTTTGACAAACATCCTGTAATCACACAACTAGTACATCTTTCAAGTGTTTTGATAAGGTGTATTTGATGAGCATCCTACAGACCATTGTCAAGCTATTTGAAAACTAGAAATCATAATGAAAATGCTTTAGAAAATATTGTTAGTTAAAACATAATGATAAAAGCTGAATTCTGAAAATTGCATTTGTATTTGCTCATGCAAAATTTCATGTGAAATCTTGCACAGGCCCGCATGAGAAAATGATGTGTACCACATGAGAAACCATGCATTTATAAACCTTTTTTGTGTGAGGAAGTGCAATGAAAGGGGTGAAATCTTTAGTTCTTCACACAAGAATGAGATTACTTGAGTGACAATCTAGAAATCTGTATGGATGATAGTAATAGAATAATTTAAAATGTAGAAAATAGAATAGATGAGGCAAAAAAACTTGATTTCTCAACCCCACAGTGGGCATCAAAAATTTATGCATGAAATTTGAGCCTCTTATACTCACACACACTTCAACACGGTCTTTATATGCAAAGCCATCCTAGAATGAACATTGAATTGTTCAACCAAAATGATTTGGCAAATTGACTTGTTGCCTCCTACCTAGATGGATTATGCCTTTGCTCTCAGAACAATAAGTTAGAAACCAAACCTCTAGTACAAAGGATTTTGTAGACTATATGAGAATGCAATATTTAAATCTAAATGAAATGCATTGTTAATATAAGAAATAAAAGAAACATATTATACCATATGAATGCATATTAAGCTAATATGAGATAAAAATGCAAGAAATTAATCTATGGATGTATGAACAAATGAGTAAATATTCTGGCATAGATTCGATGCAAATTCAATTCAACCCTCATGATGAGGAATTGAAGGCTCCTTAAATAGAATCCCATGATCAATCGATGATTGAGAT
This sequence comes from Cupressus sempervirens, assembly GCA_028749045.1. Taxonomy (NCBI): domain Eukaryota; kingdom Viridiplantae; phylum Streptophyta; class Pinopsida; order Cupressales; family Cupressaceae; genus Cupressus; species Cupressus sempervirens. Next base: position 855,533,278 of record CM053785.1, on the reverse strand, counting down.
CAATTGAATGAATAGTCAAGATTGAAGATGAGACTCAGTCAGAATGGAAAATTCCTTGAACAAATGAAGTTAACTATTTCAGATCCAAATGTGATGAAGAGTTAACTAAGTTTCACCTGAGTGTGAGAACAAGTTAACTAAGTTAATTCCATTTCTAGAGATAGTTCACTCAAACCTTCCATTCAGAAACTGAAGAGAAGATTTGTAGAGAATATTTAATTTAATAAAATATGATATGACCTCATAATACATATTTTTAATTAATTGAATAATTAAATTCAACAATTAAAATAAGGAAATTATCTTATTTAACTAAATACATTTAATTCCTTTGTACATTAGCTAAAGAGGTAATCTTAATTTAATTAAAGTATGAAGACTTATGATTAAATTAGGCTTAATCAATAGGTTTAATATAGCTAATTGGAGTCGATACTTAGGAATTAAATAGAGCATGTGATTAATATAGATTAGGGTTTTATGCATTTGACACTTAGGTCAAGTAGCAAGTATGAAAATCAGACTTGCCTAGTACAATAGGACTTAGGTATGATTGAATAGACCAAAATTGGTTAACATGGCAATGTGCCAATTTTGGGGTATTACAACCTCTATGAAATCTCCTTACTAGTAGTGCTTGAAATTTTTCTAGATCTTCCTCATCTATATCATTGTCGTTAGAAACATATTTTACCTTCTTCTTCTTCTTCTCATTAGATTCTTTCAATAATAGTTTGGCTTTGAAAGTATATTCAAAATTGTCAAATTTTAAATTATCAAAATTAGATAGCTCAAAAGTAGTAAACCTACCTAGCAGACCTTCAAGAGGCAGATTAGAACCTGGTATGCATCTTAGTTCTTGTATTGTAGAAACTCTAATAGCATAAATGGGTAGTAGTATTCTCAAAACTTTTCTTAGGATAGTCTCATCATCTATTGTACTAGTAGTTTCTCTCATTGCATTAACAACATCTTTTATCATAGAGAAATATTGAGCAACATTCTCACCTTCTTGCATTCTCATATCATCAAACTTACCTCTAAGACTTTTTAGATGTGGCTCTTAGAAAATTTGTATCTCCTCCATAAATAGTGTGAAGAGAATCCCACAATTTCTTTGCACTGTCACAACCCTCGATAGTTTGATGATAAGCGGTAGAGAGTGTGGAATATGAAGTTGAGTAGACCAGTATGGAAGTGAAGGAAACTTCATTGCCAAGGTTTTGATGAGTGATCCAAAGTTTGGTATTTGGATTTGAGGTTCATGACCTAGTCTACAAGGTCTAACAATGATTGGTCTGGTTGATAGGACAGAGGAAAGTACAAAAGAAAGAAGAAGATACCAATAAATTACTTGTCTGAGTAGTGAGCTCTTCTTGTAGTTGAAATTGTATGCTTGGGCAGTGGGCTCTTCTTGCATACATTATAGCACAACTCCTAATAGGGTTGGAATCTCCTAACAGGGATTCAAAGTCTCCTAAAAGGGACTCATTGTACTAAATGTTGTAATAGAGTCTTACCAAGGTCTATCCTCTAATAAGGAATATTTATATTAGTACATCATACCCACTGAGGTTTTCCCTAGTCAACATATCTAGTGTAATTGTCTATGTGCACTTTATTATGGTTGTTGTTTACTTTGGTTGAATGGTTAAGTTTGTTTAAAAAAGATAAATGTTTTAATTATTGGATAATTGATTAACCACTCCCCCCCCCCCCCGCCCTCATTATCTTGGTGGACTATTGTTTCTAACAATTGGTATCAAAGCTTTAGGTCCTTAAAGGAAAAATTTAACAGCTTTGGGAGATCCATAGAAAACATGTTCAGGAAAGATAGTCTGAAGTTTGATGGAACAAACTATGATAGTTGGAAGGAAAAGATGAAGACACATTTTTTGTGTATGGGTCCAAGATATTGGATCTTGACAAAATCAGCAAAGACAATCATCAAAGAGAATGAGTTGGAGAGTTGCTCCAAAGCAGAAAGAGATCTTTTCATGTGTGACATGAGAGCTAGAGAAACACTATTGAATGCACTTCCTGAAATTGAGTACAATCAGGTAAAATCATTTCCTACTTCACATTTGATTTGGAAAGCTTTGGTAAATAGTTTTGAAGGTGATGCATATTCTAAGAAGTTAAGGCTACAAAGTTGGATTTGTGTGTTTCAAGATGCTAATATGATGGAAGATGAATCTATAAGAACATATATAGGTAGGATATCAAAAATTACTGTAGGTATTAAATCTAAAGGAGGAAACAAAGAAGATGATGAGGTTATATGGAAGATATTGAAGACTTTAACACCACCATTCAAGCTAGCAGTTTAGATGATATAGTTGTTGATATCATGTACCAAAGATTTCACTAAGGAGAGATTGCTTAGAAGACTTGAAGAATTTGAGAATGAATTGAGATAGTCCAGAGAATTAACCAAAATAGAGACAACTTTCAGTGCCTTGAACATTCAACCTAACCTATCAAGGAGCACAAGTGCTAGAAAAGATTTTTCTAGCAGCAGCAGATTTGATGAAAAAAGAAAGATTGAAGAGTGGTAGCCCATCTAGTAAGAAGAGAGAATGGAGGTAAGAAAATATTTAAGTGTTGGACTTGTGATGAATATGGTCATTATGCATCTAATTTTCCTAAAAGGGAGAAAAAGTATAAGAGAAATCATAAATCTAGAAAAGGTAGAGATTGTTTGTATGCAAATGAAGATAATGATTCTAATGATCAAGGATTAAGTGATAGTGATGATGAAATTGGATTTGTGGCAATCAAAGAGGAAATTCTTAAAAAGATAGCTTTCATATCATAGGTTGAGAAGAAATCTAATTGGATAATTGATAGTGGTTGTTTACATCATATGACTGGTGATATGAACAAGTTTGTTGACTTCAAAAGTCAGGATGGAGGAATTGTCATAGTTGGAAACAATGCAACATGTCAATTAAAAAGTATTGGATCTATAACTCTTGATGGAAAAACTAATAGTGAGGATGTATACTTTGTTGATAGTTTAAAGCACAATATTTTGAGAGTTGGACAATTAGTACATAAAGGTTATCAGATGCAATTCACAGAAAAGACATGTGTGATCATAGATAAAGATAGAAAAGTAATTGGAATAGGAGCCAGATCTAGACGTAATGTATTATAGTTGAATCCTACTAAAATAACATGTTTAGTTGTAAAGGTAGATGACAGTTGGTTGTGGCATAAGAGATTATGTCATATAAACTTTGATAGTATTGTGAGGACTAGTAAAATGTTTGTTGTTAGAGATTGCCAAAGATTGTAAAGCCTACTAACACAATCTACAATGAGTGTGTTTTGGCAAAGCATAACAGAGCTTCTTGTCCCAACAAAAAGTTTACCACTATAGCAAAGTTGGAGATTGTATACACAGACCTCAGCAGTCCTACAAAGACAAGAGGATTATATGGTGAAAGGTATTTTATGATTCTAGTTGATGATTTTTCTAGAATGATGTGGGTTGATTTTCTTAAAGAGAAATCTGAGGCATTTGACAAGTTTAAGATATTCAAGAATAGTGTTGAGAATGAATTTGGTGTGAAGATTAAATGTTTAAGATCAGATAGAGGAGGAGAATTTACTTTGAATGAGTTTAACATGTTTTTTGAAGAAAATGGAATTAAGAGACAACTATCAACTCCAAGAACCCTTGAATAGAATGGCACTGTAGAGAGAAGAAACAAGTCTATAACAGAAGTAGCTAGAGCTATGTTAGCATAAAATAATATATCTAAGATATTTTGGAGAGAAGCAATGAATATAGCAGTCTACACTATGAAAAGAGTTCAAGTTAGGAATGACACAAACAAGACACCTTATGAACTATGGTTTAATCACTCACCTATAGTTAAGTATTTCAAAATATTTGGAAGTAAGTGTTACATAAAGAGAGATGATGACATTGGTAAGTTTGATGCTAGAAGTGATGAAGGTATGTTTCTTGGTTATTCATTAAAAAGAAAGGCTTATAGATGTTATAATCAAAGGACTAAGACTATTATGGAAAGTGCTAATATGAGAATTGACAAGAAATTCAAAGTACAAGAGAGAATAGTTTATTACAATTTAGATGATGATGATGTTGTTACTAAGCCAAGGAATGATGAGGTATTTCTTGAGACTACAAATAATTTGCAGAATGAAGGAGAGCTAAGGTAGGAACAAAGCTTGGAACCTTCAACAAAACCAAGAGTTGAGATAACAACTCCTAGTTCTAGAAAGAATATGATAAAGAATCGCCCATCTGAATAGATCATCGAAAGTAAAGATAAAGGTGTGATGACAAGAAGTAGAGTTAATGAAGAGCTATACTTGATATATCAAGTTGAGCCTAAGAGTTTAGATGAAGCATGTAAAGATGACTACTAGTTTAACAAGCTATGAAAGAGGAATTGGCTCAAATAGAAAAGAATGAGATATGGGAAATGGTCCCTAGACCAGCAGACAAGAATGTGATAGGAACTAAATGGGTATTTAGGAACAAGATGAATGAGCAAGGAGAAGTAGTAAGAAACAAAGCAAGATTGGTATGTAAAGGTTACTCACAACAAGAAGGAATAGATTATGAGGAGATTTATGCTCCAGTGGCTAGAATAGATGTAAGACTATTCTTAGCCTATGCAACACAAAAGAATTTCAAAGTGTTTAGATGGATGTCAAGTTAACATTTACGAATGGAGAACTTGAAGAAGAGGTATACATTGAGCAGCTTGAAGGATGTCCTTGGCATATAAAAAGGACATAGTATGTAAACTAAGGAAAGCATTGTATGGATTGAAGCAAGCACCCAGAACCTAGTATGCAAGGTTGGACAAGCACTTGACAAAGCTCAGATATAGTAAAGGTATGGCAGATAGTAATCTGTATTGGAAAGAAACTGATGATGGTTTGATGATTTTGGTGATATTTTTTTATGATATCATATTTGAAGGAAATGATGAAGAAAGTAAGAAGTTTGCAGGAAGAAATGAAAAAAGAATTTGAAATGAGTATGATAGGAGGAATGAAATATTTCCTAGGATTACAGATAGTATAGAATAAAGAAAGAATCTTTATTTCTCAAACCAAGTACTTGAAGAATTTACTAAAAAGGTTTGGTTTAGAAACATGTAAACCTATTGAAACACCTATGGTAACTAGACATAAGTTATCTACTAAGGATGAAACACCTACTGTTGAACAGAAGAAGTATAGATCTATGATTGGAGGATTACAATATCTAGCTCACACAAGGCTAGATATAGTAAATGCAATTGGAATTGTTACAAGATTCTAGGTTGATCCTAGAGAAGCACATTATGCAGCCATGAAAAGGATATTCAGATATTTGAAAGGAACTTTAGAATTTGGATTATGGTATGACAAATCTAATGATTTTACTCTAAGTGCTTATACCGATGCAGATTGGGTAGGCAGTATGGATGACAGAAAGAGCACTAGTGGAGGAGCTTTCTTTCTTAGAGGAAGATTAGTTTATTGGCTAAGCAAGAAGTAAGATTGTACATCTCAAAGTACAGTAGAAGTAGAGTATGTTGTAGCAAAAAATAATTGCAATCAAGTTATTTGGATGAACTAGATGCTAAAGGATATAAGGATAGAAATTGGTGAACATGTTGTTATTCATTGTGAAAACACAAGAATAATAAATATGTCTAAGAATACAGTATTGCATTTGAGGACTAAGAACAATTCTATTAAGTATCATATGCTGAGAGAAAAAGTTACTAAAAGGGAAATCAAATTGGAGTATGTCATGAGCACTAAAGAGTAGATTGTAGATATATTCACTAAACCTCTTCCAAAAGAGACTTTTGAGTATTTGTGAGGTATGCTTGGGGTTATGCCCCATCCTACATCAGAGTAAGAAGATGCAAGAATGCATCAGTCTAGAGTAATAGAGCACCATTATTTGTCTAGACTGGATGTTGATGCTTCCTATATCGAGGAGTATCTATGATGGGAAGAGTCATTTAGGACTCTTGTTGATGTTGTTTTGAATAGTGTCTTTTGACATTCGAGCTAAGTATCAGTTGTTGTAGAATTTGATGCAAAGATATTGTTTACAAAAACCTTTGACATTTATGTCAATGGGGGAGAGTTTGGCATGAAAAACATCATACTATGAGGTAGAGTTTGTCAGTATACTATTGGGGAGAAGTATTGTAGGAAAACAATATGCTGAGAAGATATTTTGCATAAGTATGGGAGAGTGTGGCATGAATTTGAAATAATATTTTGGTACAAAGCACATTGAGGTATATCAAGGGGGGGTATGTTTAATGAAAAATATTTGAAGATTTTTTGTCTTTTGTTGGTATTCTTTGAACTAGATGGTTTTTCATCTATGTTGCCAATGCCAAAGGGGGAGATTGTTGGAAGATTAGAAAGCTTTTTGGGAGATTGGTTTGATGATATATTACATTCATGACTGATTTTATCATTGATGTCAACATAGTATGTTTGATGTCTTCTGTGGCATCTGACAGAAGAAGAAAGGAAAGATTAAATTGGTACAGATGGCTTGTTGAGCATGATAACCACCCAAGGTTATGGGAGATACTTTGGAGTATTTGGTATATATAGTTAATGTTATAAGCAAAAAGGATAAGTCTAGAAGAAGTCATGTAAGTTTCGGTGATGTCTATTCTAAGATAGGGTTTACAGAGGCATGTTTAGGTAAACTTGTTATATCTCTTAGCAAAGTTAATATCTTGAGGATCAAGGTTTAGGACATGAAGAATACTTGTTGTTAATGATGTGGCTAAGCTTTCTTGTCATGATATTGCATGTATGGAAATTTATTCAAGTTGCAAGGAAGAAGATTTGTGTTATTGCTAAGTGTAACGTGTTCTTAGTGAGGTCCTATAATAATTAATTGAGAAGGACTAACAACTGACATAGGATTTTTTTTTGGACTCAATATAAAGGAAGGACATTTTCATTTATCATTATATGCATTATAATGATTGAATGTTTGATGATAAGTAGCAAAGAGTGTGGAATGCAAAGTTGAGTAAAGCAGTACAGAAGTGAAGGAAATTTCATTGCCAAGGTTTTGCTAAGTGATCTAAAGTTTGGTATTTGGATCCAAGGTTAATGACCTAGTCTACAAGGTTTAATAGTGATTCGTCTAGTTGATAGGATAGAGGAAAGAAGAAGATACTAATTAATTACTTATTTGAGCAATTAGCTCTTCTTGTAGTTGAAATAGAATGTTTGGGTAGTGGGCTCTTCTTGCATACAATATAGCACAACTCCTAACAAGGTTGGAATCTTATGGGCATCATACCCACTAGGGTTTTCCCTCTAATCAAGGGTTTCCCTAGTCAACATATCTAATGTAATTATCTATGTGCACTTTATTATGGTTGTTGTTTACTTTGGTTGAATGATTAAGTTTGTTTAAAGAAGATAAATGTTTTAATTATTTGATAACTAACTGACCACCCCCCCCCCCCCCCTCCCTCCCAGTTATCTTGGTGGACTATTGTTTCTAACATGTTGAACAAGTAAATGCTATTAAAATGGAATCCAATAAGAAACTAATGGATTGGTTAACAAGAAGATTTGATAATAAGGTTGTGGATAAAGTGTTCATAATTGTTGAGCAAAATGTTCAATTACAAGAACATGTATAGATTATGATAGAACTTATACATAATATATTTGTACAACATTTCGTTAGATGTACCAAGATTTACAAATGATATCTAGGTACCAGTGCACTAGATTCAAGCTAAGATGCAGAGATCCAGCAATATTATTTCAGTCTATAGCATCTAGTATAGACCACTATAATAAGTTATTGAAGGCTCAAGGCACATTGGTTGAGCTTCAAATGGCTAACAAAAACATGAGATCTAAATTGATCTCTATTCAAGTGATGTTGATACCTCATTTAGAGGTCATGCAAAGGGAGATGCAATCATCCTAGGGTCTTATCAAAGAATGTCACAATCTTTGAGTGGTTGATGGCTTAATTGAATTAGCTACACTATTATAGTTGTAGAATCATATTTTGGGGGCAATGAGAACCACATGGGATGATGCACTATCCATAATCACCCAAGTTCATTAGACATCCATTGATAAATATGGTTTTCTTCCACCCATTCTACCCTAGTAGTCATGACATAAGTATTCAAAAACAAGGGGGAATTATTTTTGTCATAAAGGAGAGAATGTGGATAAGTATTCATTTTTACATTGTTTATTAATTATTAATTATTGGCATAAGTCATATGACTTAACGGGAGTACTCATATTAGATTTTATTTGTAACGATTTAACTATGACAAAGTTATTTTTACCACTACTGTCAAAGGGGGAGATTGTTGGCATCTCTATCTATTATTTTCTATCAGTGTTAAACACTTAGTCATTTACTAGGAAGTGTCTAACGGTCATCACTACAAGAGAACTTCTCTATATAGGTTGAGTCATGTACATAAGTATGTGTGTAACAAGTTCTATATGAGCCAAGTAAGTTTGTGATCACTGAGTATTTTCTATACCATCCAAGATCAACACCTACCAAACAGTTCAAGAATATAAGTGTCGAGTTACATAGTACATGTTGAGCACAATATGGACCAAACATTAGCAATGTTAAGTATCAAAAAATAGTTAGTGTCGAGTAATGCAAAGTATACATAAAAATTAGCAATAATAAAAACTTTGAGGTAAATCATTTTCAAGCTGACATGGAAGGAACATTTAATATTTGTAGAGGTTGTTACAGAGAGTTTTATGCATTTAGGACATGGATCACAGATCCCTATGTTTTGTGATCAATGATTCAAATGAAGAGGCAACATATGGAAGCATCTAGTAAACTTTTTACAAAACTCTTTGAATAGAGAATATTTTAACCTAGAGAATAGACAATGATAAAAGATCGCATGAGGAACAGAGTGATATGTGAATGGTGAAGTGAAGGATTAAGATTAGATCATAAATTGATGGAAGTGTTTTGTTATCTCTTAGAAGAGAAAGTAACCTAATCAGAGCAATAAAGGGGAAGAAAATTTTTATCAAATTAGAAGAGAGGATCAATTTTGCAAAGAGAAGGCTCAAAATCAGCTTACAGAGCATACTGAGAGTTAGCACTTGAATCAGTTTTAATCAGCTTGAATTAGGGTAAATCTCTTAACAAAGTGGTCTTAACAAATCTTTGTTAATCTCCTAACAGATTCCTTAATTTATTGTAAATGTTGAATCCTCTAACTAGGTGAGACCTAGCAGTCTTAAATTCTTTTAACAGGGCGTACCCCTCATAGGGTAGGTCATATTTTATGATCAAACATTCTAACCCTAATAGGTTAACTTTATTACTGTAGTGGTGAAGATTTGTGGGGGTCATCCTCACCCCAATTTTACCTTCACCTTGGAGGGTTTTTGGGTAACAAATATTGTGTTATGTGTTTATTTTCATGCATGTGATAGACTAGATTTACATGTTACAAATTTTTACTCTTGCAAGTTTTACATACACAAGATAACTGGTGAATGTGTGAATGAATTGTTGGAAAGTAAAAGTGCTTAAGATTTTGATTCACCCCCCTCCCCCTCTCAGTATCTTTTTATATTGTTTATACTTCCATCAATCAAAATTAGAATGTAAGGGTAGATCTTTCAAGTGGTGAACACCATAGCTAAACAATATTTTTCAATAGGAGAGTAGTTAAGCTCGTAGCTAACTAGAGTGTGACTGATGTAGTAGATAGCTCTTTCTCTACCTTTGTCATCAAGTTGTTCAAGAAGTGCACCTTGGCATAGTGGTTATGTATACTATCAATGGTCTATTAGCAATTGGCATAACTAAGATAGGTGGATTGGTCAAGTATTTCTTGATTTTCTCAAAGTTGCACTAACATATAGGTTCCCATCTAAATTCTAATCTTTCTTGAGTAGATGTGTAAATGGATGGAATTTATCTACTAACTGTGAGATGAATCTTCCGGTTGATTGCAACTTACCCTAGAGATTATGAAGTCATCACAATGCCTTGGGAGGAGGCATATCTATGATGGATTTGACCTTCTGGGGGTTGATCTCAATGTTGTGACACGATACAATAAAACCTAGGAGCTACCAAATGTGATGCCAAAAATACATTTCTTGGGGTTTAACATGAGGCAATACTTTGCTAACTATTCAAATGCTTCTTCAAAGTGAGATAAGTAATCTAGGACATTAATAGATTTGACCCTGATGTCATCTACATAATCTTGAAGGGTCTTATGAATGAGTTAATAGAAGATGATTATCATAGCTCGTTCATAGGTTTCTTCTACATTGTTTAACCCAAATAACATCATGTTGTAGAAAAAGGTTCCCCAAGGTGTGGTGAATGATGTCTTATGTTGATCTTCTTTTGCTATATGTATTTGATTATACCCTAAGAATCTATCCATGAGTGATAATAGTTCAATGACCATTTGTAAAATCTATAATCATTTTGATATTTGGCAAAGGGAAATCATCCTTTAGATAGGCTTTGTTGAGGTCTCTAAAATTTGTGAAGATTTTGATATCACCAAAGGGTTTTGTGACTAGTACCATATTGGAGATCCAATCTGAATAATCAATTGGATGAATAATCTTCTCTTCTAGCATCTCTTTTAATTCCACTTTGACTAGTAAAGCGACCTTGGGGTGCATCTTTTGGAGTTTCTCCTTAACTGGCTTGACCTTTGGATCTACCATCAAATGATGTACCACTAATTTAGGATCTAGTCTTAGCATGTCCTAGTAAGAGCATGTGAATTGACCAATTTTTTCTTAGAGTACCTCGATTAGGAGATCTGCTTGATCTAATGGTAAGGATGATGTTATGTATGTGATCCTAGGTGTCTTTGTGAGACTGATGTTGACTAGCTTGGTGTCCTTAGTCATGATCGATGTTAATGTGGGCCTATGATCTTGTGGGGGAAGGATGAAATCTCCATCTTCAAGCATGTCAAAGAGGTTTTCACTGTCAAATATGTCCTTTATTTTATTTTTTATTTTTTGACTGATCTAATGGCACACTAGAAGAGTCTTCACCAAGGGATACCTTTGTTTCATTTTATTTTTGTTTTTTTCCCTTTATTTTTATCATTTTCACAACTATAGATTTCATCCTCCTTAAAGTAGCACTTTGGGTCTAATTTGTAGACATAAGCGGATGGTGGCTTTGGTTTCTAGTGTGGCATCTCAACACCGATGAATCTTAGGAGCACTTGCGTTGTAGAAAACTCATCAACATAGATTACACTTGGTTGGTCCCAATCAATTATTTCAAGATTAGTGAGGGGAATTTCTATGAGGTTGATGGATAGTTCATAGGGCATAGAGGCTCCTAAGATGATTTTGTCAAGGAAAAATATTTTCATAAGCTTTCTTTTATGCTTCTTCAAGGATGTCTACAACTTCTACAAGGTTGCACTAGATGTTTGAGAAGGCATGATCATCCTTAGTAGTGCCCCCATTTGTGGGGATTCTATAGCCTAGACCTTTCTTATTTTCCTCCTTGTATTCTTCTATTCGTTGTCTAATCCCTGACTCCTCTTTTCCTAGGTCATCATCTTGATAATCCCATTATTCAGTAGAAATTCAGTGTGAGCATGGATATTTCTATTTGAGGTAATGAAGGATTTTTTTATTGTTTGGAGATGGATCCTTGTATAACCATGTCCTAATGTCAAGGGTCATTTCTTCACCATTGAGGGTCCCATTGGAAACAAATGCAGTGGGCCTGAGTTGTTTGAGCTAAGGAGTTGTGTCTAGCTTTGACCCTTAATAGGTTGGACACCCCTAAGTATGTGGGTCAAGAGGTAAAGCACCAACAACAAATGCATCTGAGAGGCTATATTCACCATAGCCTTGGTGATTGATCTTAATAATGGAGAGTTTGGAGGCTAAGATGGTGTCAAGATCATGATAGGTATTAGAAGAATTGGCGTGGTGGTGACCACTCTAATTCTAGGACAATCATTATCATAGGATGCTTCTATCACATTTCAATATGTGAAGGATTTTGGATCAGCATGAATGAATATCTCAATGCCATGATGCAAGAATTTGACATGTTGATGATAAGTGGATGGAATGGCCTTCATAGCATGAATCCATGGTTGGTCAAGGAGGATATTGAAGGGTAGGTTAAGGTCAACCACTTGGAAAATAGCTTTTTAAGTAGAAGACCCAACTTTTATTAGAAGCAAGATGGTTCCTTCGGTGGTATGCTCTAAGTTTTCATAGGCTTTGATTGTGATGACTTCATTTATGATGTTTGCCTCAGTGTACCCTACTTGTTTGATGAATTTCAATGTACATAGATTTAAGCTTGATCCATTATCTATCATGACCCTCTTTATAGTGAAGTTGGAAACCATAATGACTATGTAGAGTGGAACGATGTGATATGGTTCAACTAATAGGATATCATATGTTTTGAAGGATAATGCACATGGGGTGGAGAGATGGCCTTCTAAGTTTCAAAATTTTATAGCATTGATATTATTAGGGATGTGAGATTCATGAAGTGCACTATCAAGGTTTTCTTTATATAGTGGATTGGTGTGGAGTAAATCCAAGATGGAGATTTGGGCTGGCATATTCCCAAGATATTCTAGAATATTGTATTGTATATCTAAAAGAGTGAGTACAAGTGTAGGTGATCTTGCAATTTTGAGTCATGTTATTTGTGTAGTGACTACAAATTGAGTATCAATGCCTTTGATATTGATTACATAAATAGAGGATTCCACCTAAGATAGGTAACGATTCAAGCTATTGTAGTCTAGGTATGTGGAAGTGTAATCCTGAGAGCTATCATGATTGTTAGTTGGCTTGGTTTGGGTATTGTTTATGTAGCTGGTGTTGTTGGGATTGTTGTTTTGTATAGGTTTTTTGCCCATATTTTTGTTGTTGTTTGGTGGGAATGCATTTTGATAGATCAATAGTCCTATGTTTGGAGAGGCTTATGCTCCAACTATGATTTCTTGATGATTGATTAGATCTTGCACATAATATTTGAGTTGCATGCATTTGAGGGTGAGATGACCTTTCACATGATGAAATTTCCAAAACTCATCCTCTCTGTACCGTGGTGCTTTAGATTGATTTGGCTCCAATAGTTGTGTTTTTAGATAGTGGATGAGATTATCTTTGGCCAATTTGTCAAAAATGGTCTCTAGTAGTTCCCCCAAGGGAATTTATACTTGAGGTTATCTTGGGATCCATGGTTTTGATCTAGCTATGATAGTGAGAGCATTGGTTTGATTTATAGTCCTTGATAAGCATGTCAAGGTGTGTTATGTGGATATTGATGTTGTAGAGTTCATTGATATGTTTGTTGACAGCACACATTTGGTTGATATGATGGTTATTATTGTTGAGGTATTGGTTGGTATGGTGTGTTTGATGTACTAGGAATTGTACTAGCCACCTGGACATGTCAAGTGTCAATGTCTCCATTTGTGGTAGTATTCTTATTTATATTCTAGTATCATGGTTTTTCATTAGAGGGTCCACACTCTTGGTTATTTTCTTTGTGGAGCTTTATGATTCCATCATTAATAATCCCTCACTTAAGGCTTGTGCCTTTCTCTTTGATTTCTTTGTATGTTTGTAGACAATTCATGACCATGTGATGAGAGAGCCTAGGATGTGCATTGTTAATGAATATTTTGACAAGGTGGCACTCTAATATTTTGGACGAAATTCATGTTGTGAGAGTTTTCCATATTTGCAAGTAATCAATGAGGCTTTCACCCTCTTTTTATTTGGTGTGGACTAATTCAACTATAGATGACTTGATTTCAACAAGATGGGCATAATGTGTCACAAAGGCTTCTGAAATATCAGCAAAAGTACTAATTATGCCTTGGGGTATTCAATAGAGCTATTCAAGGGTGGGACCTCCTTGATTATTAGGAAAGATTCACATGAGGAATATTTCATTATAGGCTACTTCTTGGAAATACATGTAAAATTCTTTGACATGTGTGATAAGATCTCATTTCCCTCTAAATATATCAAATTTGGGAATCTCAAAATGTTTAGGAAAACATGTCATTGTGATAGCTCTATCAAATGGGTATGGAAAAAAAAAATTCAAATTTGAAGGTCTTGGATTTAGTTCCATCTTTGAGTTCCTTTATAATATTCATTATTTCTTCGCACTCAGGTTTGACAGGTGTTATTGTTGGTGCCCCCAGTACAAGGTATGTATTATATTAGGTGGGTGAATATGGATAGTTTTGATGGATGTACTATGGTGGGTGGAATGTAGATTGAATGGTTTCTTGGGTGAGATTTATTGGTTATTAAGGTGGTAGTTATGCATACTACTACATGTGTTGGGTAAACTATCGGTACTGTGATTGATGTTGGGGTGGATAGGAGTGGGACTATTATCCAGATGGATGATTCTGCATGGGTACTTGCACATACAGCTATTGTAGTGGGTGTTGATGGAGGGGTGGTGGTGGATATGTTGGTTTTATGCTTTAGGATGACACGTTCTATCTAATGTATGTTGGTTGTGCTCCTACTTGAGAAGGCAACTAGGTGTTGAGGGGTGCTAAATAGTTGATGTAGGGAACAATCCCTACTACTGGTTATTATTGTGGTGGTATTGTTTAGCTACTTCCTAATGGTTTCATAGAAAATTAATTGATGATGGGTGGTAATGGATTGATTGGTGGTGGTGGAGGTTGATGTGCTTGGAAGATTGGCATGATCAAAGTACTAAGTGGGAACCTTATGTTCAGCCCTTGTGATTGCCCAAAGCTCCAAGGACCAAGTGAAAATAAAGTGGTGGTGGTTAGCATAGATGTAAATGAACTAGGGGTGATGAAATTTAGGTTGGTAGGCCCTGTTGGCAACATCCTTTTGGTGAATTATTATGTTGATTAGTCACTCAAATGGAATGTTTTGGATGCATTACTAGTGGGTATGTGTGAAGTGGAAGCAGAAACTTGGGAGGTGGAAGGTCTTTCAATGTTGAATGGAATGGACAAGAATTGTGAGGTGGCACAAGTAGTAGTGATAGAAGTGGTTGCAGATGTTGGTTGTGTGGGAGTAGGTTTCCAAGGTGTTGTGTAGACCAATGACTATGTTATGGTGGGTTGATTACTTTATGGGATGGGAGCACCAAGCTAGGTGGATGGTATTTTTGGATCCATGAGTTATGGTTGTATTATTTGATGTCCTCTTTCAAATATGAAAAAGGGGCTGTTAGGATCATATGGACCAATGGGTGGTGGTATTCTACCAAATAAGGGATGTGCAAGATTAGATATATCCAAAGGTGGTGGTCTCCCAAAGCTAAAGACACCGACATTGTCTCTCAAGAAGTTTGCCATGACGGCTTCCCTATTCCTATATATGATAGCATTGACAATGGTTGTGTGTCCTGGTTGATTTATAAAGGCATCTATGCCTAGTGAGGGACCTAAATCTTCTAGATTTTGTGGTGGTGGGTCATGTGTGATCATAGAAACCATTGGGTATGAATGTGTGTTATTTGAGCCACTACTAAGACTGGGGTCCATGTCTTTATTCTTCCTTCTGTTCTTACCGAAATGTGTGTTAGGTGGCATGAAATAATAATTCTCCTAAGGATGAGATTTAAGATGGTATCACAATGGATGAAAATATGCAAAGGGGTGCTTTCTAAGCTTTCTAAGGGTGTGACTTTTATATTGCAAGGATTTTCTAGGATGTAGAGATATATGATAGATGCAAAGGAGGAGGATGGAGGATCTTACTTATATTGATATGATATCTAGGGGACCTAAAGGATTAGTGATGTGATTTCAAAGTGAAAAAGAGATGTTCTTCCTATGTGTAAGCTCAAGATGTGATGGTGATGTCAACTTTAGGATAGACTAATGGCCCTTTGGAAGACAAATGACAATCAACTGTGGAGCCCAACCTTTAGCTCAAGGTGATGAGGGACACAAGTGAAAAAGATAGACTACTCTATAAAGTTCTTGGTCAAAGGGATAATCATGATAAGATGATGGATGTAGGATGTAGGATGTAGGATAGACAACTCTAACAAAGTGATACCAAATGCTTAAGGATGGTGGAAATGATGGAAGATTTTTATCTATGATTTTGATTTGGATGGGGATGGATTTTTAAAGCATGATCTAATGATAATGAATCTATAGAATGCCTTAGGAGGATGATAACTTATATGACAACTCTAAGGGACAAATTTATGATGTGATAAATGAAAATTTTTGTGGAATAAAAGGAACCTAATCAAAGTGGGTATAGCTAGTGTATTTGATGAGGTTTTGGTTGACTCCACATCTTAAGGTTATGTTTTGAATCTTTTGGTCCCACTTTATTTGTAGGGAAACCCTTAGTTTTTAGGGAAACCTCAATACCTTCTTTCTCAATTTGATCTAGTTTAGTGAGTCTAGGATGAGGTGTGTGTTTCTTATGCTCTACTTCTATCTCTCTGTATACTACTGGTTGTGTAAGTTTGACCTTTTAAACTTGGGTTTTGGCTAGTCTGACATGAAGTTTCCACTAGGTTTATCTCAACTTTGGGTTAAGGCAATGACTATGCTAAGTATACCTTTGACTTAGGTTGGATAACATGAACTCTTGGATAGAAAATGAGTCTAAGTAGACAAGAAATAGTTTTATCAAATGATGATATAATGGTAGGTTTAGATAAAAAATAAGAGGTGAAGTCAAACAAGCTAGACTCGGGATTGTTGTGAATAGACTTGCTAATAACCTTTTTTGAGAAAACAAGGATAAGACTCTTTTTGATAATAGATATGGTGTTTTTTGAGAAAAAAATCTCTCAAAGGACAAAGCACCTTTGAGAGAGATAGATAAGTGATCTCTTTAGATGATAGCAACCAAAGTGTATATTTTACAAATGTTTTTCATGAGGTCATTTCACAAATAAGACAACCCAAGAACACTTTATCCCAATGGTCAATTTGGCTTCAATATGTTATTCCATGGCCCATAACTTAATGTCTTTTGATTCTAGTGCAATATGTTCCTCTAATTGAAGAGGTGAGTTGATACAAGAGTCAATCAAAAAATGATACACATCAAACAATCTTTAAGGCATTAAAAATAGAAGCTCCCCTTCTATGGGGACAATGACTCTTGGTGATGAAATCCAAGTATCCTTATGCCTCTACTAGGCGAACATGATGGTGAGTAATCTTGAGGCATGTTTTTTTTCTTGCACTAAAAATAACATACCAAGGATAAAAGGGTAGCTATTAAATTGGTTTGTAATTAGATTTGTGGAGTTAGTTCAAATGTTTGTTACACATGTGATTCACTTAAGAATCTATTCTAACCATGCTAAAATCATGGGAAAGTTTTCCCACCTTAGGCTAACACTAGAAATGCATTTCTTGAACTTGTCTAGATAGAGAAAAAAGATTACGTTTCTTCTGATTTATATACTGACCAAAGGGGTTTACCAGTTTGAGCTTCTATCCAAAGGGAATGTGCTTCCTAGAGGATGATGAACTCGCTAGAAGCACTCCTAAGTTGTTGTGGATGATCTCTCTAAAAACTTTCAATAGATGTGTCATGTATTTAAAGGGTTCTACTTTGCAAAAAAGAAAATAAAACTCCAAGATGTGTTAAAAGACACAATCTTAAGACACGCAAGACACTTTGTGATTCTAATTTTTGAAGGTTTTAGGTTTTTTCATATCTATAACATGAAGACACTTGTGATTAACATGGAAGGTTCTTTCCAAATTTACAATGATGGTTAACAAAACAATTTGAGTCAACAAAAAGAAATTGTGCATGAAATCTTTGAAAAAGGATGGGAGTAAAAGCATGTTATTTTAAGAGCATTAAAGAGTTTGTGATTTTGTTTTTAAGCCCTAAATTGAAGTGTTTGGAATTTTTTTTTAAACCCAAAACAAAATGTGGGGTTCTTTTGACCTTTTAAACATTCAAGATTTGTTTAATAAAGGCATTATTCATTTTAATCCCAATTTTGAAGTGTGATGTTTGTTTTAAATTCCAAGATTTGAGTGTGAAAACACTAATCTATTAGCCTTTTATCATTCAAGATTTGATGAAGTTCATTTTGAGCCCAAAAATTGAAGTGTGATTTTTTTGTAAAATAATGATTTTTTAAAAACCTGCAAGTGAAAGAGACTACAAATAATAGATGTACAAAAGAAAATTTTAAACACACTACCAAATAGAAAAAATGCGTAGAAATAGAAAATAAAAGCACAACAAAAAGGGTTAGAAGCGCAGCATAAACACAGAAGCACCAAAATATTGGACGGATATGTGAAACTATAGGATAAATGCACCAGAGTACAGAACAAATGCTCTAGAAAACAAGTTAAACATGCTGAAACATAAAGTAAATGTGCAAATATGGCTAAAGTGTTAGGTTTAAAGGGCAGCCAAAATATTTATGCAGAGGTTACATATGTTCTTAATTAAAGAACAAATGCACTGAACTAGCAAATAGATGTGATGAATAAGATAACATATGTGCATCAAAACAAAATAAAAGTGCCTAATACCAGGGTAAATGCATAATTATACAAGGTAAATGTGTCGAATAAAAAAATGGATGCACAACTATAAAGGATAACTGCGCAAGTGAAAATCTTGGGAGTGTTCAATCACCAATTACAAAAATATTGTGAAAAAAGTGTTAAAGAGTGTGATGAATGTACATATGCGGTCTAAAATTGTTGACAGAAGTCATGGATGCACCAAAATAAGGCATGGATGCATAGAAAAGAAATGTAGAAGCATCAAGATAGAGATGAAAGACTGGAAAGAGGTTTTTGAAGGGTCTTGAGTGCTTCAAGGTATGATTCTTCCTCGTACATGTGTCTTCAAACCTTCATAATCAATAGCAACCATCTCTAACCACATCAATCAACAAAAACATTATCAATTTGTTAGCTTATTAGTTAATAAAACCAAAAAATGAATGGAGATTTGATGAATGAATGACCCATATGCAAGGTCCCACTAGGCATGTCAAAATGTAGAGTTGTGGATGTTAGCATGCAAAGAACATTACCGAAGATGAAATTCACATATAGATTATACAAATGAAGGTGCAAAAGAGAATGAAAACTAAGGAAAGAGCATCCAACAAGCCTTCTTGATTGTGTAGATATGTCCAATGATGGAGATGTATTCTCAAACATGCTTCAAGCCTTCAATGGATGAGAACCTTCAAATGGTAAATCATTGTGTATAGGGTGAGTGTGGATTCCTACACGATAAGGGTATGATTCAGTGATTTGTTCTTCAAAGCAACATTATGAGTTTGCATGAAAGTTGGTTATTAAATTGTGAAGGGAGAGGGTTTCATTTATAGGCTAAGGATGTGAGGATGAATGAGGAGGAGCTAGGATGAAAGGAGAGGGGAGCACATAGATTGTGCTTCGTCATATTCACAGCCTTATGACAAGTGTCACAAGGTGATTGGATGTGATGGGATGGTCAAAGTGGAGCGTCAAAGGGAGTTATGAGGGCGAAGGAGTGTGGAAGATGGATGTAAGAGGCCTTAAAGATCCTTCAATGCATGTAAGAGCCTTAAATTCATTTGGATAGGAATGTAAGAGGGATGGGATAGCAGTTTGACTTTGCTTTGGTTTAAGATTTCTTAACTCTTGGTTAAAGTTGTGTACATGCTTAGAGAGGTGATTAGGCTTAGCGTAGGAGGTAATTAGGAATCAAGTATCATGTTAGAGGGATGCAAGTGGGCTAGCATTAATGAGATGGGTTAATTAGTTGGGTAAACAAGATTAGCATGGGTGAATGGGTTGGATTTAGCTAATGATAGGGATATAGGGATAGTTAGAGGTTGGGAATTGATTTAAAATGATTTATTAAATCAAAGGGGAATTTGGAATTAAATTAAATAGATGTATGAATTTATTTAATTTAATAGGAGAATAGGGATTTAAATGATAATTTAGACTTTGGGTTTGTCATTTGATTTTATCAATTGGGCTATAGTTGTTTAACTGAATTAATTAACTGTGAGATGAAATTGAATTAATTAAATGTTAAATACTTAATCAATGATGCCTTTGGAGATAAATAATAGGATTAGTTAAATGAAGTAATTAGATGTCTACATTTTGTAATATTGTTTGTTTCTTTATTGATAGGCCTAACACATCTTACAATCACTGATCCATCCTAAAGATGAGTTATACATACTATCTTTTAAATGTCTATATTATCCCTTGATTCTATTGGCTCTTGATTTAACAGTTTTGAAAATGACCAAGAAACTAGACAAATGCATCTAAGGCTAGAAACTTCCTATGACAGATACACTAGACTGCAGTCTTGGTCAAACTATAAGGCTTGACCCTTCTTCACTTCAGGCTCTACTAAACCTAGGCGGGTAGACCTTAGATTCAAATGATACCGTACCAGTGCAAAAACATATCCCTAAATCTATTAAGTAGATTTTACCCTTATTTCTCCTAATGACTCATGAAATGACATAGATCTACAGTAGCTAAATGCAAAGCTATGAATCTCATAAGATGAGTGAGGGTTAAACATTTAGGTCCTTCAACATGAAAGGGAAAGAACATTTGATTAATAATGTTGAATTGAGAAAAACCTCTAATATGCAGTAGCAAGAACTAAGTGACCCTATAGCTAATCAGTGCCTTAACCATTGGGCAATACATGAATCAAATTCATACATATGGATATCTAATACTTATTTATATATTCAAATATCTGGTCTATCCATTTAACTTTTAAATAGACATATGTTCTCAATCCAAACCTCATTCTTACATGATATCCTTCTCAATAAACCTGCAACCCTATTGATTCACTGAAGCATTTACATAACCCCTTGAGTTACAAGCAACAATAAGACAACATATAGCCTTAAGGTATTGCAACTACAATCTAGGCTCTTTGTTCAAAGATCGTAAAACATTGAAGCTCACTGAGATAGGAGACAAGATTCAAGATGAAACTCAACCTGTTGTTCTTTGTATTAATTTCTTTGAAACAATACAACCATATGCATGAAATGAAAACATGAAAACACCTAACAGATCTAAACTATCTGTATTAACCTTCCTACTACTATTCACACAAGAGAGAATATGCTGAAGAAAATGGTTTCACAGTAAAACACTGGAACCCTGCTGGTATTACCCAGAGAAAACTGCCACCAACCTACAAAGAATGAAAGATAGAAAGATATAGGAAAAGATGAATTCCAAGATCTGATGTCAGAATGACATGTGTCCACTTGGACTTCCATCCCTTGCAACTAAAAAACCTCTCTCCTCTTTCCACACATTGATCTAATTTGGTTTCATCATTATTCTGTAACTGATTTACAAAATATCTCTTGTTCAAATGATGAAAACCTTTTGATTCACCAAAATAGCTGATCTGCCTCATGAAATGCTGGTGAAAATCCCCATTCAACTGACTTAGAAATGACCCCAACTTCATTTTCACTGTCTGTTACTGATCTTGTAACTGCATTTTTAATTTTGGCTCATTCCACTAAGAAGGCCCCAAATTTCACGTTTTTGGCTATAACTTGAACCCATGAATTCCTGTGCAGAAACAAACTCCATAATCAGAAAGTTCATCTTCTCACAATTTTGAGGATATATAATATCGCATATTTTTCCTTCCAAAAACTCCTTAAATCTCCATTTGAAAATTTTCCCTCTAGTAGAACACTCAGCTGAGTCTGCAACTCTAATTTTGAATTTTCAAAAATTTAAATAATCTAAAGTTTAAACTATAGATTAAAAGCGCTCTTGAATTTAAAAGATTGAACGTGCATTTTTTGAGAAATAATTTAAAATAATAAAATTTTTATGATTTGAAAATTTCTCCTTTCCTTGAATCTCAGGGTCAAACTAGGTTTGACCAGTGTGCCACATGGCGGCACCCAATTGGTCCACCCATTGCATCTGCCACCTCATCACCATGTGGCACTTGCTAAATGGCTACACAATCACCACCTCACTACTTAGTCAACACCTATATGTCACCATCAACTAGGCCCGTGCTGCCACATGTCAATCACTTGCATGCCTGCATTTCTTAATGGTCGAGCAATTTCGAGAAGCGAGCATGCGTTGACCGTTGGATCATGACACGTGTCACAATCCTATGCATCATTCTTGATCTACTCATCTTCACCACCTCATCAATAGTTGGGACCTACTGCCATGTGTCAAAATCTTGCTTTCCTGCAATCTTTAACTGACAAGCAAGTTGAAATTGTGGGCTTGCACCCACCGTAGATTCTGGCCATGTGGCGTCATCTCCTTGCATCAAGCCATGTCATCGATCTCACACATTTGTCTAAAAATTCTTCATGGAAGACCTTCCAACTATCTTCATGTTCCAACTAGCTACCAATAGGCCCCACACACAATCAACGATGTCCATAAATCGTTGTCTCTTAAGACATAATGCTTATGTTGTCTTTTAGTATTTAAACAACTAAAAAGATCCCCCCACAATGAATGTGGGATAAAAGGTAGCAGACTTCTCTATTTATGCGTGGGCATCTCTATTCCTTATGGATTCTCTTTCAAACATAGGTTTGATGCTGCTTTTCATTCTTTAAATCATTGATCAAATCCCCTACATGTTGCATGAGTTTCTCTTCATGCTGCTGGACATGGGGTTTCTTCTTCTTAACATTACTTTTGATTGTAGCTTTAGCTTTCTCTGTTTTGGCACGCGGGTTCATTTTTTATGATGCCACATGTACCCTTGCTTATCCTAAAGTAAGACAAGTCCATTCAAGATGGAGTTAAGCTTCCTTCATAAATGAAAACGCTATTCAACTTTGAATCAGATACAATCCTCCATTGCATAAATTGCACACAATTGTAGCCGCAGAAAATTCCACCTTCACACCGACACCCTTAGTGATTACTTTCATGGATTTATAAGGTATGAGAATCACTAGAAGGCTTTCCTCTTGCTCCAAAATGTCATTGACTTCTTGAATTTCCAAACTTTGTACACTGACCATCAACATTCATCCCAAACATGTTTTCTATCAACTTGTACACTTGATGATCTACCTGCTCATGCAATAGCGTGGATGGCTTCTTTTAAACATGTTGCCTCTGATTGGTTTCTCTTCAAACTGGCACTTCCAACTGTATGACATGGTCATTGACCACTGTATGCTATTGGCTCCCTGCTACCGTGGGCAGTTTTGCACTTTGGTCTGTGGCTTTCATGGTGTTACCCCTATTTTTTTTAGGTGTCTCCTTACTTTGATCAACGTCTTCTCAATACATTTTGGCTGCTCTATTTGATGTGGCTTCTTTGCAATCTGGTGTGGGCTTCCTCAGCATTCTTGCACTCCCCTACTCATTATGTATGCTTTGACTCGATCATAAATCATGAGATTTGTAACTAACTTTGCACCAAACAAGTAGGGAGAGGGGTGAGGATGCTAATGGGTCGGGTCTCCACCTCTGTTCCACATATTTCAAACTGCTCTTTTAAACCAGAATGATCTTTTGTGTTCCCTGCTGATGTATGTCATTTCTTTCCTTGAAAAATTCTTTGTATATAAAATGCTAGATGATTCAATTTTCCTTTGTTCTACGACCTTATCTTCATCCTGCTCTTTTTCATTGT
Organism: Cupressus sempervirens; assembly: GCA_028749045.1. Classification (NCBI taxonomy): domain Eukaryota; kingdom Viridiplantae; phylum Streptophyta; class Pinopsida; order Cupressales; family Cupressaceae; genus Cupressus; species Cupressus sempervirens. Next base: position 855,509,590 of record CM053785.1, on the reverse strand, counting down.
TAGGAACGCGTTGACTTGCAAATGCAGGGCAAGAATTCATGTTGGAGGGTATATTCATCGAACCAATTTCAGTAACCATCCTTATCCTTCTTGAAATTGAATAGCCTCTTAAATTAGTCTTTGAAAAAAAATTTGAATGCTTGAGTGGGAAAATAACGTATAACATTAGCAGTATTTCCTCTTCAGAATGAAGGAAACCTTCATTCTTAATTGTTCGGGAAAAAGACTCTCCAATGCCTTATTTTAAAATTTTTGCAACAAAATCAATCACAGGGAGTGGCTCAATACATAAGTTGAAGACATATCTATATTAAGGGACAAGCCCATCTGAGTTGGATAACTGGGCGCATTTGGCAAGCGGTCAAAGTGGGCTACTTAGAATTTGCAGACTGGAAATAGTGATAGAAAAGTGATTTTTTACAAATGGAATGGACCTGGAAAAGTGTGTAGACAGATTCATCATGACTTGCAAATTGGCACACTTAAAGTATTTTCAGAGGAAAACACAGTGGTATAATCCATTTTATCTGACCTATCATGGATCTCAAGATATAACATCCCGAACAGGGGTACCAAATAACCTGCACTTTATAACACCAGTAAAAAGATAGAAATTGCATTTGAAATCACGTTTGAAAACTGATCAAACGGATTTGTCATAAGTTAAAACTTGAAACATAACAAGTCTCTGACATCTAAAATGCAATGCAAAAGGAATTTCAATATTTTGGTCAACTAGGTCAAAGTTATAGCATGTCAAACAAGGCTTCCCAGAATTTTGAACATTTCATAACAGCATGACATCGATAACTAACCAACTTTGAGGGATTCAAAACCTAGTCAAATGGACTCAAAATGACTCAAAATCTGAAACATAGGTTCTCAAGTATGGACACTAAACACTCCCATAGCAATGTGTCATGAAACATTACTAGGTGCAAGATATTCAGTTGCAAACATAGCCTCCTGTCATTGTTTGACACTTGCGGTAAAATGCAAATTTGGCAAATACTCAAAATAGGACTTCACGAAATGGCTCGAAATGTCAATTTATCATCATATAACACTTAAACGCACTTAATGGAGGGTGTTAGAAATATTAAACACCCGTTGGGATTTAAAAGTATAGTCGGGTACATAGGCATTTAAAAGCATTTATAGGGCTTAGTTTTTCAACAATACTCAAAATTCGGGCTACAATTTTGAGCGACAACAAATTCCCCATTGAAATTAAAATATTCCATCCTTAAGGTGTGGGGGCTTCCCACTAGAGCATGGGTTCTTTTTTCTTGGATAATTGAACCCCCTTTCTCAACTTAGGCTAGGATTTTTAAATCAAACCACTCTTTATTTATTTTCTCATCCAAAATTAATAAGAGATGTCTTAGCATGAATGCTAATGATATTCCTATGGAGGGTTATCCTAGCATTGGTGGACCTCTATATCTTCATTGTGTGTTGCATTCATGACATAGTTTGACATTGATGTTAACATACTTGTTATTCTATGAGATAGATAGAGAGATAAATAGATATTGGTTTTGTGAGGAATGAGGAATAAAGTTGAGGTTATACAGACTTGATATAATGTTGTAGAAAGTGTTGTGATTCTATGGTGAAGAGTGCATGCGGAAATATGAAGATAGTGCAGGTTTATTCAAATTTATTTAAGATAGTGGTCAGATAGAGTTTGTGTATAGTAATTACTATTGTTTGGATTGTATCTCTGAACAAAGATAGAATATGGTTATCTAGACTGGGATAGAGACATGATAAAAATGATAATATCATAAGCACACATCCATATGAGCATCGAGGGAAGAGTTATAAAGACTGTGAGCCAATAGTTTGTTTGTAATTGTGAAAAGTTGTCATATTGTAATGACATGTGTAAATGTAATATATGAATATGTTCCTATATTATTATTGCAAATTAGGAAAGCCTCAAGGAAAAATCAATAAAATAATTTAGGACTCGATGTAAAGGAGAGATTTTTTCCTTGAGGTAGAGTGTGTATTGTGCGAATATTTGTCAAATGCAAGTATGTAAACTTGTATGTGAGATCCAGTGAACTTTATATTGAATATATTTTGATCATATAAGTGTTTGGTGCAATTAGGCATGGTGAGCGAACAAAGAGACTATATTTTCCAAAGTTGTTATGGACAGTTATATATTTTTATTATTTTGAGAAGGATAGTACTAAGACTAGTTGGACATTTGAAGTTGATAAGCATGCTAGAAAGGTTATGCTACAAAATCGGGTATGATTATTTCAAGATGCTAAGATGATGGAAGATGAATCTATAAGAAATTATTTTGGAAGAATATCAGATATTGTTGCAAGAATTGAGGCTTGTGCAAAAACAAACATTTTCTCCCCCTTTTGATAGTATTTATCATTAGTGCACAAACTCCACTAAAATCCCTTATAAACTTCCTATGAAAGCTTGCTAGGCCATGAAAACTTTTTACCTCGCCTGTAGCACTAGGAGTGGGCTAGTTTAGAATAGCTTCCACCTTTGAGGGATCCATATTTAAGTGTCCCTTAGAGATGACAAAACTAAGAAATATTAGTTGCTCCTACAAAAACATGCATTTGGCAAAAATTATCTTTAGATGTTCTTCATGTAATATTTTCAATACCATGTCTAGGTTGATTAAATGTTCATTTCTATCCCTATTGAAGATTAGGATATCATCCAAGTAGACTACTATAAAGAGGTTTATGAAGGGTTTGAGGACTTCATTCATTATCCTCATGAAGGTACTATGGGCATTTGAGAAGACAAAAGGCATGAATACCCATATTCAAACAAGACCTCATTGGTTTTAAAGTTTGTCTTCCATTCATCCCCTTCCCTTATTCTTATCTGATGGTAACCACTCTTTAAGTCAATCTTAGAGAAATAGCTTGCTCCACCTAGGCAATCCATGAGGTCCTCCATTCTAGGCATAGGGAACCTATATCTTATTTTTATCTTGTTAATGGTTCTATAGTCTACACATAGTCTCTATGTACCATCCTTCTTGGGAGCCAACACTACAGGAACTACACAAGGACTAATATTCTTTCTAATGAATCCCCTTTCTAGTAATCCCTAAATTTGTTTTACAATCTCAGTGTTTTGTTCTAGAGTCAATTTATGGGTAGCTTCATTCAATAATGTGGCACCTGAAATAATGTCTATGTAGTGGCTTATATCTCTCTTGGGTGGAAAGAAATTTGATCTCTCATCTACTACTATTCCTTGGTACTGGTGCAACAATTTTTGCACTTCTTTAGGCCCTACCTTCCTCAAAGGTTCTTGACTCTTAGTCCTCAACTTAGGCTCTATTTTTTTTTTCTTTTACCATAATGGAAAAATAGGGTGTATCCTTCTCCTTAAGGATATTTAAGAACTCCTTCTCTCCTATCAACAGGACATCACTTTTCAAGACTCTTTCCTTCTCACTATCGGGTAAGAGCTTCATTGTGTAACTGATCCCATCTTTGGTTAAAGTATAGACATTTTTTTTCCCCATATTGAGAATCCACATCAAACTACCAAGGCCTTCCAAGAAGGAGATGACATGCATCCATACCTACAACTTCACATAAACTCTTATCTCTATATTCCCCTATTTGGAAATCTACCCAACACTATTCATCTACCACAATCTATTGCTCTTTATTTAACTAAGAGACTTTATAAGATGTGGGTGAGGGATTGTTTTGAGTCCAAGTTTCTTTATCATCTCAATGGATACTAGGTTTTTAGAAGACCCGTTATCTATAATAACTTTTCATACTTTCCCATTCACCCTGTAGTTAGTCCTGAATAAAGACTTCCTCTATTGTGGCTCCTTAATTGGTTCTTTTAACAAATTCCTATTAAACAATATGCACTCACCTTGTTTTTTATTAGAAAACCTTGATTGTGTGGTGTGGTAGGATGTTGTACTCTAATAGTTATCTTCTTGTGTCTCATGTGTCAATTGGATCCTCCTATCACCTCTTTGATTATTTCCACCAATATTTTTTGTGTTTGCACACCTAAATTATTGGTGACCAACTTGGCTGCAGTAGAAGCATTTCCCTGTGAAGACACCTTGTCCTCTACCTCCAAATATCCCCCTACAATTACCTCTACCACCTCTAGAGTTTCTCTTTGGTGAGTTTTCCCTCTCCTAGTACGGATTGCTTGACTCTGCTTGGGTTTTGTTAAAGTCTCTATTCTAAAACCTGCCCCTTCCTCTAAAGTTGCTTCCTCTTCCTCCTTTGTTATTTTGATCTCCCTTCCTCTCTTTTTTATCCTTAATCTTCAAGGCTAAATGAAAAAATTTATGAATAGACTCCAAAGACACTAGAGCAAGTTCATCTTGAATACTATACTTAAGACCATTAATGTACCTAGCTAACTTTTGTTTCTCACTTTCATATTAATGGATTTTGAAACTACACAGCAACAAAATGCTCAATACCAGAATGAAAGTGCTCAAATAATCTAAAAATTACCTAATTCTTATAATCAATTACACAAGTAGATCATCTAGACCCAACTTCAATGAAACCAAGGATGGTTTCTTACTCTTTAGGCTCTGCTAAACCAAGGTGGGTATACCTAGGGATGATTCTAATGCAAACTGTTGTATGAAATTATCTTAGTTTGATTCTAATCAATTTCTTTAAAGCTCTCAAATCTATATGCATCCCCTATAAGCAGATCTGGTCATAAATCTCATAAAGTTTAAAAGTGTTCCTGGAAATAGCAGCTATCTAAGACTTGAAAAACCATATGTAAATGAGTGGTGACCAGCATTACAACCTTGAACAAAAATAGAATAAGAATGATTTTAAATTTATAATAGTTTTAACATGTAGAGGTAGAATTTACTCTCAATCATCTCTAATTTATAAGACCAGTACCTTATCCATTGGGCATAAAGAGTCATTTATGGGTAGGAGACCTTGAGTAATTAACTTGTAATTGAATCTATCAGATGTAATCACCTATTTCCATTCTTACATGATATCCTCTTCATAAGCTCATGAATTCTATTGATTTATTGAAGCATTTACATAATCCATTGAATTATAAGCAACAATATAACCAATATACACCCCATGTAGAATGCATTCAATCAAATAAATATTATTCAAATGATCTCAAAACTAATAAACTCATGAAAAGGAGACATAAAATGATGACACAGATTTGGTGTAAATATCCCTTTGTATTATCCCTTTTTCTAACTAATATAATAACCAATAGAAACTCAGTAAAGAACCCCAAAAATAATATTGATTGTGCATCTCTATTTGTCATCAAAAAAGTACATGACGAAAAATAAACTCAAATCAACTACATATGACTGGACCGAATGTACTTTCTTGAAAACTGGAAACATACAAAAAAAATTGGACCCTCATAATGCCTTGAAAACTCATTTATATAACATGAGTTGCAAAAATCAAAGGGCAATTGTGATTGACAAGTGTCCTTTTACAACAATGAATATAACAACCTTTTCCAAAATATCCGGACACCCTTTTTCAAAAGAAATAAAGAAAGACAATTACAAATGACAGGTGGAGCATAAAATCTACAACTTTTTTTTTTTCTTTAACTGCTTCATGTTGGTAGGGCCTTGATTTCTATGATTTCTTCCTAGACAATAACTTCTCTTTTGGTGGGTCACTCACAAGTCTTGGTTGTTGCTAACTCACCAACAGATTTTTGCAATCTAGCATCAGTAACCACCTTTCCTTCTATAGTAAACCTATTCATTTCAGTTCCAATCTTGAATAGGGTGTCAAGAAGTTCATTTAAAACACGCTCATTAATATCACCTTGGAAAATGGATGCCACTTATGGAAAGTCTACAATATGGTCAAAAGAACTAGACCATTCATTGAAATCCTTTACTTTGATATCAGAATCAAGAACAGAATCAATCAAAGAATAAAAACTACTTGTTAATAATTTCATTTTATTTTGTATGGCTGCAACTTCCCCATGAAAATTTGCAATAGGTCTTTTACTTTGTCCATACCCTCGTTTATAGCAATAACTTTATCTAGGAGATCTGGCTTGTTGGCTAACAAGGGTATCAATTTTTCAAAGAATTGCATATAGGGTCCCCATTGTTGAAAAATTGGCTCAAGCCATCCAATTGCATCCTTGCATACTAGCTTTGCAAATTGTAGACTTATGAATGTATTATAAACATCTTGAGATATTCTTTTTAAAGTGCTTATTCTATGGCTTAACACATTCATCATAACACTTTTCTTAGTTATATTGTCGGGTTTAGGAGCCTTTGTTTCCACATTTACTACAAGTATTGGCATTGTTACCCCTATAGGCATCTCCTCTATTTGGGCCTCTGCCTCTGTAGTGTGCCTTTCTTCTTCTATCTGCCTGGGTGCATGTACTACCTCAGCTACTACCTTGAGTTGTTCCTTAAGGGATATCATTTTTGCTTCCAGATTTTGAATTTTCCCCTCCAACTCTTATATTCTCTATTTTTGTACATGGCTCATTTTGAGTTGTTCTTCATAAAATTTTCTAATGTCAAGACACTCATTGTACACTATAGCTAGCTTATCCTCAATTTCATCCCCCTTTACCTCATTCATGAGAGCAAAGTGTTTAACCAAGCTAGAGATCTCTTTCCCATGTAGTGTTCTCTGCTGTCCACACAATCATATTACCCTATGCAGTTTCCTATATATCCATCATTTTGGGCTTTTTGGTGTCAGGGGCTACACTCCATACTACTAGGGTTTTTGTGTCCATGTTAAATAATGATCCTCTCTTTAATCCTTCACTGCTAGTGATTTCATAACTTATAGCCTTGTCTTGTCTTCTCATTTGGTCCAAAACAAAAGCCTTCTCAATATCCCAATGTGGTATTAGAATCATACCACTCCTATGTACCAATTCCTTGGCTTCTATAAAGGTCATTGTTTCACTCTCAGGATCATAGACTATTAGTTTTTCAACTAACTCCTTGTTCTTCTTTGGATCCTCTCTTGGAATGAGACTCAATGTGAACTCATTTTGTTTTTCTTTGTAAAGAAAACTTTTAAACTCTGATGATTTAATAAAATCATCATCTTCCATAAACTTTTCAGATTAAATGAGCCTATCATCCAATCTTGATGCTGCAATCTAGAGATCAATAGAAGCTTTCCCTATTTCTACAGCCCTTTTATGTAGATAATTTTGCCTAATATCAGCAAAATATTCACTATTTCTTGGCATCACCTGTAAGGCTCTACTTATTACCCTCTTTGGGATGTGCATTTTCTTTTGCTTTTTATTCCCCTTAGGCACCCAAGCTAAAGTTCATGGTTGCTCCTCGTCCAACTCATTCTCCAACTGCACATCTGGCTCAGGGGATTCTCTATTTACAATGGCTTCCTCTCCCTCTAGCTCATGTGGCATTTGTGACATGATATAATCAAAATTATCCACCATTTTTCTCAAGTTACTAGGGTATGGAACCTCTGTATAAAAACCCTTAAAGTCAGGGTTGGTCCTTTTCAAGGCCTCCTCTACTTTCCTTATCTCTTCATATTTCCTTAATAGCTCATCAGCCTCCCCTGTTGCTACTATGTTGGCAATTAAGTCCTCTACAGAGATTGGCTTGCTTGGAGGTAGGATGTATCCCATAATCACCTTGACCTCATTGGTAATGTTATTGTCAGGTTCAGACATCCTATAGGGCCCAGTAGCAAATTTGTACTGGCCTAGGTACTCACTCAACTCCTCATATGCATTCTTTCCTATCTCAAAATCTCCCACTTTAAAGGTTCTACAAACAAAAGTATGCTTGTGCAGAGCAGGAGGGATCATTTATTTATTCATCAATAAAAAATGCCAAAAGAATTCAATAATAGCCAACCTAGGGGGTAAATATTTAGGTAGAAGGTGAGGAGGCTATGGGCATGCATAGACTCTCATCAGTGTGCACTCTTTAAATAAAAATATGCTTCGCAAGTTATGATCTAATTTTTTTTTCTCATATAAGAATGAGGTCCTAAGAAAAGTCTTCAAAAATATTTGGTGCCCTAAAGAAAGTATGGTCTAATTGCCTCATGATAACAGAACTGAATAAATTAAAAAACACAAGGGCATTTGAATAATAAAAAATTTTGTCCCAAATTTGAGTCCATAGTTGCATAGGTAAGTCACGAAATTCATCACAGGTTTGATCAATGAAGTCTGGGCTGATGTAACCAATATTGTGATATAGAATAAGGTGCATCAGCAATGAGTAATGGTCGAAAGTGAAATTCTACATTTCTCCCTTCTTTGCACTGACAAGCTGCTTGTGCATGTTGTCCATGATAAAGGCTACATAGTCATACTCCTTATGGTGGAAAGGGTCCTATATATCACATGCCATCAAGAACAAGGAAACATAAACACAATCCTCTGCACCATCACTCCCTAGAACTTTGTGTAGCCCATATACTATTTTCTTGAAATAATTCTTGAATCTGCTTAAGGGGAAAAAATCCCCCACTTTATTTGGAATCATTCTTGCCTTTTTCAAACTATAAGGGATGTGGGGCAACATGAAATTGTTTACAAAGTAGGTCTTATTACTCCCAACTTTCTTCTTTAGGTCTTCAAGATCAATAGGCACATCCACTTGCCCTTCCAATCCAAAAGCTTCTATAAAAGAAGTTCTATCCAATGTGCATAAAAAGCTCCCATTGTGCCTTTGAAATGTCCTAGTAACTAGATTGTAGTAATTTATCAATGCTTTCAATAGGTCTACATCAACAAATACCTCTGGAAATATCATTTTTGTAGTGTTTCTATTCCATGGGTTACAGACTGGCACCTTTTCTATTATGTTCTGGTAAAAATATAAAAACAAGTTGAAACCATCATTTTCTAGGGCACTGTGCATCCTTAACCATGAAATGAGGGTCTCTAAAGATGTGGTAATTAGTTGAGATAGTGTTCAACAACCCTAGAAGAAGTTTCAACCAATCTTTAGCATGCTTGTTGGGCTTCCTAACCCTTGATTTCTTCTCAGTCTTAGCAGTACTCTTCTTTCTTTTACCTTCTATTGTGACTTCTACCACATCATCTCCTTCGTCTTCAACCTCAACCTCTTCTTCAGGAACCTCTTCAACTTCTTTTTTAGCCATCTTCTTTACAAATTATACTTTGAATCCTTGCACAGCAACACAAAAATCATGAAGCTATGGATACTTGAATAAAAGTTTCAGAGCAAGAACACAATTTCTTCAGAGTGGCAATATTATAGACATTCAATCAAATATTTATGTTTTAATGATTCAATCCACCAACTTTTTAATTAATTCTACATGCATGAGCATTTAATACCACCTTCATATGCTGACAGTAAGGGATATCATTAGTGAAATTCAATTGTGATGTCCTTTTCAATTTTTTATTTTACTTGGCTATGGTGATTTTGTCCTTTTTTGAACTGGTATGACACTTCAGTGGCTTTCTTTTCAAATTCTGGTCTTTCATTCTTACGTTGAGTCAAGATCTCAAATCTTTGTAACCCAAAAGACACCCTTGGCTAGCCTTTATGCTCCTTTGGTGAGGCTTTAAAACATCCCAAGGGTAGAAGTGTTAGGGCCTTTTACACACTGCATTGAAATTTCCTTTACGCCTATACGCGACCCTTTACACCATAGAGTCTCAAACCTTCACAACTGACTTCTTTGCTCTTATGCATCAAACATTCCTCATATGAGTGTAAAAACCCTTGCTGCTACCTTCTCTTTACCCTTTATGCTCATATGCACACATATCAGTGAAAAGCTTGAAAAAATCCTTCATGTTGCTCCACTCACTTCATTACTCAGGACATCATAATTCTTTAACCATTCATCCTCTGGTCATACAATCAAGGCTTTACCCATGGCACTATAATGCCTCTTATCTTTTTTTTATTCCTCCTTTACATTTGCATGGTTACCCTATCCTCGTAAGACTAGAAAGCTTCTACACATGGCATTTCACTTTTACATTTTTCCTTTCTCATATAAGTATAAAGCCTTGTATCCATTCCTTCACTTTACCTTTTACGCTTATACGCTTAAAATTAACTCATAATAATGGAGAAAGGATGCAATAGCTCTTTGCTCATACGTTTATCTTGTAAGTGTAAAGGTGTAATGATCAACAACCCAGATTACAACGTAAACAAATAGAAAATAACATCACCGTTGATTTTTAGCACATGCAAAATTAAGAACCTAAGTTGTCTGCCACATGGGTCAAGCCCATCTAATGTTTTTGACATGTCACCATTTGATTCACTTTTACAGGGCCCATCTGACAACTCAACAGGTCCCACATTGAAACAATCATTGTTATAATCTAACTTTATGGTTGTCCATGAGCCCAAAGAATGTATGCATATAAACACAACAGCATCTCACCTTCACTCCTATGAACTGACTTTATTCGTAGAATTGTAAAACATTTTGTGCATACTTACAAACCATTCCTTTACCCCATGCCAGGGTATTACACTCTTACACTAATCATTAAAATGTAGATGCATAGATCTCAACTCAACACCTTTCTGCTCCTTTGCTCAACTGCTTATGCATATTCTCGTAAAGTGGCACAACACATATCCTTCAAAACTTTTATGATCACATGCTCAACACAATATCATATGACCAAGAATATCTCTTCAAACCTCTTCTATTGACCTGTTCAATTGTTTACCGTAAAGTCGTAAAACCACTTTCAAAGAATAAAAAGCCTTTACATTTCTTTGCTCAAAGACTAAACGTATGATCGGGGAGTCTCTAAATGAACTATTTCGCTATTACGAAAGACAAGAGCATATGCCCATAAGACAAAACTTCTTTACGGTCTTATGCTGCACTATAAAATGAGACCATAGAAACAAGAGGAAAAAGGTATCTCACTCTTACGTGAAACCCTACACCGTAAGACTGTAAAGGGAAAAAATTTAAGCGCTTTTCAAATCTTTTCAAAAATTTGAAAGGAGACCTAGGGTTTTTCACACTTAGGGTATTATAATGGCTATGTTCAAGGCACGACTAGGGTAACCTAAAATTATGAAAATTATGAGGAATGAAAACCCTAATCTGCAAAATGTAATGACCTAACTAATTTATCACCCAACTTTTTAGACCTTTTCTATATTATGAGAAATCAAACCAATAGTGGCTCTATTTGGGGATGATAGACTACTTGAGTCTATGCAAGAATTCAAAATCTATGGAAGAGTAGACCACATACTTGACCTCTAAATGACAACTTCCTCAAAGAGCACAAAGCAACACACAGAAACAAGAAACCAAACTGTACAAAGAAAATTACAAGGATCTACAAAATATACACAATGTACAAGAACACAAGGAAACCCTAAACTATTGTTCATGGAAAAGCATATACCTTAAGAAAAGTATCTCTTCAAGAATTGTCCATGAATTGGAAATTCAAGAATATCTCCAGTTAGATCTCTCAAGAAATATGAATCTTCTCCATTTGTATCACAAATGTTATATGGGCCAAGCCAGATTGGGTCAAATTTACCATGCTTTCCTTTATCTTCCAACCTAGCATTCCACATCAGTACCATGTCACATATTTCAAATTTCCTCTCAATGGCTCTTTTTTCATATAAATGCTTCATTTGTGATTATAACTTAGCATTTTGAACAGAAGACTCTCTCCTTGCTTCCTCTACTTATAAAATGCCATTCATTTTGAGTCACATCTCATCAATGATGTCATCTTCATACAATTGAACAAATTTATACATCTCTTTTAAGTTATTCTATGGAAGTCTAGCTTATATATCATAAACCAAGTCAAATGGAGCACATCCAATGGCCTTTTTCATAGTAACCCTATCAGCCCATAGAGCTAATGGTAATTTTGAATCCTAGGCCTTCCTATTTTCTCCTAAGATCCTCTTGATGATTTTTAATATACTCTTATTAATTGATTCTGCCAAACCATTTCCTTGGGGATGATAGGGTGATGAGGTGTACTCTATAACACCATACTTGTTACAAAAAAATTTATACTCCTCTTATCTAAAGCACATAGCATTATCAGTTACAATCCTCTACGGGCATCCAAATCTAGTCACAATATTATTTAGAATGAAATTAATCACCACCTTACTTGTTGCATTCTTAGTAGGGACTACCTCAACCCACTTGGTAAAATAATCAGTGGCTACTAAGACCCACGAATGTCCACCACTAGATTTATTTGTGATCTCTCCTATAAAATCAATTCCCCATTGTTGAAATGTTGCCTGCACTTCAACTAGTCTCAATGGAAAATTCCTAAAGAATTTTAGCTTTCCACTAAACATTGACAACCATCACAAACTTTTACAAACTCATGAGTATCTCTAAAAAGTGTTGGCCACCAAAAACTAGCCCTAAGAATTTTATGAGCAGTGGTTTTAGGCATATAATGACCACCACACACACCTTCATGCATATCTTTCAAAATTATTTTAGATTCAATCTCATCCACACACTTTAAAAGTACCCCTTCCATATTTCTCAACCACAATTGACCTTGCACTATAACATACCTTATGGCCTACAACTTGAGGGATCTCTTCTGGTTATTTGTTAGCTCTGATGGAGATTTCATGTTTTGCAAAAAATAAATTATGTATTTGTACCATTTAGAGGTATCCATATCACAAAGATTATCCTTGCAACTATCATCAAGTTGATTAATTTGGTTTGCCTCTAGATTGGCTTCTGTCATAAATTTGGCCAAACCCTGACCCCTAACCAGTTTGGTAATCTAAATATCAATATTAAACTCTTGTATCCTATTAATCCATCTTTACCTCCTACCAAATACCTCTTGTTGCGAAAAGATGTCCTTCACAGCAATAGTAGGAACAAAGGCAATGACAATAGCTCCTATTAAGTAACATCTAAAAGCCTTGGCTCCTTTCATTGATGTCATACTTAAGTTATGTTGCTTGCAAAGACTTGTTAAAGAATGCAATGGGCTACTCATAACCTTCTTCATTTTTCTGAACAATACTAGAGCAACAATGTGGAATGAGGAAAAAGAAAATATATGCATTGTTTTATCATAATTTGGAGCTCTAAGGACATGGGCATCTTTAATAGCTTGCTTAATTTTCTAGAATGCAATACTAGGTTCACCATCCCATTTTATCTCAAATCCTTTCTTTAGCATCCTTGATATAGGCCTACTAATTTCTGCAAAATTTGTCACAAATCTCCTAAGAAAGTTGATCTGTCCAAAGAATGACTGAATGCCTTTAACACTTTTGGGTTTCTAAATCTTATCTATTGCTTCTATCCTTTCAAGGTCAATCCTCACTCCATGCTTGCCAACTAAATGTCCTAGCAACCTTCCTTTAGTAACACCAAAATTACAATTCCTTGGATTCAAAGAAATACCATACTTAAGGGCTCTGATAAATATCTTTTCCAAATGTAGGCAATGATCATTATCATCCTTGCAATAGGTAGTAAGGTCATACTGATACACAACCAAAAATTTGTCCATAATATCAGCAAAAGCCACATCCATAGCCCTTTGAAAAGTAGCTCCAGCATTAGTAAGCCCAAAGGCATCCCGACATAAACATAAGTACCCCATGGAGTATTCAAAGCAGTCTTGAACTATTCTTATTCTTTAACAACCACTTTATTGTAACCTAAAAATCCATCCATCATTGACATAAGCTCTAAACTAGTGACCCTTTGCAACATGGCTTCCATATTTGGCAATCCATAATTATCTTTTAAGGAAGGTATATTAAGATTTTTGAAGTCAACATATAACCTTATGTCTCCTTTTTTCTTCCTGATAGGAACTAAATTGGATACCCAAGAAGAATGTCTAATAGGCTTTATGATTCCTACACCTCTCAATTTGATTAGTTCCTCTTGCATTTTGGGAGCCAAAGTCAGATTTATTGGTCTTTGTTTTCGCCTAAAAGGTTTGGCATCTAGTTTCAAAGGGATTTCATGCTGAAAGAGATCCTCTCTATAGGCCTTTAGGTCATCATATGACCATGCAAACACATGTCTATACTTCCTTAGTAGGTCTACCAAATCTTTCCTAATTTTAGGAGGCAATTTCTTACCAATATACACCTTTTTAGGTGTTTCTTGAGTTCCCGAGTTCACCTCCTCCAAATCTTTGGCATTGTATTCATTAATATTCATTTGTAACCTATCCTGGCTATCAAAAATTGTTTCCAGAACAACTAGACCCTTAGGAATTTTATTTCTCTTCAATTGCACAACTTCCTACCCAAAAATAGTATCTTTGCATCTATATTCTCTACATAAGTTGCACAATCAATTTCTTGTCCTAACAACATACTATCAGAATTCAAAAATCTTAGGATATCCTTATCATCTTCAAACACTTGCCAATTCTAAACATTATCAGGGATAGAAGGTCTAGTTTGAATCTCAATCTTAGACACACCGGCAAATGTAATATCATCAGGTTTTATTGCTATGTTTTCTAGTAAGTCTTCTATCTTATTATTTTTCCTATCTTTCCAAATTATCCCAAATGCATCAAAACATTCAATCATATCCCATACTGCATTTCTATACTATTTTAACCTTTTTTTTGACACATAAGCATTTCTTACTTGGGATACCACCAATTCAGAATCTCCTACGACATGTAAACACTTTATCCCATGCTTATGAGCTAATCTAAGACCTAACAGTAAAGCCTCATATTTTTCTATATTGTTAGTACAAGGGAAACTTAAAGTAAAGGAGAATTTGTATGTTACCCCTGCTGGAGATATCAACAAAATGCCTACACCAGATACATCTTTGCAGCATGCACCATCAAGAAACATAGTCCATAGATCACCCTTGTCTATTTTTGTGTTAGCTTCCATTTCCATCTGAAACTTATGCTTGGATTTCTTCAAAGTCAAAAATTTAGCTCTAAATGCATTAATATCTGTATCCACAAAATTTATCATATTGTCTTCTATATCTTCCTCTATCATGTATATACTTTTAGGCTTCCTGTTGACTTTTATCAAATTCCCCTCAATATTAAATGTAGCAGATAACAAATTACATTGTAGACTCACACTCATGGCAGCACTCCACTTTCTTGATAACAACATGCCATACTAAGGTGGAATGTCAACAACCAATACACTCATAGTAAGTTCTTTGTCAAGACAAGCTATTAATATATATGGCAAAGAATTAATAGTGCCTATGATTGTAACTACTCTTTTATCCATAGCACAACATCTTCCTTGAGTAGCATCCACCTTTAAGCCTAATTCCTTCATTATTTCAAAAGGCATCATAGTATTGGAAGCACCAAAGTCAATCATGCAATTTTTTAATGTTTTACCATTTACTAAAATTCTTAGGAAAAATGGTTCAACATTTCCCAAACACTAATTTATAGAATTATCCAAAAACATTTGAGGAATTTGAGAAACAACTACTTCAGCTTCACTATCCTTTACCTTTTCTTTACTACTCTCTTTGGGACTTTGGTTTTCATTGCACTCATGTCTCACATTTGTACCAGTATTCCCCAACCATGCTAAAGCTTTATTTCTATGTTCAAGGATCCTTAATATTTAGACAAAGGAACTTTGACAGTGATTTGTGATAACATTGTAGTCATATCTATAAAAGAACTAGATGAGTTGTCAATAACTGTACTCATCTTATCATGATGCTTATCAAAAATACTTACCTCAACTTGGTGATTCTTATCACTTGTAATAATTACTTTTGGTATCTTCTCATCTAACTTCTTCAGAACACTATTTGGGGACTCATAGACTTTAGGATTATTTTCCTTCTTTGGTTCCCACTTTTTATTTATAATCTTAACCTTCTCAGTAGGGATCTCTTTAGGCTTCATAGCTTCCCCTTTTTTAGGATTAACTCCCTGTATAAACATGCCAGCCACCTTATCATTTCCTTCCCTTTTAGCCATGTTTCTAGTCTGTACTTGAGCTATCATGTTTACAGTAATTTTGTCAATCTCTTCCTTAAATGGCTTCCTTAAAGTGATTTCTTCTTTGGCACTTACCATGTTACACATAGTGTCTTCAACATCACTCTCATCAGAGAACACTTGCTATTGCACTTTATTCTGAAACTGCCTTTGCTCATTTACATCTCTATCATGATCCTCATAGTCAGAATAATCATAATGTGATTCAAACATGTTACACCCTACATCCTTGAGGGATATTATTTTTGCTTCTAGATTTTGAATTTTCCCCTCCAACTCTTCTATTCTTTGTTTTTGTACATGGCTCATTTTGAGCTCTTCTTCAGACAAATTTTCTAATGTCAAGAAACTCATTGTACACTACAACTAGCTTATCCTCAATTTCATCCACCTTTACCTCATTCATGAGAGAAAAGTGTTTAACCAAGCTAGAGATCTCTTTCCCAGTAGTGTTCTCTAATGTCTACGCAATCATATTGCCCTATGCAATTTCTTGTATATCCATAATTTTGGGCTTTTTGGTGTCAAGGGCCACACTCCATACTGCTAGGGTTTTTGTGTCTATGTTAAATCTTGATTCTCCCTTTAATCCTTCACTGCTAGCGGCTTCATAACTTATGGCCTTGTCTTGTCTTCTCATTTGGTCTAGAACAAAAGCCCTCTCAATATCCCAATGTGGTATTAGAATCATACCACTCCTATGTACCAATTCCCTAGCTTCTGTAGAGGTCATTGTTTCACTCTCAGGATCATAGGCTAATAGTTTTTCAAATAACTCCTTTCTCTTCTCTGGATCCTCTCTAGGCATGAGATTCAATGTGAGCTCATTTTGTTTTATTTTGTAGAGAAAAATTTTAAACTCTGATGATTTAATAAAATCATCATCTTCCATAAAATTTTCAAATTGAATGAGCCTGTCATCCAATCTTGATGCTGCAATCTAGAGATTAGTAGAAGCTTTCCATACTTCTATAGCCCTTTGATGTAGATAATTTTTCCTAATATCAGCAAAATATTCACTATTTCCTGGCACCACTTGTAAGGCTCTGCTTACTACCCTCTCCGGGATGTGCATTGTCTTCTGCCTTTTATTCCCCTTGGGCACTCAAGCTAAAGTTGATGGTTGCTCCTCTTCCAACTCAATCTCCAACTGCACATTTGGCTTAGGGGATTCTCTATTTACAATGGCTTCCTCTCCCTATGGCTCATGTGCCATTTGTGACATGATATAATTAAAATTATCTACCATTTTTCTTAGGTTACCAGGGTATGGAAGCTCTATATAAAAACCCTTAAAGTTAGTGTTGGTCCTTTTCAAGGCCTCCTCTACTTTCCTTATATCTTCATATTTCCTTAATAGCTCATCAACCTCCCCTATTGCTACTATGTTGGCAATTAAGTCCTCTACAGGGATTGGCTTTCTTGGAGGTAGGATGTATCCCCTAATAGCCTTGACCTCATTGGTAATGTAGTTGTCAAGGTCATACATCCTATAGGGTGCAATAGCAAATTTTTACTAGCCTAGGTACTCACTCGACTCCTCATATGCATTCTTTCCTATCTCAAAATCTCCCACTTTAAAGGTTCTACAGACAAAAGTATGCTTGTGTAGAGAAGGAGGGATCATTTCTTTATTCATCAATAAAAACTACCAAAAGAATTCAATAATAGCCAACCTAGGGGGTAAATATTTAGGTAGAAGGTGAGGAGGCTGTAGGCATGCATGGACTCTCAATAAAAGGATTCTTCCCTAGTTATGATCTAATTTATTTTTCTCATCTAAGAATAAGGGCCTAAGAAAAGTCTTCAAAATATTTGATGCCCTAAAGAAAGTATGGTCTAATTGCCTCATGATAACAGAACTGAATAAATTAAAAAACACAAGGGCATTTGAATAATAAAAATTTTTGTCCTAAATTCGAGTCCATAGTTGCATAGGTAACTCACAAAATTCATCAGAGGTTTGATCAATGAAGTTCGGGCTGATGTAACCAATGTTTTGATATAGAATAAGGTCCATCAGCAATGAGTAATGGTGGAAAGTGAAATTCTACATTTCTCCCCTCTTTGCACTAACAAGCTGATTGTGCATGTTGTCCATGATAAAGGCTACATATTCATACTCCTTATGGTGGAAAGGGTCATGTATATCACATTCCATCAAGAATAGGGAATCATAAACACAATCCTCTGCACCATCACTCCCTAGAATTTTGTGTAGCCCATATACTATGTTCCTGAAATAATTCTTGAATCTGCTTAAGGGGAAAAAATCCCCCACTTTCCTTGGAATCATTCCTTCCTTTTTCACACTATAAGGGATGTGGGGCAACATGACATTATTTACAAAGTAGGTCTAATTACTCCCAAATTTCCTCTTTAGGTCTTCAAGATCAATAGGCACATCCATCTATCCTTCCAATCCAAAAGCTTCTATAAAAGAAGGTCTATCCAGTGTGCATAAAAAACTCCCATTGTGCCTTTGAAATGTCCTAGTAACTAGATTGTAGGAATATATCAATGCTTTCAATAGGTCTGCATCAATAAATACCTCTAGAAATATTAGTTTTGCCATGTTTCTATTCCATGAGTTACAAACTAGCACCTTTTCTATTCTGTTCTAGTAAAAATGTAAAAATATAAAAATAAGTTGAAACCATCAATTCTAGGGGACTCTGCATCCCTAACCATGAAATAAGGGTCTCAAAAGATGTGGTCGTTAGCTGAGATAGTGTTCGACAACCCTCGAAGAAGTTTCAACCAATCTTTAGCATGCTTGTTGGGCTTCCTAAACCTTGATTTTTTCTCAGTCTTAGCAGTACTCTTCTTTCTTTTACCTTCTATTGTGACTTCTACCACATCATCTCCTTCTTCTTCAACCTCAACCTCTTCTTCAAGAACCTCTTTGACTTCTTTGTCAGCCATCTTTTTTCTACAAATTATATTTTGAATCCTTGCACAGCAACACAAAAATCATGAAGCTATGGATACTTGAATAAAAGTTTATGAGAAAGAACACAATTTCTTCAGAGTGGAAATATTATAGATGTTTAATCAATTATTTATGTTTTAATGATTCAATCCACCAAAGTTTTAATTAATTCTACATGCACAAGCATTTAATACCACCTTCATAGGCTGACAACAAGGGATATCATCTGCGAAATTTGATCTTGATGTCCTTTTCAATGTTTTATTTTACTTGGCTATGGTGATTTTGTCCTTTTCTGAACTCGTAGGACACTTTAACAGCTTTCATTTCAAATTTTGGTCTTTTGTTCTTACATTGAGTCAAGATCTCCAATGTTCATAACCTCAGAGACACCCCTGGCTAGCCTTTACACTCCTTCAATGAGGCTTTAAAACATCCCAAGCATAGAAGCGTTAGGGCCTTTTAAACATTGCATTGAAATTTCCTTTACGCCTATACACGACACTTTAGATCGTAGAGTCTCAAACCTTTGCAACTGACTTCTTCACTCTTATGTGTCAAACATTCCTTGTATGAGCATAAAAATGCTTGCTCCTACCTTCTCTTTACCCTTTACGCTCATATGCACACATATCAACAGAAAGCTTGAAAAATTCCTTCATGTTGCTCCACTCACTTCATTACTCAGGACATTGTAACTCTTTAACCATTCATCCTCCAGTCATACGATCTAGGTTTTACCCATGGCACTGTAATGCCTCTTATCTTTTCTTTATTCCTCCTTTACATTTGCACGAGTTACCCTATACTCATAACACTGGAAAGCTTCTACAGATGGCATTATGATCTTTCATTTTTCCTTTCTCGTATAAGCGTAAAGCCTTGTATTCATTCCTTCACTTTACCTTTTACGCTTATATGCTTAAAATTAACTCATAACCATGGAGATAGGATGCAATAACTCTTTGCTCATATGCTTATCTTGTAAGTGTAAAGGCATAATAATCAATGACCCAAATTATAGCATAAAGAAATAGAAAATAACATCACCATTGATTTTAGCACATGCAAAATTAAAAACCTAAGTTGTCTGCCATGCGAGTCAAGCCCATCTAATGTTTGTGATGTGTCACCATTCAATTCACTTTCATAAGGCCCATCTAGCAACTCAACAAGTCCCATGTTGAAACGATCATTGTTATAATCTAGCTTTACGGTTGTCTGCAAGCCCAAAGAATGTATGCACGTAAACACAACAGCATCTCACCTTCGCTCCTACGAATTGACTTTATCGATAGAATTGTAAAAAAAAAATTGCATCCTTACAAACCATTCCTTTATGCCATGCTAGGGTATTACGCTCTTACACCAACCATTAGAACGTAGATGTGTAGATCTCAACTCAACACCTTTATGCTCCTTCACTCAACTGCTTACTCATATTCTCGTAAAGTGGCACAACACATATCCTTCAAAACCTTTTATGATCACACGCTCAACACAATATCATATGATCGAGAATATCTCTTCAAACCTCTTCCGCTCACCCATTCAACTATTCACCGTAAAGCCATAAAACCACTTTCAAAGCATAAAAAGCCTTTACATTTTTTCACTCAAAGACCAAACATATGATCAAGGAGACTCTAAATGAACTATTTTGCTATTATGAAAGACAAGAGTGTATGCCCATAAAACAAAACTTCTTTACACTCTTATGCTACACTATAAAATGCGGCCATGGAAACAAGAGGAAAAAGGTATTTTGCTCTTACATGAAACCCTACACTATAAGACCGTAAGGGGGAAAATTTTAAGTGATTTTCAAATATCTTCAAAAATTTGAAAGGAGACCTAGGGTTTTTCACACTTAGGGTAATATAATGGCTGTGTTGAGAGACAAACTTTGAGAATTTAATAGATTTCAACAACACATGTATCAAGGCATGACTAGCGTAACCTAAAATTATGAAAATTACAAGGAATGAAAACCCTAATCTACAAAATGCAATGACCTAAATTATTTTTCACCCAACTTTTTAGACCTTTTCTATACTATGAAAAATCAGACCAATGTATACATTCTTGCCTTCAAAGATAAGGAATGGAATTCTTGAGTATATGCACTTACATATAAGATTTTTTGCTTTAGATTTTGTAGCTTCTTGTGGACCATGATCTCATAGTCCTCTAAGATTAATTGCTTCTTAATCTCCTCTTTCATCCTCTTCCAAGTTGATATGAGAGCCTTCTCTTCCTCTACCCTCTCATTCTACAAGAAGTTCCACCAACTAAGGGATGGTTCCTTCAACTTAGACTTAGCAATCTTAACCTTTTGATTTGTAGGTATATCATCACGTTCAAAGTGATTTTCAAGGGCCTCCATCTAGTCCATGCATTCCTCTAGTTCCAACTTACCATGGAACATAGGTAGGTCTCCCTTGTCCTTCTTCCCTACCCTCTCTAGGGCTGCAAATATAGCCCTTCGATCTTATGGCATGTATGTTGGTCTAGGTGGATCTTCCTCCACCTCTTCTACCTCTAACTCTTCACTGTCTCCTCTTATTTTCTCATGGCTCTATTCTTAGCCCTGACTGCTCTACTTTCTACCATTTGCTCCTTTACTACCTTGGCCAACTCCATGTTAGTCACCCTCAAAGGGATATCAATGTCCCCTTTGTCACCTTCAAACATCTTGTCCTATGTAGGCTTCTAAATTAGAATCAAGGTGGATCTTATACCACTTGATGTAGAGACTTGACAACAAAAGGTAGTTTCACTCATAAAATGCAATATTACTCAACTTCTGTGAGAAATTTCTTGATCTTCAAAATGTGATCACAAAGGTTTGTGAAGCTTTCACTCCTTGTCTACAATGTTCACTTGACAGCCTCATTTGGACCCTTCAAAAAATTTCCTCTACAAATCACCAAACTATGAACTTGAGAAAATTCCACTTTTAGGCCTAAAGCCCAATTAGCCCTCCTAACTCAATATTTCCCAAATAACTTGATATTTCTCCAAAAGACTTGCCAAGTAAATTAGGATTTTGATACCCTTTTGGAATTTCTTAGAGAATACAAGGTTTCATATTTTAACCTTATTTTAGCATCTCAGAATGGTCCTAAGACTCACAAACCTAATAGGCCTAATTAGGTGTGATTTCTTAAGGAACTACTCTAAGATGTGTCCATAGAATTGAAATTTTGTTGCCAATAAGTGCCCTGACTCCAAACTATACAAAAACCATTCTCAACTAGCCAAATCAATGCTTCTTAGCCATTGTATCCTTCAAATGCAATCACTAGACGTTAAATACATTGAGATATTTAGCCTAGGGCAAGGAAGGAAAAATAAAAAACCACATCCTCCAAGACTATGTCTTTGGAATCTAATTATTCATCCTCCTAACTTGATCCCTCCAAGTGTCCATACAAATCCACTAGTGGGAAGTCAAGTTAGGGCCCTATTTTGATGAATACACTAGATTTAAGGGTTTGATAGACCAGTTTTACCAAATCAAACACAACTTCCTTCCTAATTGATGAAAAGACTTCAAACCAACTCTCATAGCACAATAATTCTTCCCTCTATCCAACTATGTCACTTGTAGATGTCATAACATCTGTACAATTCCATACCAGTCACAATTACAACAAAAATGCACAGAAATAGGGTATATTTTATTAATTTTAGTAAAATCCTTTCATACAATAGTGCTCTCTAACTTGAGAGAGATGAAACCTATCTAATATAGCCTCCCTCCAATAGCTACAACCATATTTAGCTATTGGAGGTATTTTTTCAATTTTTGCAACCTCTTGTCAAAAAGTCATTAAGCAACTTTCAAAAAGTTGCTAACAACTTTTGCAAAAAATGTAGTTTTCCCTTTAAATAGCAAAAACTGATTCCTAACCTTATTAGATGACTAAGGAAAGATTAGAAACATATAACAAACATAATTTAGACCTTTTTGGCCTTATTTACTAGATTAAAGAAAAAACTCCTAAGGGTCATATACGACCAATATAAAGAAGATTTATAAAAACATCTTGATGCATTTTCCTTCACAAGTGACCAAGACCTAATGAGATTCATCACAATTCTAATTATGATGATGCCAAATGCAAATCCTAGTTAGTGATGAAGTGAAAACCCTTTGTTCTTTCTCCTTGCATGGGTACCTTGCACTAGAAAGTGATGATGAAAATGATGAAATAGGATTTGTTTCTATTAAGGAAGAAATTCCTGAAAAAGAAAAAGTTAGAGAAGAAAGAACATTAGTATCACAAGTTGAAAAGAAGAAATCTAAATGGATTATAGATATTGGTTGTTCTCATCATAGGTGATGCTCACAGGAGTGAAGTACTAGGACTTCCTAAGAGGTCACCCATCCCAGTACTACTCCAGCTTGAGCGTGCCTAACTACAAATTTTCCTCCATGGTTAAACCCAAAGCTTGCAACACCATTTGCAAAACCTTCACCAAGTGTTGTGCCTTATGAACCATTCATTAGAAAGCCCCTTAAGCTCATTAATTGCACTCAAATATTCTATACATAACATGCCCCAACCAAATTGGCACCCCTACTATTCTAATGGGGAGTAGGGACCCCTACTATTTGGCAAGGTTCAATTCTATATGTAACATGTTACATTGCAATTTTTTAGTGAAATAGATGATCTGGCCCTTAGGGAAAATAAATGAAAACTCCCTATTCTATTATTGATTTGAGAAAGCAATAATCTGAAGGGGGGGCCACCCTAGAATAATTTGTTTAGAGGGAATTTGAAGGTAAGGAAAATATTCAAAGTGGAAAGATGGAAAGTGGCTCATGTCCATCACCATCAATTTGGATCACCCCAAGCACACAAAATTGAACCTATCCCCAGCCCCCTTCTTCTCTTTAGTCAGAGGCCCCTCCTATAGAAATGTAAGCTATGGAGAACAGTTATCATCCTACTTTCATTCCACTGATAGATTATAGTGTAACATGTTACATGTAGAATTGAGCCTTGTTGAATAGTAGGGGTCATACTCTCCATTAGAATAGTAGGGGCCATAGAATAGTAGGAGCAACCAATTTCGCTAGGGTATGTTATGTATAGAAACTTTGAGTGAAATTGATAAAATGAAGGGACTTTCTAATGAATGGTTCATAAGGCACAACACTTGGTGATGTTTTTGCAAATGGGTTTGAAAACTTTGGGTTTAACCATGGAGGAAACTTAGTAGTTAAGTGTGCTCAAGTTGGAGTAGTACTAGGATGGGTGATCTCCCAAGAAGTCTTGGTGCTTCACTCCTGTGAGCATCATCTAGATCAAATGAGTGCCAAGTGTTCCATTTATTCTCATGAGAGATCAATTCATGTTGAATCACTACTCATGAAACATGGGTCAATGAGTTTGACTCAAAATCACACAATTAAATCGTGATAGCAATATCACAATTTGACTTGCTCTGGAAATTATCTCCTACTTATCAATTTCATTGAATTCAATAGCTATGATGGTGGAATTGTTAGAGTTATAAATAATGTAGCCTATCATATTAAAGAAAAATGATTTATTACACTTGATGGAAAGACTAACATTGGTGATTTTGACTTTGTTGATGACTTGAAACATAATCTTTTGAGTGTTAGGTAGTTGACAAGGGATATCAATTGCAATTCAAAAAATAAATATACATTATCAAAGATAAAGATGGTAAGCTAATTTGTACTAGTACAAGGACAAGAGGTAATATTTTTTGTTGAATCCTATTGGGATGATATGCGTAGTTACTAAGGTGTATGACAATTCATTATGGAATTAGAGGTTTTCTCATATAAACTTTGATAACATTGTGAAATCAGTACTACATTTATTGTTAGAGATTTTCCTAAGATTGTGAAGCCTACTAACGTGGTATGCAAGTAATGTGTTATGGAAAAGAAAAAGAAAAGTTCATTTCCAAGCAAGCAGTTTACTACATCTATGAAGTTGGAGATTGTACAGACATATTTGAGTGGTCCTACAAAAACAAGAGCTTTTTACTGTGAAAGGTATTTTATGTTTCTTATTAATGATTTTTCAAGAATTTTGTGGGTAATATTTCTCATAAACAAATATAAAGTATTTGAGAACTTTAAGTTGTTTAAGAATAGAGTTGAAAATGAATCTGGATTAAATATGAAATGTTTGAGATCTACTAGAGGAGGAGAGTTTACTTCAAATGAGTTTAACCATTTTTGTGAAGCAAATTGCATTAAAAGATAGCATTCATCCCCTAAGACACCTGAACAAAATAGTATAGTAGAAAGAAGAAATAGATCTGTAAAAGAAGCAGCAAGAGATATGATCTTTGAGAATAATGTGGCAAACATATTCTAGAGATAAGTAGTAAATACAATAGTATACACTATGAATACAGTACAAATCAAACAAGGTACTGGTAAGACCCCTATGAACTTTGGTTTGTACATGCACCATCAGTTAAGTATTTTAGAATCTTTGGAAGTAAGTGTTACATTAAAAGGGATGATGATATGGAAAGTTTGATTCAAGGAGTGATGAAGGTATGTTTCTTGCTTATTCATTGAAAAGAAAATCTTACATATCTTTTAATTAGAGAACTAAGACTATTGTTGAAAGCATAAATGTCAGAGTGGATAAAAAGTTTAGAATTTGAGAAAGAATACTTGATTATAATTCTAATGAAGATACTAATCCAAGGAGTGATCTAGATAATGTTGAGTTATTTTATCAGACTGACATTGAACTATAAAAATACAAGTAGTGGAACAAAGAGACGAACCTAGCACTGAGCCTAGAGCAGAAATCATAGTTGAACCATTAACACCTAACAAGAATTTGATAAAGAGTCACCCTATTGATCAAACTATTAGAAGAAAAGATATAGGAGTCATGAAAAGGAATAAGTTACATTAAAAATTGTATTTTTTTTCTCAAGTTGAACCTAAAAATGTTGATGAATCTAGTAAACATGACTTTTGGATCAAAGTTATGAAAGAAGAACTAGATTAGATTGAAAAGAATGGAACTTGGGAATTAGATCCTAGACCTAAAGATAAGAATGTTATTGTGACTATGTGGGCATTAAAAAATAAGATGAATAAACAAGGTGAAGTTGTGAGAAACAAAGAAAGACTAGTGTGTAAATGTTATTCACACCATGAAGGTATTGATTATGAGGAAACATTTGCACCTGTTGCTAGAATAGAAGCAGTTAGAATTTTTTGGCATATGGAGCTAACAAGAAATTCAAAGTGTATTAGATGGATGTCAAATCAAAATTTCTTAATGGTGAACTAGAAGAAGTATACATTGAGCATCTTGAAGGTTTTCCTTTCACATATCAAAGAGATATGATTTATAAGTTGAAGAAAGTATTGTATGGATTGAAACAAGCACCTAGAGCCTAGTATGTGATATTGGATAAGTATTTATCAAAATTAGGATTTGCTAAAGGTAATGCTAATAATAATTTGTATTTGAAGGAGATTGACAATAACTTACTAATTGTTGAAGTATTTGTGGATGATATAATCTTTGGAGGTGATGATGAAACAAGTGAAGCATTTGCAACAAAGATGAAGAAAGAATTTGAAATGAGTATGATTGGTGAGATGAAGTATTTCTTGGAATTATAGATTGTTCAGAACAAAGATGGTATCTTCATAGCTCAAATTAAGTATCTAAAAGATTTTTCAAATATAATTGGTTTACAAAGTTGTAAACATGTTGGAACACCTATGATAATTGTATGTAAGTTGCCTAGCAAAGATGAAACACCTATTGTTGAACACAGAAAGTATAAGTCTATGATTAGAGGATTGTAATATATAACACACACTAAATTTGATATAGCTAATGTAGTTATTATTGTGGAAATATTTCAAGTTGGCCCTAAAGAATCACATTATACAGTAGTAAAAAGAATTTTAAAATATTCGAAGGGTATACCTAATTTTGGATTATGGTATGACTAATCAAATGACTTTACCATATGTGCATACACTGATGTAGATTGGGAAGGCAGTGTGGATAATAGAAAACATACAAGTGGTGGAGCATTCTCCTTATGAGGAAGATTGGTTTCTTGGCTACACAAGAAACATGATTGTATTTCAAGAAGTACGATAGAAGCGAAGTATGTAGCAACAAAAAATAGTTGTAATCAGATCATTTGGATGAAACACATGTTGAAGGATATTGAAATTGAATTAGTATAACCTATTATCATACATTGTGATAACACAAGTACAACAATCATGTCAAAGAATCTTATTTTACATTTGAAGAGAAAGAATATATCTATTAAGTATCACATTTTGAGAGGAAATGTTGCAGAGAAAGAGATAAGATTGGAATATGTAAGTACAAAGGAGCAAATAATAGGCATGTATTTACAAAACCTTTGTCAAATGATACTTTTGAGTACTTGAGAGGTATTCTTGGGGTTATTACCAAGTCTAATTTTGAGTAGTTGATGCAGAGATTGCATCAGTTGAGTGGTAACCAAGTAGTATTATTTATCTAGATTGGATGCTTGATGCTTCCGCTATGGGGGAGTATCTATATTTGAGCTAAGTTATTAAGGACTCTTAGTAACTGGTATTTAATAGTGTCTTTAGACACTTGAGCTTATTGCATATTTATGGGCTTAGGATATGACATAGGCTTATAGGTTTTTATGGTTATTGAAGGGATTTCTCCTTTAAAGTTTGAAGAATTTTTATTATGATATTTTGTATAAACCTACATTTACTCTACTTTTCTATGGTTTCCTGATGTTACATAGTTTCATGAATAGACTGCTATGGTTAAGACATATATGAGATAAATGAGATTATATATCCATGTTTATAGATAAGAATTGTTTTCCCTTTCTTGTTTGTAAGGGGTAGGTTCTTGCAACCAAAGTATTGTGAGTAAGGATTGGTCTATATGAGCATTAAATGCTTATTATAAATTATCCGAATGAATATGTGCTTTGGTATATTGCATGTGTACCAATATTCTATAGGAACAAGTCAAAGGAAGGAGTGTGTGCAAAGGAAATAATGACAAGGTTATGCAGCCACTGTGTATTTATGATGTAGTTGAAGATTGAGTCAACATAACTAATAACTATTATGCAAATTGAGAAGTTTTTACATGCTATATTTGTTTTAAGACTTGTTTAGTTTAGATGTGTGTCATGATGATATAATTTGTTGTGTTTTGTATCCTCATTTGTTGAGGCTAGATCTTAGGAAGTTAATTATTTTTGTTACTTTAAATAAAGTTGTTGAATCAAGCCCTAAAGATAGTTGAAAAAGGAGATTTTAATTGCAATCACATTTCATATATAGACTAACATTTTTATGGTCTAATATCAATAAATTTATTATTGGTGTGTTTTAAGTATTTGAGCTTGAATTTGTAATCATTCACTCATCCAAGGGGTCCCACTTGGTGAGAAAACTTAGCTAGTAGAATTAGCTTTCATTATTTTAGGATTAAGTAAGAAATTTGTTGTTTCTATAGCCATTGGTAACTAAACCATTAGTTGTTCCTATAGCAAAGGCAAATAGTGTAGAATTATGTTTGTATTTTTATTTCTATCACTTAGAATAAGGTTATTTACACTTGCATATAGATTTAGTATATTTTTCTTGACTCTGTAGGTTAGAAATGATAATTAAAGAGGTTTAAAGCATAGACTTTGTAGATAGTTTATGTCCCTGGTTGATAAAGTAAATGGGTCTAATGAATAGTTTTGGATGTTATCTTAGATATCCAATCGATAAGTACAAGTCCTAGTTTCTAGTTCAATCATTTAACCAAGTAGTTTTGGCACCATTACTGGGGATTGTGATAGTTTAAACCTTTTTTGAGGGTCAGTTTTAGGTATTTGTATGCATAATCAATTATCTATAGTTTCATTTGAGTCAAACTTAGTGTTATGATATTGAGATGCATAGAAGAAGAGACTATTTTGGGAGATTTCTGTTAGAATTCTTTAGAATAACTAAGAGGGGGGGTGAATTAGTTATCCAAGGTCTAAATGCCCTAATAATACTTTTTCATCAATTATAGTGAGCCCATTAAACTATTCATCCATCCAAGCTTAAATCAACCATCTTAGCAAATTACAGCAAATCAACATGCAGGAATAAAACATGCAAGATCAACACATGACACAGTGATTTACGTGGAAACCCAATTTGGGAAAAACCACCAGTAACATGCTACTCAATTCTCACTCTTCTAAAGTGATGCCCTATTAAAGGCTTACAACACACTGTTAAATGTGACCTTGTTAGAGGATTTCACCATAGTGTTAGGAATGGGCCTGGTCAAAGGACTTTGGAACATTCACTTGGAATGTCACCCTGTTAAAGGATTTACAACATGGCTATTAAACCAACCTAATTCCATAGGATTTATACTAACTATTACAATTGCTAGAGAGTAACAATAATGGCTTTTGATCTGATTCAACTTACAACATATCTTGCAGATTATAGATCACACTTCAGTTCAATCCTTTGCTTAGCTTTAATCACTTCAGCTCCGATAGCTTGTCATCTCAAGCTTCATCACCTTGAATCTTCTTGCTCATCATACCAATGCAATCATATCTATGGTCATCTATCAAAATAGAGTATCGGTGCTCTCTTTCTCCTTAGCACCTTCTTCAGCACTTCATACTTTCATGCTTGACCCTCTTCTTTGCTTCGTGACCTTATGACTCCTTAAATAGAAATTTGGAATACCTTTCATGCTTGATTCTCCCTCTCCAACTTTAGGGTTTCAATATATTAGGTAGGATACAATGTATCTATCCCATATCTTGCTCTTATCTAGAAACTTCATCTAGAATCCAGTTGTATTTGCCAAAAATGTTTTACATAGTGTTCTATGCCACCAGCTCATCATTCTTATCTTCTATCTGATTCACAAAATTCTAAATAACTACCATGTCGGCTCAGATCTAGCGAATCTTCAACTTTCAAAATAATGTAGCAACTTGGCATTATTGATTTACTGATGCTCGGCTCCTTCTGTGTTACTCGGCATTTGTATCATGCTTGGCAGCTAATCTTCACTCGGCACCTGAAGATCACTTGGCACTTACTAAAGTTAAACTTTTCTCGGCTTCAACTAAGAATCTTTTCGGCACTAACTAGCTTGCCCAGCTCTCTCTAATGAACTTAGTTAGGCTTTACAAATGACTTAGCTAAACCTTACATCTTTGATGTGTTTTAGTGTGCCCATTCTCTGTGTCTTAGAGTATGACATCAATACACTATTTCATTAATGGATTAGCTAATCCTTATACTTCATTATAACATCATAACTTCAACCTTTCTCTAGGTTCTCTAGTTACATCTTATTGATTGCCTCCTCCTTGTCAATCAACCAATTGATAGTATTTGGATCACTAAAGAAATTGTCATTCCTGCAAGTAGCAAGTTTGACATCAATGAAAAAAAATGGTTGAGAACATTCTTTACCAGTTCCATTACTTTTCATTCATGATCTTTTCAATCATTCCCAACAATTTCTTCCTTAGAATGATCTGCTAGGAATAGGGTAATTTGTGTATTCTGAGAAAGAAAATCCCCAACCTAAGGACCAACAAGAAGACTAACCTTTTGAAGAAGGTCAAGTTGTTGTAGAAGAACCACCATTTGAAAATCCTTTTGTAGCCTACAATGTAAATCTTCCTTCATCATCATCTAATGAATCATTAGGCTTGAATAACCTTTTTTTTGCCCCTTTATACTAGGATAATCCTCTAGCCATTGTCATTTATCATCAAAGAAATCAATCACCACCACCACCTAGAATGGCATAGCCTACCTTCCCATTTCCCATACCTAACCTCTAGGACAAAATTAGTATGAAAAATATTCTTGCATCTACACTTCCTAACTTATGGGCCTAATTACTGAGGAACCTCAAACCTTTCTCTTTGAATTTGATATTATTAGTAGAGGGTATGACTATGCAACCTATTCTAATAGGCAGAAGTTAATTATTTTAGTTACTTTAAATAAAGTTGTTGAATCAAGTCCTAAAGATAGTTGAAAAGGGATATTTTGATTGCAATAGCATTTCAAATAGAGACTAACATTTTCTAGTTTGTATTATTTATGGTCTAATATCAATAAATTTATTATTGTTGTGTTTTAAGTATTTGAGCTTGAATTTGTAATTTTTCACTCGTCCAAGGGGTCCCACTTGGTGAGAAAACTTAGCTAGTAGAATTAGCTTTCATTATTTTAGGATTAAGTAAGAAATGTGTTGCTTCTGTAGCCATTGGTAACTAAACCATTAGTTGTTCCTATAGAAAAGGCAAATAGTGTAGAATTATGTTTGTAGTTTATTTCCATTGCTTAGAATAAGGTTGTTTACACTTGCATATAGATTTAGTTTTTTTTTTTTCTTGACTCTATAGGTTAGAAATGATAATTAAAGAGGTTTAAAGCATAGACTTTGTATACATCATTTCAAGTTTATGTCCCTGGTTGATAAAGTAAATGGGTCTAATGAAGAGTTTTGGATGTTATCTTGGATATCCAATCGATAAGTACAAGCCCTAGTTTCTAGTTCAATCATTTAACCAAGCACTTTTGGCACCATTACTAGGGATGGTCTTAGTTTAAACCTTTTTTTAGGGTTATTTTTAGGTATTTGTGTGCATAATCAGTTGTTTATAGTTTCATTTGAGTCAAACTTGGTATTATGATATCAAGATGCATAGAACAAGAGACTATTTTGGGAGATTTTTTCCTTAGAATGATCCACTAGGAATAGGGTAATTTGTGTATTCTAAGCAAGAAGATGCCCAACTTGAGGACCAACAAGAAGACCAGCCTATTGAAGAAGATCAAGTTGTTGCAGAAGAACCATCATTTGAAAATCCTTTTATAGCCTACCATGTAAATCTTCCTTCATCATCATCTAATTAATCATTAGGCTTGAACAACCTTTTTTTTGCCCCTTTACACTAGGATAATCCTTTAGCCATTGTCATTTATCAACAAAGAAATCAATCATCACCACCACCTAGAATGGCACAGCCTACCTTTCCATTTCCCATACCTGACCTCTAGGGCAAAAATAATATGAAAAATATTCTTGCATCTACACTTCCTAAGTTATGGGCCTAATTACTGAGGACCCTTAGACCTTTCTCTTTGAATTTGATATTCTTAGTAGACGGTATGACTATACAACCAATGCTCATAGGTTAAAGTTGTTTCCCTCTACTTTGAAAGAGACGGCTCTAAGATGGTTCATGGGGTTAGGGTTAATGTTGTACTAGATTGAGATATAATGAAGAACTTTTTTCTTGATAAATATAAAGAATATTACAAAGGAAGTATGGGAGGAGATGATATATTCAAGATGCAATAGAAAAAGGATGAGACTCTTGAGGACTATGTTTCAAGATTCCTATATAACTTGCAAAGGAACACTAAACATTAGTTGAATGAGTCATCCTAGAAGAATTTTTTCTTAAGGTTATTGAGAAGACCTATGTACAAGTCCTGAACCCCATGGAAGGAGGAGACATTACACAAAGCACTTGGGAGGATATTAAGAGGTATTGCAAAAATTACTAAAGGTCTAATGTGAAGAAAGGAAGATGAATTTGTTCTAGTTCTTTGAATACTGATGAAGCTAATGTATCAAAATTAGATCTTTCAAATTTTTTATCTAACTTTGAGAAAGACATAATTAACATTGGTGTAACTCTGGTGGATAGCATGCAAGCTAGGATGAAACATGAAGAAGTTGAGATTATGTTTGTTGAGTTCTTCTCTCACTGCTAGGAGAAGAAGAGGAATTGTAAATGTAAGATGGTTGCTAATGTGGAGACTCGACCATAATAGATACTAGTACATTTCAAGGAAATTGATGAAAATGGAGATATATTGTACATTTCTTAAAGAATACCATGGCCTTAGAGATAACATATGCCTCAAGGCCCTCTCCAAAACTTTGGGAATTTTAATATCAATGGAAAAATTCTAATTTTTTAAACCCAAATTATTGGTATCCTTCTTGACATACTCAATCTCAACCCATGTGGAATAACCAACCTTGACAACAACCTCCACCTAGCCCCTCCACAACAACAAAATTGGTAGTGGCATAATCAAAAGTGGTAGCCTTAGCCCAATCAATGGCAAGCCCCACAAGGTCACTAGTAATAGTCACCTTAGTGGCATCCTAATCAACAATATAATGCCTTGCAACAAGCTTTAATGTTGCCTCCTCCTATAGCCAAAATGATGCAAGGAGAGAACTAAATAGCTAGAGCCAAAAGCTCACCTAGCTATCCAACCACCTCACTGAGTAAACACAATGAAAGAAAAAAACACAGAGAACAACACCAATGAGAGAGAGACAAAGTTAGAGACAGAGACAAAGTAAACACTTCTATTGATTGATCTAATTATTTGCATACATTGCCAACTATAAGGCCTTCTGAGTTATGGCCAAAAAATATAACTTCAAAATCCATGATCCAGCTTCAAATTTTCTATTCTAAGAACATCTACTCTGAACTCTCTAAGTGATGTCTAACCTAAACCTAAAGACCCTTATTTATACTTTCCAAAATGACTTACAAAAGATTCTAGATCATTACATAATAGAAAGGTCTACCTTAAAATGGTATGCATATATCCCAAGACAAGATCCAAACATTGAATTCATGATAAAAATTAATTACATAAGTCATCTAAAATTAAGAACCAATAACAAAAAGACTCAATTAAAGAAGGAACCAAGCATCAGTAAATATCAGGATCACTCGGCACATGAAGGAACACTCGACCACTACTAGATAGCTTAGGCAATAATAGATAGCTTTAGTAACTTGACCAACACTAAATGATTGGATAACTTGGGAACCACTGGCACTCAGCTCCAATAGACATAATGAACAAAGATGAGTAGGATAGAAAGACAACCCATGATGCTCCTACATCAAACAATCAAGGTTGAAAGAAATGATTCTTCTAAATCATTGAGATGTCACAACTTGAGCTGAATTTAACTCAGATTGAGAAATCCATGATGCATCTTCAATAGGTATATTTTTTCCATTTTACCACATATTCATAGTAACATTTGTTAGTTTGTGGTGATTTATTAGGGAAGTACTGTACATACTTCATAAATTTTTTGGGGTTTAGGACATCAACCTAAGTTTTTTTTGGCTATTATTTGCCAATTTATGGATGATTATTCACCAATTTATGGCCTACATGTTATAACTTCCTCAAGATCTTACAAGATCTAAACTTCTTTATTCTCAGCTTACTATATGTTCCAACAAGAAATATTCCTCTCTTCAAATGAACTGTCACCTCATCACCAACTTCAAAAACATGATCTCTCCTAGACTTATCAACATTCTCCTTATAGTTCTAATTACTTTGTTCCAACGTCAACTTCACTTCCTCATGCAAAGAATTCATAAAACCAAAAAATTCTTCCCCTTCAACACTTCTCTTCTCTTCACTAGAAACATCCCTTAAATTTGATACTCCTCTAAGATGGGTTCCAGTAACAAACTCAAAAGGTGTTTTTCATGTACTCCTATTCACGGGATTATTATATGCAAACTCAGCTTGTGCCAATACCATATCCCAATTACTCGGCTTAGCTCCAACTAAACATCTCAATAAATTATCCAAGATTCTATTCACAACTTTTGTCTATCCATCTATCTATGGATGGAATGTAGAACTAAATCTCAACTCAGTACCCATCTTCTTCCACAAAGTCCTCCAAAAATAACCAACAAACTCACTATCTCTGTCAAAAATAATATTTTTTGGTAATCCATGCAATCTAACAATGTCTTTGAAGAAAATCTCAGCAACATGCACAACATCTGATGTCTTCTTTCATGTTATGAAATGTGCCATTTTAGAAAATCTATCCACAACAACAAAAATGGAATCATACCCTCTTCTTGTCTTAGGTAATCCAAGAACAAAATACATATTGATGTGACTCCTAGGTTTCTCAAGAATAGAAATAGGTGTATACAACCCAGTATTCTGACATACTCCTTTTGCAACTTGAAAAATTATGCAACTCCTTACAAACTTCTAAACATCCATATACATCTGTAGCCAATAATACTTATCCTTCAACAAACTTAATGTCTTATTGATTCCAAAATGTCCAGCCAAACCACTAGAATTATTTTCCTTAATCAAACTAACTCTCATAGAACTTCTTGGTATACACAACTGAATTCCTTTTAACAACATACCTTCTTAAATGAAATACTCATCAAACTTACTCATTTGAACTAATAGATTTGGTGCTCTACACTCTCTCCATGCCTGTAAAAATTAGGGTTAGTATCATACAACTCCATTTTATCAAAACCAAGAACTTCAACCTTCATCTCGATTAATAAATAATGTTGTCTCCACAATGCATCAACAACTCAGTTAGTAAATCCACTTTTATGCTTGATCAAAAATATGAAACTCTACAAGTACTCAACCCACTTCATATGTCTTTTCTTTAACTTATGTTGACTTCCCAAATACTGTAAAGCTTTATGATCAATATACAACATAAATTCCTTTGAAATCAAATAATGTCTCCACTTCTTCAAGGCTTGAACAATAGCATAAAGCGCTTGATCATACACAAAATACTTCCTTTTAGCATCATTCAACTTCTCACTAAAGAAAGCAACATGTTTACCTTCTTGACTCAACACAACTCCTATTGCATTTCCACTTTCATCATGTTCCACTTGAAATACCTCACCCACATTCTCAAGTGTAGGTTATTCCAAAATTGCTTTTACCTTTTCATGATCCATTCTCAAACCGTTAGCTAAAATCAAAAATCTCAAATATACAATTTCCTCTTGCATAAAAGAACAATTCTTCATATCAATCAACAGCTTCTCCTCTTTCAATCTATGCAATACTTGTCTAACATGCTCAAGATGTTCTTCGTTAGTCTTACTCAATATCATAATATCATCCAAATAAAAAATCACAAACTTAGCCAAAAATATTATTAGAACTTCAACTCACAAAAGCACTAGGTGCATTAGTCAAACCAAAAGACATAACCAACCATTCATACAAATCATCTTTTATCTTGAAAGCATTCTTCCATTCATCACCTTCTTTGATTTTGATCTGATGATAACCACTCTTCAAATCAATCTTGGTAAAATAATTTGGTCCACTCAAACAATCCATTATATCATCTATCCTTGGAATAGGAAACATATATTCCACTATGATCTTGTCAATAGCTCTAGAATTAGTACACATCCTCCATTGTAAATTCTTCTTAGGTGCTAATATAGTAGGTACAACACACAAACTCAAACTTTCTTTGATCAAACCTACCCGCAATAACTCTTGCACTTGTTTCTTGTGTTCTTTATTTTCTATAGGTGTCAATATATATGGTGTTTTGTTTGGTAAACTAGCTCTAAGAATCAAGTCCATAAAATGACTTATACTTCTTACTAGTGGTAAACCATCAAGTGTTTCTTTAGCAACAATCTCCTTGTACTCATTTATCAACTTTTCAATTTTTGCTACCACTTGGCTAGCATTGTTAGCTTTTTTTGTCACTCAGCCTCCATTAGCTTTGGTCACTCGATAGCTTCTACCAC
This sequence comes from Cupressus sempervirens, assembly GCA_028749045.1. Lineage (NCBI taxonomy): Eukaryota > Viridiplantae > Streptophyta > Pinopsida > Cupressales > Cupressaceae > Cupressus > Cupressus sempervirens. Next base: position 855,472,968 of record CM053785.1, on the reverse strand, counting down.
AACTCGATCGCTTAGGGATTATAGCAAAAAACACTTGGTTCTTCTTCAACCCCCTCTCAAATTTTTCCCATTGGCCACACAAACTCAAACAGTAGTACAATTAACCTCATTTGGAGTCTCAATCAAAAGCAATAATACTTTCTTTCTTCCATTCACCCAAAGAGTATATTCATTCAATATTCCATCTTGTATAGAATATCTATTATATTACCAAGGTCTATCCAACAGAATATGACAACAATCCATAGGCATAACATCATACAAATCTTCATCAAAGTAATTTCCAATCTTGAACTTCACCACACATTGTTCACTTACCAGTAGCTTATGTTCATCCTTGATGCATGAAACATGATAGGGTTTAGGGTGTCTCAACCTCTACAATTACAGCTTTGTAACTAGCTCCTCTAATGCCAAATGTGTTGAGATTCTACTATCAAAAATCACTTTGCAATATTTTCCATCCATCTTACATTTGGTCTTGAAAATACTTCTCCTTGGAATAGGTTCCTTGTTAATTCCCTTATTACATAAAGTTCTCCTTACCATAAGATTTTCTCCAACCATAGGTCCACTTGGTGAATCCTCAAGATCTTCTTGAATCACAACATTTTTATTACCTTGTTAATTACCACTAGAATATCTACACTTGAAGGATATGTGACAAAGAAGGCCATTAGAGGATTTGGCAGACCTAGGGGTGGTTTTTGTGGAGGTGGAACTATTGGAGTATGTGGCAGTCCACCAGGTGGTTGAAGTAGAGGTTCAGTTGAAGAAGACGATGAAATTTGAAATGAAAGTGGTTGAATTTAGTGAATCTCTTTATCACTACAAGGTTTGTGGAAGTGGGTAAGCTCAAGAAACTCGTGTGCCCTAAGTGAAGATCTTAGTGCTCACTGAAATAGGGATTCTAGATCGGAACCCTCTAGTTTGCACCAATTATGGAAAAAGTGCACCTCTTTAGAAGTACACTTTCTCAAAAATTAGGCGTACCACAGAGTTTCGAGTACATGTGCACCTACGTAGCTATGGATCTACAGAGTTGCACACCTATGCACCTGAATTTCTCAAAAACTCAGAAAAAAATTTTGAAATTGTGGCAAATGTAGAATTTCACAAAAAGTGAAGAATTTCAAAACATTGGAAAATTTTCCTTCCTTTCTTGAGAATCAAAAGTGCGCCCTCCTTCTAACACCACTTCTGTTGAGCTATCATTATGCACAATGCTAAATGGTAGGAATTCTTGCAAACTTCTCTCTTAAAAAGCTAATTTTGTGAATCAACTCAAAGGTTATGGGTTGATCTCGTGATCTACTAGAATTTTTTCAGTCGAAGCTAAATGTGATTGTTCAAAAGGAGGGCTTTGCTGGTTCGTTTTGATTTAGTATGAGATGAAGAATTTGTACGCTGCTTCAAAATAATGCACAAAAGAACTATTTTTTTGTATTTCTTTTTATTTTTTTTATGAATGTAATCTAACAATGCAACTAGTATGAATTCCTACTCTAACAAAGGGGGTTAGCAAAGCATTTAAAACTTTAAAGAAAATAACATGAAATTGAAAATTCCTAACGGACATAAGTTATGGAAAATGACACGTTTATGAGTTAAGCTTTCAAAGAAATTGGTAGATAACCAAATAAATAAGGAGCAGTGCTTCCCTGATTCCACTAATGCAATCATCAGTGAGGAAACGTAGTGATCATATGATGTTTCACCCTTCATCAAATTGCAAGGCCATAGAAAGTGCGCTCATGTGAGACAAAAAGCTATGCAAACACAATTTGATGATTTCTTTTCAAGCTAGTTACGTTGGCAGAATTCATCATAACCATAACAAACACCAGAACTAATGAATTGCACAACCAAAAACAAAGCAATAAACCTTTGGCTCAATCACAATTCCATCAAAAATATTCACAAAAGTATGACACATTCAGGCAAGAATTACTACACTCTAAATGTGAGTACCAAAAGCATAATTTTATTGCAAAATAATAGTGTCCCCCATTATATATTACAATGGGGTATTTATAAGAAATCATATCCTCAATTTGTGTTGAGAGTGAGAGATATTCTTCATGCAATAAAACTATTTTGATCAACAAATTAAACTAATTATATATAAACTACAATCTAATTGGTGCTTAGTAGGACTCCATCCATATTTTATTCATTAATTGGATGCATGAGCCATTACATGTTAAAAAAATAAGAATAATGAGAGAAGAAAGAATGAGAAATCTCTAAGTCAAAGTGTAAGTGTCTGGAAGCGCTAAAAATGGAAGTTGATGCTTCACTGGGCATTTGTCAGAGTTAAACTACCGTTAGAGTGTGTTTCTAATGCATGGAAAGCTCTATTTTTGGAATTGGCAGTTAACTGTCAACAGAGCCTTTAAAATGTGCACCTGTAGAACTATAGACTTGTGCACCTATAGAGCTACAGACCTATGGAGCTATGGACCTGCAAAGCTACACACCTCAAAATGGTCCAAAATTTCAAAATTTTACTATGTCAAAATTGAAATTCTAGCATCTGGGTTTTGTTCCCCTTCATCCCAAAGATATGTTTAGATGTTTGCCCTTGAATTTCTCTATAATATTAGTAATTTTTTTCAAATCTAGTAAATCTAAAGCCTCATATTTTTCCTTGACCTTTTGCCTATAATTGTCTACCTTAATTCAGGTGTTAGCAAAATCCTCGAGTTTGGTATCCAATTCTAACAAAGCTTCTTCAATCCTAATGGCTTGTTAGATATCCTCGTCATTAGCAGCTTCCACAAAAATCTTCTTAAAACTTTGCACTACTACCTCTATAGGTAAAAACTTCTCTCATTCTTCATCTTCAAAAATCCTTAAGCAAGCATCACTATAATGCTTCTCTACTTCCAAAATTTGCTCTTGGGCTTAATCCTTGAGCCCATGAATTTCCACATGTAATGTTTCCATTACTTTATTACTATCAACAATATTTTCTATCCAATCATCAATTAAATCTAACTCTTTTGTAGTGTATACATCTACCAAAACTTTGTACCTTTGCCCCTTTATTGCCTGCAAAATTTGTAAGTCCTTGCTCCAGGCCCTTACCTCATCCATAATGCTAAATTCCTGCTTCAAAATCACTAACATTTTATTCACATTCTCCTATGTAGCATGAGTAACTTTAGGTTTCCTTGAATAACTAAAATTCCCTTATCCTCAAAACTTTCCCATCACTATTGATAGGCTTTCAAAAATGGATCCACATGTACAGCTCCCCCTTCTCTGAGAATGGTGCTCAATGTATCCTTAGGGTGATTAGGATTAAGAGGACCAACTACTTTGGCCAGATATCCCCTTAGGATCTTGTTCTACCTTTGAAGTGTTCAAAGTTTGACCTCTTCCTACTCCATGCTCCTGAAGACCTCCTTAATTCCCATAGTCACCCTTAATCGGGTTGTATCCTATGTAGGCCTCCCAAGCATAACCTCTCTCATTTGATAGTCTTAGGGAATGAGTCTTTCTATATCTGTCTCTTCAATTGGAATAGCCACTTGTGCAAACAACTCTTGGTCCCATGTATTGTTGACAAATGCCAACGGTCTTGCCTCATGTAGCGAGGACTTAGGTTTATTCAAAATCTCAGCAATCTCAAAAATGTCCTCCTCATCAGCACAGAATTAAGGCTTGATGCTCCTCATTATTTCTTTCTGGGGCCATCTTGGGATGTGCTCAACTAAAGACCTACCTCATGAGGATGGAGTATGTGCTACTACCTCCTTCCTCTTATTGTTCTTCCATGGAGTACTTTCCCTTTGTGAGGGATCTTCTTTTGCAACCTCTATTTCAGTAGACCCTACAGCTTGGACCTCACTATCTTGGGAAGGTGGTTGATAATATTCCACCATTTGTCCCTCCTTCGACACTTCATCGATTGCCATTTGTTCTAGTTCCTCCTCTTGTGATGGTTCCTTCTAAACTTGTTCCTCTTCTGAACTCTGGGGTGGAGGAGTAACTAAGCCTTTATCTACCACTATGACTTGTGGTGGAGATGGGGGAGTAAGATCAGGACCTTGTGAGTCTGGTGAGATTTGTGTCCAATGTTCTTGTTGGGTTTCACCTGTAGGGCTATCCCTAATCTTATCCCCAACTAGCTCTATTCCCACAAGCATAAAATCAAAATTTGACATTTTGAAAATGTCATCACCATCATCACTCTGCTCATCCACCCATTGTTGTACTTCATCTTCTGAAGAAGAGACTTCCAAGGGTTCTTTAGGGGTGGATGGCAGTGTTATTATGGAACTTATTCTCCTAGACTATTCTATGGCTCTGGCTAGTCAGGTTCTTCCTTGCAATGACATATGTTCCTCTTCTTCTTCCTCCTCCTCTTCTTCCTCTTCTTCTTCTAGAATGGTCTTAGGAACAAATGGGAAGGGCACCATTCTCTTAGTCACCCTTTTCCTTTTCTTCATTCGGATCTTAATCCTCTTTTGTTTTGTAGAGGCATAAGGGGATGTTGGCTCTTCTTGTGAAGGAGGAATAGAAACCTGCTAACTCTCTCCCTCTTCTAATTGGTTGGGCACAAAGGGAGGCAATTGAGGATCATCTTGGACTTGAGCAGCTCCAGTATCCTCAGATCCTTGTACACTCTCTTTCCACTATTGTGAAGGTGCTTGTGCTTCACCTTGTTCTATTTCAATCCTTTAAGGGGAGGTCCTATTCCTTTTGTTCTTTCCTTTCCTCTCTAGAGGATGATAGTATCCAACCGGGCGGTCAAGTTGGTATACTATCTTTGGCCTGATGGGAGACTGGGCCACAAAGGTAGGAATTGTAACTTTCTTCCCTCTACCTTTCTCTGGGTGGGCTTGAGTGTGAAAGATCATGTTGTTAGGTATTGGATCAAGTTGAAAAGGCTTCTTGATCCAATCCTTATCATTTTGACAACATGCCTTGCCCGATGATTAATATCATTGCCCTCCTCCATGTCAACCTCAGCATTCATGATGCGTCTCTCTCCAATTTTATCCGAGTTGAACAGGGGGTCCAGTAGCTCCCTAAAATCTTGTTGCCTTATTTCCTCTAGAATGTTCAGTTTGAGATCCTTCTCAGCTAAATAAAAATTCATCCTACAACAGTCCCTTATGCAGACATCGTAGTCGTTTGTTGCATTCATCCAATGGTCTTCAACGACCTCCTCATGATGGAATTCTTTACCATCCAGACTCTCTACTTTGCTAATGTTAACAAAATAGGGCCGGGGAGATTTGTATTCATCTAAGAGATAATGTTCCCACTACCACTCAAAGGATGGAATATCTTGTTTCTATTTCACCTGGTACGGTCCTATGACTAGGGGCCATGTCGAACATGGTCTCCTCTACCTCCTAACCCTGTCATAGGTAGACTCAATCTATCGTGCAATCTCTAGAAAATATAGTTTATCACTTGGATATCTAGGGAGCTTCTTAGGGTTGACAAAAGTACCAGCTACTCACAGATATGTGAATGTATTAAACTAGATGTAATAGGCCCTGAGAGTTGTTATTTTCACTATTGCCTCATCAGATAACCTCTTTGCATAATCACCCTCTATGAATTGGATGACAGAAAAGATGAATGCGTCATTCACAATTTTGTACTCCTTCCTCTATGGTGAGAGCTTCTTCCTCACCAGTTGAGGGTAGACAATATAGGGCTAGGCATTAGGATCCTACATGTTGCCTCTTTTGTACAAATTGGGGTAGTTTGTCTCCCTTGCTACTAGCAAATATACCATATAAGAAGTCATATAGAACTTCTTCTTGTCTTTGAATGCCCCCAACTGCTCACACAAGTTTTCACTTAATGTGGTGGCCAAGTCCAATGGCATCTTTTTCGTCTTGATTGTTTCAATGAAATTGATCATGAAAGTGTTGAGGTGGCCAGCTATCGGTAGACCCATAACTCTGCTCAGAAGAATGATAGAATAGTCAATATTGTCCTTCATGTATCCCCTAGTCATGTCCACCTTTGTTCACAATTGCTTCTGGATAAGATTGTGTTGAGATTTCTACCATCAAGGTTTCGAATCACACTACATTATTTATCATCGGGATGAGAGAGCAAGAGCTGCATAAAATATAGTGAGTTGGAGATTGGGACAGACTTCAAAGATATAAGGAACTGCATGGAGATAGAAAGCACGCAAACCAAGGGAGGAAGCTAAAAAGAACTCGCTATTTATTTAGTTGTGTGTTTTTATCAGCATGTATTTTTTTTTTAATAGTGTGATATATTTTTTATTTTTTAGTTATTTATTTATTTTTATTGCTTGTGTTATATGTTAATTCAATAATAGATAATTTTAACTTATTTTTACATTACATATATACGTTTGCATACATATATATATATTTCTCAATTAATTAT